>CM076570.1:870902572-871502572 GCA_034641835.2 Pinus albicaulis | reverse complement strand
TGGGTCCGACCTATGGCATTGGAAAAATGACTCAGAGGACTACTATATGGCAGAAAATCACATATTGGGGATCTGAAATAACATAGATACACCAGATTCAATATTGAGCTCCTATAAGGCAAGAAAAAGCTAGATCATGTGTTGTCAAGGGCTGCAAAGGACCAAAATATCTAGGGAAAAAAGCAAAGCAAGGTGTAGCAAAGGGTAGCATGATAAGAGCAGCAACCAAGGTGTAGAAACACAGCAAGAAGTTCACCACATGAAATCTTCAAGTGGGCAACACTGCATATAGTCATTATAAAGGTATCATTGTACTAATTCATTGTAAATGCATCACTGTAAAAATTGTACAAGTGTCTATTTGCCAAGAGCTGAAGAGGCAGTATCGGGAGGTCTAGGATCATCATTGAGTGGTTGTGTCATAGTTGGGGTTATGTTCTAGTCTGTCTTCTTCTTCTACATCATTCTATATCATTGTAAAGTGGACCATTTTCCCTGGTATGGGATTCCATTCTTGTTTAATTCTTCTATAGGGTGGTAGGGTGGTGTTAGGGTGAGTTGTAGCTCATTAGGTGTTGGGGCATCCGTTCAGTTGACTACTGAAGAATCTCGGGCATTGGAGCATCCATCTAGTGGGAGCTGGAGAAGAATGCTTTTCTAGATTCTAGGAAGTCGGAGCTTTTTTTTCAATTGATCCGAAAGGCTCAGAAAAGAATTAGGTAGTTTTTGTCCCGGAGTGGGTTTCCCTTGATGAAGCCACATAATGGTTTATGGTTACAAGTGTGGTGTTGTTATAAATTCCAACCACTTGAAAACCTCTAATAAGATGAGGTTCTTTTAAGATCCACTATCACTTATGAAGTGCAGTCACCTTTCATCCACATCTATGAGTGAAAGAGGAACTCATCTTCATCTAGTTCTTTGGGATCATTTTCCTATACCTTCATGATTTCAATGGTAGCCCTAGTTTCTACAGCAATGATCTGCTTCCCCTTATTTATATCTAATTTAGAATAATAATTTCAACTCAACCATGAATTACTTCTTTGAGTGGCATTCATTAGTATTATGTTAAAGGATCTTATGGAACTCACCCCACTTTCACATGTCAGTATTCACCTTTCCATTGTATATGTTTGTAGCTTAAATGAGTTATCCTAGGGTGGTCCACCCTAAACATGTCCTTTTCCCTACAAGTTCGGGTTTCCTTTTCCCTGCTTCTACTATGAGGAATTTTCAAATCCAAACTCTTGCTTCTGATGTTTAAATTATTCTCAATTTTGACAACATATAAATATGTCGTGCCTAATGAGGAGATTTCCTAAAAATCAATTTCCTTCTACATGTATTTCTATAGTTTTTTACATTACTTAAGAAGTATATGTCACTTAGAGTCTTTGGTACCCAACTTGGTGCAGAAAGTGTGGAAGATATTTGTGAACCCTAGCACTATTTGGTCACTCTCCTATCCCAAAGTGGTCCATATCGTCCACTAGTCATCGTAGCTTCCAATAGGGTAGTAATGTTCCTTAACAACATCCCTAAAAGAGCACTAAATGGGTAAAATTAAATAAATTGCATATCACTCATTGGTTATTTTCTCATGATAAGTCTCCCACTAATCCTTGACATGAGAGACAACCTTAAGGAGTGCAAAGGTACTCTTCTCTCTTTAAAAAAAAATGTGGACAAAGAATTACCCTTCTACTAGATTTAACCATTTGTCTATAGCATCTTAATCTAACTAGACTTCCATTATATGATTAATTAATATGCCTCAATTATTGGTATTCATCGAAGGATATGTGCAAAATTATTGGTCATCTATTCTTTTTTCATGTGAAGGATTCCTTAAGAAAAAGTTTAATAGGATCTCCTACTCCATTATCTTTCTTTTCTTCTACCATGAGAGATCATCAGGACCATAAAGAATGGCCTTGCAAAGGTTCAAGTATTTTGACTTATACCTCCTTATACACTAACCTTGCTGGTGACATGCACAAAGAAGCAAAGACATTAAAAATAAATATATCAAGAATAGATTGATTTAAACTCACTAGTCCATATTTATGAAGGGAATGAGATGAAATATATATTTAGAAAAAAAAAATGCAGAGATATAGTAAAAATTGGCTTCTACTAATAAATGAAATTTGTTGAAACTGTAAAATGTAGAATGAAACAAACTTCCTTCAATGATGGTACCTTATCTCTGAGAAGAGATGTGATGGATACACATATTCGCTAGAGCACATTACAATGACACCAAAAAGCCCCTTTTAACATATATAAGCAATGAGAAAACCATAAACATATGAAATCCTAACCCTAGGAGACAAAATGTTAAAATGTATGTTTGCCCCAATGGGGTTAGTTGGTGCATCAACTTCCCTGGGTCATAATATTTTCATACGATATTTTTTTTGTGTGCTTAAGCTCATTGGAAAGTTCTAATAAAAATATACACACTTCCACTGGTCCCAGGCTAGAGATAATGGATATCACTTAAGCCTCTCTACATTAAAAAAATGTCATTTAGGGCCTCAAAATATCCATAGAATTTCAAGACTTGAAAAACTATATAAAAAATTTGAAGTTGGAGAACTATGCTTTAAGCGAGTGGAATAGGTTGGTGGCCACAAATATCCACATGGATCACAGATTTATCCTCATCATCAATGCCTTCTTCTTGCACATGTGCATTTGTAGCTAATAATGGCTTATATTTTGAAATATTTCCATGCATATTGAATTTTAGCTTGCAATTCAAATTTACTCCAATAGTGGATTTTTCATCAAGGAGATAAAGTAAGTCCTATCTATCATTATTCTCAACTTGTGAAATATAATCCTCCATGGTATGCAGCCATAGCTCATTATTACATTCTTCGTTAAAATGAAAAGCTTTTATCATGTACATATTAGAGAAGAGCATAATTTTCCATGTCATTTTAGTTTCCTATTTTTTTCCTTGTAATTCTTCTTGTAACCTCTTCATCCAACATCTATGATGGAGGATTTTCATTATCATTTTTGTTCCCAGAGTTTTTTGTGATGTAATAGATGTATGTGCCTTTGAAAGTAAACTCAGTAGAGGTGAGCTTGTATTACTTACTTTAGATGGTTGGATTGTTTGTTCATTATCATCAAAGATTAAATTCCCTATGTGAAGGGTAATCATCATATCATCACATTCATCCTTGTTATAATATATTCCTTCATAAAATACTACATCTCTACTAACATACAATTTTTTAAAACATGGATAATTGTTACTTTTATGTACTAATACATTAATTTGTTGAAAACAATAATTTATAGCATTGAAAATAAGTTAGAATAGGCTAAATTTAGTCTTTATTTTTTTGTATCCCACAAAAATGGCAATTATCCAATGTTAAATATTATAATATTATATTATTAAGAAAAGAGAAAAATTCCTAAGCTTCTTATATTCCTTGTAGACTCAAAGACAAAATTGTTTTTATTTTTTATCGATGGGTTGAGAGATAATGGAGATTTACCAAAACTCAAATCCATGGAATCATTAATCTAGTGTTAGTGGATTCACCACACACAAGATGAATTTATATATTCTATATCAAAGAAGATAGAGATCATACCTTTCATAGTGGCCCATAGCTTTTGGGCCTTGAGTACTATATCTAAATAAATGGTCCCTTGGGTTTGATCTAAATTAAGAGCCCTTATGTTTCATTATTTGCATGAGTAATATTACCACACCTCCCCCTTGACCTATAGGTTTTTTAGGCACTCGAAGAATTAGGGAAAAATGTTGGGAGATTTGTACATAATTTTGAGCAAGTATCAATGATGGTATTCTTTTGTCCAAATCTACATTAAAATAAATATTGAGGAATGTTTGTTAGAAGCAATGGATATAAAAACTTATTATCAAACTCATGAGAAAACACTAGATAAGGAAATCCCATTCAAATATAACTATTTTCATGCGTGTGTCTATTTCCATAAATATTTTTTCTAAAGATGTAGGTTCCTTCCAAATTAGAAATTGTGGAATAATTCCAATTAAGGAACAAAATTCCAAACAGAAGGAAATAACGATATTGCGTTACCATCAAATCCTAAAGTGAGCCAAATCTAAGCCTTAGCCAAAATCGTCATGTAGTTTTGGAAACTATTCAAGTGGAAGAAAAGAATAAATATGCATCCCTCCTAGTCATGTTTCTTTGATAGAAAAAGAATGGCTACTGAAATTTGGGGGAAATGATCCATCCTGGAGAATAGAATACATGAAAACAAATGCAAACAAAGGACAAGAGCTAAGTGGTGACCAGCTAAATTTTCTCCACTGATAAAGGATGCTTAAGAAGAAAATCTAGTATGGGAATGAGCAACTTAGGAAATTTTATAACAAGCTCAGAATATTTTTTGAGGTGGCACTCAAGAAGAGCATGAAAATGAGAAATTAATTCTAACTAATTTCCAAAGGAGTGACTCTATGAAACCCAAAGAAAGCATCAATGACATGGAGTAAAATATAGAAATGGAACTGAATTTGACTAGGCTTATAGACCATGTGGTAGAATAGACTATAGCTGAATTTATGGGTGATTTGTATGATAGAAAAATGTTAAATAACCCCTTAGTTCATTAACATCAACTCATGAAAAAAATTGAAGAATAATACACAAACATCAACTAATGAAAAAATTAAGGAAAGAAAGAAGAAAGGAAGAAGTTTACGACAATAAAATAATAGGATCATAGCCTTTTTTGGCCAAGTTTGGCTACACTTTATGGGGTTCCTTAGATTTAAATGTAGTATCATTACATATTTCTAGGTTACGATTTGGTGTAATATTACTTTAGCTATATTTTTATTTAGAGCATGAAGTTTGTGGAAGGGAAAGTCAAAACTCCACCACTTATGCAATGTAGATTATATTTTGTTTTTATTATTTCTTTTTCAATCATTATGTGAATCTTTAAGTTGTCTTAGGTTCCAAATTTTTTTAATCCACGAAACTATAAATTGGAAACTTTTGAAATAGAAGAACAAAAAAGGTATGCATGTCCATCCCTCCCTAGTTTAGTCATGTTTCCTTGGTAGAAAAATAATTGCTAGTGAATTTTAGGGGAATCAATACATCCTATAGAATATACTATAGGAAAATCAATACAGAGAAGAGATCCAAGTTAGGTGAAGAACCATTAAATTCCCTCCACCGATAAAGCATGTTCCAGAAGAAAGCCTAGTGTGGGAATGAGAAACTTAGGAAATTTTCCGAGGCTCAGAAAGTCGTTTGAGGTGACTCTCAAGCAGAGTATGAAAAGGAGTAAGTAATTCTAGCAAAAGACCAAGGAGTGATTATATGAAACCCAAGAGAAGCATCAATAAAATGGAGGAAAATATAGACAGGGAATTGAATGTGACATGGTTTATATACCATGTGGTAGTAACCTCTTTGACATCGAAAAAAATAAAGTAGATCAAGAGAACATGGAACTAGTGCAAAGGGTGAAGAATTCTTAGGATGAATTGATGGCTGATTTGTATGCTAGAGAAAAATTAAATAGTCCATTATTTCACTGACATGAACTCATTAAAATAATTGAATAATAGTTCACCGACATCAACTAATGACAAAATTTAAAGAAAGAAAGAAGAAAGGGAGAAGTCAAAGATAATAAAATAGTAGGTTGATAACCTTGGTTGGCCAAGTTTGGCTACACTTTATGGGATTCCTCCTTAAAGTTTAATGTACTCTCATTACATATTTCTAGGTTATAATTTTGTGTAATATTACTTTAGTTAGATAAATGTAGTCTCATTGCATATTTCTAGGTTTTTGTGTAATATTACTTTAGTTAGATTTTTATATAGAGCACTAAGTTTGTGGAAGGGAAAGTCAAAACTCCACCTCTTATGCAATGGAGATTGCACAGTTTGTGTTGATTATTTCCTTTTTTATCATTATGTGAATTTTTAAGTTTTTTGAGGTTGCAAAGCTTTTTAATCCACTTAAGTATCAATTTTTAAGGAGGAATTGTAGGTGATTAAAAAATGTTACTCTAAAGTATTAAAAGTATGAAATGATAAGTCTCATTGATATTGGGCATGAGGCACATGAAAATAGTGTTTTCCACGAATTATCAATTATTTGATAGGGAAAAATATCATAAAAGATATCTTAGTGTTCCCAGAAATATTAAGAAGAAATGAATAAACTAGAGATAAAAATGTATAAGATGGTCACTATGGAGAATAGACAAGTGATAATTTAGTGATGTATAACAAAGAATAAATTGAATCATATTTTTTAAAAATGTTGTTATAATTTTAGGTTGTATTATTTTGACAAAGAAAATTTCCAACTCTAAATAAATTCATATATAAACTTAATTAAAAAATTATACGTGCTTAAAATTATCACTTAATTTGATTAAAAAAAATTGTAATTTAAGTAATGATATAATTATATAAATCTGAAATAACATAATAATTATTTAGATAATTTAAATTTTAAAATAAATATTAAATATTAAATATTAAATATTAATTTTTAAATTTAAATAAATAATAAATTTTAAATTTTAATCACCATAATTCATATATATATCAATTAATATTTTTTTAATGATAGAGATAAAGAACAATATAAATATATGCATACTGACATTATACGTATATTCTTTATATGAAATATACAGCTTTATAGTTCTAAAATATTTATATACAAACCTGATATATGATAAATTTTTTATTAATAGAAATTTTCATTATAATATAATTCTTATACAGAGTTTTTCATCATTATACTAGTTTAGTTTACGAATAGATTAGTTTTTTTAAATACTTCTATGATTATACGTTATACCTCTTGAATTTTATTATTATTTTATATATTCTAAATTTTTGTATTTTTGACATTATTGATTAATTTTTTATGGTGTTATTTCAGGCCTGCCGACGACCTTCTAGAGTTTGACGAAAGCATTCCAAGTCTATAGTTAATACCAAATTACTTGTTCATTTTTCTCTCTCCAAGATATGTTTGTTTTAGTTCTCGCATCTTTTTTATTTATTATTGTACATCGTTCAAGCTTTAATTATTCTACATGCCTTGATTTTAGCATTTGAATTAAAGACATGCAGTGGAATGCATAATATAATCCGGTTGATTAATTTTTTTTTCTTTAAAGAGTATTTGTCACTCATTCAAAAACATGACCTATTCTACATTGGAACATTGAGTTTTCAATAGCAACGATAATAGTGCACGGGATTGCATGGGAATCTTCATTTTTTTTCATTCGCGAGCTAATTGACCTGGGGTTGCGTGGGAACATTCAGTTTTTGCAATCACGAGCTAATGGTATTAGTTTTAAGAAGAAAATTGACCCATTATTAATTAAAACTATGATTTTGTTTTGTTTGAACTATTTCTTTTTGTTTATTCTCGATTAGTGTATATGGAGTTTTGTATTATTATTTTTTTTAATTAATATTTGCATAAATAGAATTATTTAATTTTAAAATTTTATATGTAGTTCTTAAATAATTCATAATATTTAAATTAAAAATAGATTTTTTTTTTAAATTTTTTATTAATAAAAGGTGGTTTATTTTTATGTTTTTAAAAACCAGAACAAGTGACCATAAAGTCTTAGAAAGAGCATGAGAGCTAATATAGTTCAGAGTTGTTAAGAGCTTTGAAAAAAAGGTATAATTATTAATATTGGTTTATTGGATTAAAAGTTTATCATTTATAATTATTTAGATTTGTTTATTGGATAAAATAATTATATATAGTTATTTTGATATTTTTTTGGGTAAAAATTTATTTAATTTTAAAAAGAATTTTTTATTTTTTATTTTTTTATAATTAGGGAAATTGGTAATTAAGTCTTGTATTCATGTGTACAAAATCAATTCTGGAAGATGTCAATATATTTTTTAGGCTTATCACTTATTCTCTTCTCTCTAAATCAGAGTCCCGAGGGAACTTGAAACTTGAATCTCTTTATTGTCAATTGAATTGCACCCCAAAGAATATATATATATATATATATATATATATATATATATATATATATATATATATATATATATATTTATTTTACAATTACAATAAATCTCCTTATTTTAAACACAAATTGACTGTAGGTAATTTATATATTATTTTAATTTACTTAATGAGTGTGGAATTCATTTTTTATTAAACATATTTAATCAGTTGTAATTTAGAATTCGTAAAAATAATATATTATATTATTAATATAATTATGTTTATACTCATGTTTATTTTGGGATATTGTTTTCATAATTTTAATTTATTTATTGACAATATGGAGTGGATGATATGGATTTGATCTCTATAGAATATTTTAGATTATTCTTAATAATATACACAAATAAATGACTGACAATTATCTCCAATGTAATTATGTCTATTTTCTCTTTTAATTTAATTCATTATTTAAAATAAAAGATTGTATATAAACAAATTTCATATAAAATGAGTTATGTTTTTTTCACTAGTAATAATAATAATAATAGTAATCCAATTTTAAGGTCACGGCCAAGCCAGAAACCAAATTGGTGTATGAGACCCCTTGTTTGTGGGACAAGGGATCTACCTCTGCACAACAGGGATCTACCTCCGCACAGCGATTTGACTACTAAGTCTACCAAGGCATACATACTCTACCCTTGATTTTGAACCTATAACCTCTTAGGAGGAAACATGTGCTCTTAACCATTAGGCCCACACAAACTGTATATAGTCTTAATGAACCATGATATTGACCCATTTTTTTATAACAAAAAAATGGGCGCCTTGTCGCCCACATTCTACTCCACGAGGAATGCGGATGGCCTTCCCTTCCTAAGACAACAGGTTTCTTGAATTTTCCGGATTAACAGTTTGTTCAACTCTGCTTTTTCAATGAAATTCACATATTTCTTGTAAATTGCAATGAAGAAATTATACTATGTAACTTTGCTTCATATTTTAACTGCAGGACTGCATCGCTGTGGGAAGAGTTGCAGGCTCCGATGGATAAACTACCTGCGTCCAGATCTGAAGAAGAGAAGCTTCTCTGAAGAAGAAGAAGAGCTCATCATCAGACTCCATTCGCTCCTGGGAAACAAGTATGTAATTTCATCCCCTCTATTGCTTCAATCAATTCTCTTACTTAGCAGGACCGATGCCTGTATAAAACATCGATCTGTAATGTGCCGAGAACTTTAAATTTTCATAACGTCTTATAGTTTAAGTTTCAATTATGGATGAAATGGATAACAGTTAATGTGTGAAAGTGCACAGGTGCAACTATGGATGAAATGGATAAAAATTAATGTTTGAAAGTGCACAGGTGGTCTCTTATTGTGGGGATATTGTCAGGGCGGACAGACAACGAGATAAAGAACCACTGGAGTACACACATCAAGTGAAAATTTTCGAGTAGAGAATTCGATCCGCAAACCCATCGCTCGTGAGGGCCGACCTGAAAACTCAACAAGGTGGTAGGTTGCCTCTGCACAGGCCGGAGGTTCAATGGCGACAACGAATATGATTTCAAAGGCTAGGTAGAACACAAGTGTTCAACTTGTATCGATGGGCATCTTGATGGCCCGAGTGGTGGTGGGCACACTCATATCCCCATGGCTAGACTGGTTGAGAATGGAGAAAACAAGCCTCCTGAAGGAGATCAACCCCATCCCCCTCCTGCATAAATCATGTAGCCATAAATGAATGGATGTTATTCTACTTTTCTCATGAAACATTTTTTTTACAGAGAAATTTTTGTGGCCAAGAGAATCAAGCTTATCGAATTTCTTGTACTTCCATTAATGGTAGAAGGAATTATTTCACTTCCTCGGCACTTCGGTTAACTACTGACTGTACACGCTACATTTCCCGATCAGCTTCAACACTTGCTCTTCATAAGAATGTTTCAGGGATTTTATTTTATGAGTCTTTGATTTAACCTGAAAGATCGGATAGCCATGTTTGAATTTTGATGTTAAAATCTTGCAATATATTTAATCGTGTGCTGGAAATATCAATGAAAATACCCGTATTGGGTATTCTTCTTCTAAGCTCTTGCAATTTCTGAGATCTGTTTAAATGTAAGTCCCTATATTAATAGTGTAGTCCCTTATTATGTTAGTATAGCCCCCCTTATTGTTATTGTTGTACCCCTGTAACCCCCATATTGTTATTATTATGACCTTACATTATTATTGTTAGGTTAGCTAGGATTACACTGTTGCCCCACTAGGATTACATTGTGGCCCCATGGACTCCTATATATAGAAAGGAGGTTTTTTCATTTGAATCATCCAAGAATTGTTCATTCATGTAATGTATTGGAGGTTGACCCCTTGAAGTGGCTTATTTCTAAGGCATTGATATCTCCTTTCTTCTATTTTTGGAGATGGTTTCACAACATTTGGTATCAAAGCTTTGGATTCTAGGGTTTCGCTGCTCCAAACAGGTCATCGTGGCATTTTTGCTATAAATTTTTTTCTACGAAGTTTTAGAAGCTGAAATTTTGAAGGTGTGAAGCCGAAATCCTGATGAACATCGTCGCAAAATTGTAGAGCTTCATTCATATTAATTTCATAGACATGATCTGTGGAAGATAGGGCTTTTTGAAGACTCTTGAATTTCAGTTTAAAAGGTCATCATGGCATTTTCACTATAATTATTTTTCTACAAAGGTTTAGAAGCTGATATTTTTAGAGTACGAAGCTGAAATCCTGAGGAACATCGTCGCAAAATTTTAGATCTTGTTTCACAATATGTTTGGAGACATGATTTGTGGACGTTAGGTCTTTTTGAGGCTCCCTAATTTCATCTCAAATAGGTGATCGTGGGAAAATCTTCATAACTCTCTCTTTGAGCATCGGATTGGAATTATGTAAAAAGTGACTGGAAGTACATGGAGTGAAGTTTTCTATCTATAAATTTCAGAGCCAAAGGAGAAAACCGTGACATGTGACAAGTCGTACAAGTTCGCTCTACTGAACCAATCCATAATTAGGTCATTGTGCGACATTGGACATAACTTTGTCTTGAAGAATCCAAATCAAGTCATACCTATGGAATTTGAAAGAAGATTTAGAGGAATAATAAAGGGTTTAATTTCAGATATTGAGGATCTGTAAGTATAGATATAATTCAATTCCAATATTGATCTCCTCAAAAGCAAGAAAAATGTGTGTATTTGGTTTTTAAAATTGCATAACGTTTGTTTGAAAAAGCAGTTTGAAGTTATTCCAAGGGAATATTTTATAATTTTTATCAGTATTAGGTTCTATAATGCCTCCAAAAAAAAATTCCATACCCATTAAGCCCTAAAAAATCTATACTATGACGCATGAAGAGGAACAATTGCAGTATGAGATATCAAAATTATGGTACCAAGTGCAACAAATTTCGATCTTACGAAGAGCAACCGAAGATGAAATAGATGGTTTAAAAGCAGAAATGGAAGCTCATTTGGATGGTTTGAAGGATCAAATAATAGCTAATATGGATGATAAATTAGTGGACGATCACATCGAGCATCAACCACAATTTCTCAAACTCTCAAAGGATAACCTAACTTTGGTGCAGAATCTAATGAAACAACAGCAAGATCAACATCACATTGAAAGAAGTTCTGAAGCAGTCACAGAAACAAGAACTCGAAAAGTACGATCAATTTCAGAGTATCTCAGCAAGTGGAAGAAATTTTCTGTAGAAGATTCCACATGGGAGGATGAGAATTTTATACAGAAGCATCAAGAAATAATCAAGCGTTGAGGACAACACTTGTTTGAAGGAGAGGGGCATGTTAAGTCCCTATATTAATAGTGTAGTCCCTTATTATGTTAGTATAGCCCTCCTTATTGTTATTGTTGTACCCTTGTAACCCCCATATTGTTATTATTGTGCCCTTACATTATTATTTTTAGGTCAGCTAGGATTACATTATGTCCCCACTAGGATTACATTATGGCCCCATGGACTCCTATATATAGAAAGGAGATTTTTTCATTTGAATCATCCAAGAATTGTTCATTCATGTAATTTATTGGAGGTTACCCCCTCGAAGTGGCTTATTTCTAAGGCATTGATATCTGTTTTCTTCTATTTTTGGAGATGGTTTCACAACAGTTTTGTGTAACCAGAGCTGTTTGTACTTATCATTTGAGCTTCATATCATGATATGTTTAGATTATTATACCCAATAGAAATTTATTGGATATCTAATATAAACAATCACACGTGTTATATAAATAAGGTCTATGAAATAAACTAAAGAGTTATTAGACCTAGCTGTTCTATATGTGCTTTCTCTGCAAGGAAAAAGGATAAATGAAAAAAGTATAAGAAAAATGCGTTCACACATGCAGTAGCTCTTCTGATGTTATCAGTGCAGTAGTATGGTTCATCTCAGATTTTTGAGAATCAAGGATGGGGAGAAAGGAATCAACTCCTTGAAACTCCACCCACGGTTCAATTTCTCTGCATTTTGATGTTGCAATTGTAGGTGTCACATCTTAGGTGCACTGATAACATCAGAATATGAGTAGTAGTAATCAGTATTTTCCATTTTTAGGCTTCTAGTTAAAGAAGATAATGAGAATAAGGTAGTTGAGAGTAAAGAGTTGTTGTATTTTCACTTCTGTTGTGGTTTCGTTTTGACTTGTCAAAGTTCAGCCATAATTATTAATTTTTAAGAGCTTCAAGGTTATAGGTACAGAGAATAATGTTGAAAGTGAGGCCTGACAAAAAAAATTATTTAACCTCTACTTGGAAGGTACCTTTGGTAGAACAGTGAAGCCCTAGAATAGTCAAGCCTTGTTGGAGAATTATTCAGTGTAAACAGTGAGTGTTGCTTCTTAACAGTTGGTGGATGTGGATGTGGACATTCACCATTACATTGTTGGAATATTAAGAACAAAAGATACTTCCAAAATTTATACTAAAGCACTTCAATGCATTTGTTGAATAAATTAAATTATAATTACTTTTGAATAATAATGGAATAAAATTCATAAACATTATTGTTTTTTTTTTAAAGTAAAGTTGGTTAGTAATATTGTATCAACTTGTCTGCAAAATTCGAGACGTTCTTGGTGTAGTTATTGATTGGTTATAGGAAATTAAATGAGTAATACAAATACATTACTTCTAGCGATAAAGCTTGTTATGGTTATATAAATTTAAAAGTAGCATTAATTTTAAAAATTACCTTTATAATTATTTTCAGTAGCCGTTTTGATGTTCATTGGAAGATAAACAAGAATAAATATTCTAAACATTTAATTCACAAGAGAGTCTACCTCCATGAGTTTAGAAACTTATGTGTCCTCTTTAAAGCCATTTATTTTCTTGGCCGACATGGAGACTTTGGTGTTCACATTCTTTATGGAGCTCCTCATCATACATGTTGAGAAGAATTATTTGTTGAGTTTCATAGCATTACACTAACATTTTTCTCATGATTGTTTTGATTTGTCAATATAAATTTATAGTTTTGATATCTTTTGTTTGGTAAGTGTGGATTTTCTCTATATCACATATCTAATGTTTCACACTTTCAGCTACTTTTGCATTGGAGTGAAATCACCTTTCCACTTGAGGTTTCTACTCAATGTTATTTATTTCCTTCCAAATTTAAGGTGGTGTATTCTCTCATAAAGTACTTGTAGACCTTTTTAGATTCATACGGGCTTGTGTGCTAGGAGATTTTTGTGAACACGAGAGCATCTGTGACCTAAGGAGATGTTGACTCTTGGCATCAATTACAGGGGGTAAAATACCTAAGCCTGGGAGATCTAAGAAACATAGAGCAAATTTTGTGATGTGAAAATCAAAGCAAGAGTCCACTCAAGTGAAAACAACATCCATGATCTCGACAGAAGCAAGAACCTAGGAATAGTTGGGTGGGAGAGGGGAGACAAAACAAGAACTAGAGGGTGCCGAACATAAGGAGGAGGTTGAGGGAAATGGATCTAGTCCACGTATCTTCTAGAGAGTCCTTTACATAGAAAAGGGTGCATACTAAGAAAAGAAAGGAAAACCAGAATAAGAGGGAGTGAAGATGCCAAGCCAGTATGAGAGCTCATATTACAAAATATTCATATTTGAAGTCTTGAAAATTATCACCTAAAATAACTACCAGGAGTGAAGGGCTAAGTAGATTTCCCCAAGACAAATTATACTCTATTGCTAGAGGAAACAACATTATGTTTGCCACGAACCAACATACTTGTGGAGAAAACCAAGTGGAGTCATGCAAGTACCTAAAGTAGATTAGAAGGCCTAGTGTGGAAATAATTAAGTGCTCTGAAAAACATGTACACCCAAATAATGGGAGAAGAAGCATCATTATTGTTATAAATTACATCTTCATTTAATTAAATATTTAGTTTAGCTATGCATTTTGAAAATGCTGTCTAATATACATATTTTTCATTTCTAGGTATTTTGATCATAAAATTTTATCCAATAGATATATTAAAGCTCAAATTATTATGCTAATAGAGATATTGACCCTATGATTATGTTAATTAACTTAGATATTAAGTAATTCACATAGTGAAAACCTTTAATAAATACAAAAACAATCAACATGGATGGATCTAATTTACAACAAATTCTCATATAATAATATTTATTTAAAAAAAAATACTATAACTTATAATGGTTATAAATTTAGTAAATGAAAAGGTTGTTAGATTTTATTCAAATTGGAATATTTGTTTTATTTTTTTTAATTGTAACATGGTAGATTATATTTGCAAAAACAAGTGAAAGTATAGATGAGATACATTCATAAGTTACTGAAATAAAATATTACAAAAGGTTTTAACACTATACTAATACACGTAGACTAGCTAAGTGCCTAGAACCTAATATTATAGAAAATGCCATTAACACGATAGCATTTAGTTGGAATCAAAATATAACAAGGGTTGACTCTTAGTAATCTATAATGATCGAATTTTCATCAAAAACTACCCAATTAAGATCAAGCACTTCAAATTGGGTTGATAATGTAGAAGAGATTTTAGGAACTTCAAATTAGGTTGAGTTTGTAGAAGAGAATTTAGGCACTTCAGATTGGGCTAAGTTTTTAGAAGAAATATTATGCATGTTTCCTCAAGTGTCTCCCTATTGCACCGCTTGGATTTATTTCACTTGATACTATTTTTCTTTAAATTGAAATTCATCGTCATATTTTTAAGGTAGAATTGCTTCCTCAAGGGTTGTCTTGACCCTCTATTTAGATTGGCCTAAGTTTGTAGAATATGTTTTGTGCTCGCAGCCTTGATTGAATCCTTGTTTCACCCCTTCGAGCTACTATAGAATTAATTCCTTTGTTCTTTTGACCCTCAAATTTTCAGGTGGTTGTGATACAGACTGATTTGAAAGCTTGACTGCTGCCTTATTCAGATCTCTTAAAACATGTTTGATTTGATTGCAAGGAATCCAAGAGAGTAATATCAAAAATTTTGTGCAAATATGGTGAAATGTAATTCAAAGGAAAGGTTCCTAGAGCAATATTATGGATGGAGTTATTAGAGCCACCTATTAAAATTAGAGATCTAATTGGTAAAGATCAAGCCAAGGCAATGTATTGGAAGAGAGCATACATTTTTTCCTTGTTGTTAGAGGTTATTGTTGAAATTTGGGGTAGCTATGGGATGAATTTCCTAAAGGATATTTACCAAGGATTGGTAAATTGAACTCCCCTATTTTCCTTGGATATAGGGTTTGGAGGATGTTTACCCTAGTGGTAAATTGATCTCCCTATGATGATTCTTCTTCTTTAGATCAGGAAATCATTATTCCATTGAGATAAGTAGAGACGAGATGAGATATGATGCAACAATGATGAGAAATGTACATCCAATATGAGAGACATGGTGCAATTGTAAATTCCTCCCTAGTTGAGATGGAGTGTTGAAATTTGGGGCAGCTATGGGATGAATTTCCCAAAAAGAAACCCAACTACCCCAAAGGAAGCCCATCTTGCCCCAAAAAGAAATTTCAAAGAGAAATATTATTGTTGATTGCGCCCGCAGGCGCATCTACAGCTCACAATATGACCCCGATGTCGTGGTCACGCCTCATACAACAAAAAAAAAAAAAAAAAAAAAAATCGCATTGTGCTAGAACATATATCAATTTCTAATACAATTATGTATTATTTATATAATTTGAATGGATAGTAAATTATATATGTGAATTTGAATGGATCATAAATTTACCTTTAACAAAAAAAATTACCACATTGAATTTCCAAATTAAGTAAAATTTTAAACATATTTACTCTTTACTAAAGTCAATACCATTTCCTAAATCAAAGGAAAAGAGTTAATTCAACACAAATAATCAAAATCCAAAATCTTTTAATATTTCTTTTAATTAAATATTTGTAAAATTAATTTATACTTACTCCAGAGCTATGGTAAATAAATAAAAAAATATATAAACTAGATGTATGGTAAATAAATAAAAATTCTTTTTATATTTATTCCATAAACCTTTTTATATTTAAAAAAACTTTAAAAAGAGGTTTTATTTAGATGAAGCCTATGGGACAAATACCATGGGACAAATTAATATTGATACCATGGGCCAAATACCGTGGGTAAATAAATAAATATAAAAGAGGTATAAACAAGTATGATAAATAAATAAATAAATATAAAATATATATAAAGAGGTATGGTAAATAAATAAATATAAAAGAGTCATAAAGAGGTAAGGTAAATAAATAACAATATATCAAATAGGATTATAAATAAAAATCTAATTATATAACAAGCCTATGGGCCAAATACCATAGTAAAGAAAAGGGGTATGGTAAATAAATAAAAATATAAATAAACTAGAGGCATGGTAAGTAAATAAAACCTCTTTTCATATTTACTCCATAATCTGCTTTATATTTACAAATATTTATGTTCATTAGTTTACATAACTAAGAAAAAATAGAGAGAGAGAGTGATAAGGGAGAGATGGAGAGAGAGTGTGTATGTTTAGGGGTGAGATAAAGAGACAAAGTAAGATGTATGGAAAGAAGGGGGGAGAGAAGAAGTGAGAAGGAGAGAGGGAGGGATATAGTAATGTAGTTGGAGAGAGAGAGAGGTGGAAAGAGAGAGAGAAAGAAAGGGATGGGGGAAGAGAGAGAGAGAGAGAGAGAGAGAGAGAGAGAGAGGATTGGAGGGAAAAGAGAGAGAGAGAGGTGGGAGAGAAAGGGAGAGAGAGGAAGGATGAGAGAGAGGAGGAGAGTGATGGGGGAAGAGAGAGTATTGGATAGAGAGAGAGAGAAAGAGATCAGGGAAGAGAAAGGGATTTAGGGGGGAGAGAGAGAGGAAGGACGAGAGAGAGGACTTGAGAGAGAGGAGGAGAGAGGGATCGATAAGAGAGATGGAGTTGGAGGGGGAGAGATGTAGGAAATAAGAAATATAGAGAGTGAGAAGTGGAGAGAGAGAAGGAGTGACAAGGGAGAGACAAAGAGAGAGTGTGTATGTTTGGGGCTGAGATAAAGAGACAAATAAGGAGAGATGGAGATAAGGGGGGAGAAGGAGATATAAGGAGAGAGGGAGGGATATAGTAACATAGTTTGTGGGTGAAGAGAGAGATGGGAGAGAAAGGGAAAGAGAGGAATGAAGAGAGAGGATGTGAGAGAGTGAAGAGAGGGAGGGAAAGAGAGATGGACTTGGAGGGGGATGGGGAGAGAGGTAAGAAGAAATAAATAGAGAGAGAAAGGTGGAGAGAGAGAGAGTGAGTGAGTGATAAGGAAGATGGAGAGACAGGGAGAGAGGGGGGAGATAGAGATATAGATGGAAGGTGAAGAGAGGAAAGAAGAGAGAGATGGGGAGAGGAGGGGATTGACAAAGAGATTGATATATATGGATTGCGAGAGTGTGTGTGTTTAGGGGGGTGAGATAGAGAGACAAAAAAGAAGAGATGGAGGGGGATATAGATATGGATGGAGGATGGAGAGAGGGAAGAATATTTCTCACACTAGATGGATTGATATAAGTGGAGATGGTGATTTATAATCCTATTTGATTATTTGCACTATATGCATCGATTTTAGTGTAGATAATTATTTCTAATGATATTTGATTACTTGCACTAGATGCATTGATTTCATTGTAGGTGGTGATTTCTAATACAATTTGATTGCTTGCACTAAATTTGTTGATTTCAATTTAGATGTTGATTTATAAATATATTTGATTACTTGCACTAGATGAATTGGTTTCAATGTAGATGATTTCTAATTCTATTTGATTGTTTGCACTAAATGCATTGATTTCAGTGTAGATGGTGATTTCTAATCCTATTTGATTTATTTGAGTAAATGCATTGATTTCAGTGTAGATGTTGGTTTCTAGAGAGAGAGAGTGAGTGATAAGGAAGATGGAGAGAGAGGGAGAGAGGACAAAAGGAGGAAAGAGAGATATTAATGGGAGAGAGGGAGAGAAGGGGAAGATAGAGATATAGATGGAAGGTGAAGAGAGGGAAGAAGAGAGAGATGGGGAGAGGGGGTGATTGAAAAAGAGATTGATATATATGGAGTACGAGAGCACGTGTGTTTAGGGGGGTGAGATAGAGAGACAAAAAAGAATAGATGGAGGGGGATATAGATATGGATGGAGGGTGGAGAGAGGGAGGAATATTTCTCACACTATATGGATTGATATAAGTGGATATGGTGATTTCTAATCCTATTTGATTATTTGCACTAGATGCATCGATTTTAGTGTAGATATTTATTTCTAATGATATTTGATTACTTGCACTAGATGCATTGATTTCAGCGTAGGTGGTGATTTTTAATACAATTTGATTGCTTGCATTGAATGTGTTGATTTCAATTTAGATGTCGATTTATAATTATATTTGATTACTTGCACTAGATGACTTAATTTCAATGTAGATGATTTCTAATCCTATTTAATTGTTTGCTGATTTCTAATCCTATTTGATTGTTTTCACTAAATGCATTGATTGTGCGTGTGATGGGAGATTTCCTTAACTTATTTGGATTTCTTTGAGTAAATGCATTGATTTCAAGTAGATGTTGGTTCCTTTAGAGAGAGAGAGAGAGGACAAAAGGAGGAAAGAGAGACATTAGCGGGGGAGAGGGAGAGAAGGGGAAGAGAGGGAAGAAGAGAGAGATGGGGAGAGAGGGTGATCGACAAAGAGAATGATATATATGGAGTGCAAGAGCATGTGTGTTTAGGGGTTTGAGATAGAGACACAAAAAAAGAGATGGATGGGGATATAGATATGGATGGAGGGTGGAGAGAGGGAAGAATATTTCTTGCACTAGATGGATTGATTTAAGTGGAGATGGTGATTTATAATCCTATTTGATGATTTGCACTAGATGCATCGATTTTAGTGTAGATATTTATTTCTAATGATATATGATTACTTGCACTAGATGCATTGATTTCAGTGTAGGTGATGATTCCTAATTCTATTTGATTGCTTGCACTGGATGTGTTGATTTCAATTTAGACATCGATTTATAATTATATTTGATTGCTTGCACTAGATGCATTGATTTCAATGTAGATTATTCCTAATACTATTTGATTGTTTGCGCTAAATGCATTGATTTCAGTGTAGATTTTGGTTTCTAATCTTATTTGATTGATTGTATTAGGTGCATTGATTTCAATGTAGAAGTTATTTTCTAATCTTATTTGATTGCTTGCATTAATTGCATTGATTTCAATGTATATGTTGATTTATGATTTGATGTAATTGGATATATGACGGTACATTAATATTAAAGTGATTGGATTAACAATATGCATTGATTTTAATGTAAGCACAAAAAGTTATTAACAATGTAGATTGATTTTTGTGTTATAGTAATTTAAGCTATTAATATTGGAGAGTAAGAGAGACAAGGTATCATGTTTACTACAACAGATCGAGCTAAAGATTTAAATGGTTTACGATTTAAATTTTCTTTTTCATATAATCGATATGAAAAGATAACAAAACTAACAAGGGAGGAAATAAGAATAGTAGAAGAAAATATTTTGAGATTGATCACAATGAAGACTATGTGTAACATGAGTACGTTCTTATTATTCACATTTTCTATCTTTCAACACTATTATTGTCACTTTGCATTTAAAAAAAATATTTCATCATTTTTCATCATTATAGTTATTAATAATAATTATCATCTCAACGAACTGAGGTAACTAAGAAAATTTAAAATTAAAATGACCAAGTTAATCTCAGAAATATTTAGCATATTTAAAATGATTATATTAATATTTGATATATTTACATATTACTGATAAAATTAATCATATCTTTGATAGATTTTCCTTGGCAGCACACGACTGAAACTAGCCTAGATCCATCTTACATCTAAAAATATACAAAAATTTTAATAATCTGAAAAATGTGACGTTGATGCCTCCGACTGGAACCAGCCTAGATCCATCTAACTCTGGATCTATCATGCGCCGAGAGGGATCAAATCTCTCGAGGTGCAAACCTTTCCTCAAGTTTTTCACTCAAAATAGTAGGTTTGCACCTCGAGAGATTTAATCCTCTCGCTATTGATAGACCCAGGAGTTATGATCTAGGATGATATGTTTGAAACTCCTATTATTATATGACGTGACAAATTTATTTGGGGAATTAATCATCAAATCATATTTAAATATTATTAGATGTAATTTTGAATTTATGTTTCCCTCTAAATTTTCATGTTGGCTTCATAATATATCAAGTCGGCTTGCCCCAATAGTCGTGTCTATTCATATGGGAAATAAAATATAAATTGAGCCTAATTTGTTCACCAAAAGATAGTTTGGATTTGATCTGAGGCTAGGAATCTTGCATTATCAGGCTGAATTTTGAGGTAGAGGGCCGAGACCCTGAGGCATACTTCTGAGGCAAAGGGTTGAGACCCCGAGGTAAACTTCTGGGACATAAGACTAAGCCCAGAGGAATTTTTATGAGGTAAAAGGGGCCATGAAACCTGAGGTTTGTCTATGTGGAAAGGGGTTATGAACCCTGAGAATTGTCTCTAAGAAAAAGGGTCGAGAATACTTAGTTATGTTTATGAGTAAAAGGGTTGAGAATCCCATGGATAAGCTCTGAGGAAAGAGGTTGATCCTGTGGCACAATGCGAGCTCAAGAAGAAAATTTGGAGGATTGTCCGTTGATCTTGTTGGAAGTATGTACATGCATGTTTTGGAGGGTTACTTCTATGGTTTGTGCACTAGATTAGGGCTACTTTTGTGTAGGTAAAGTGACCTTAATTTTTGTGTTAAGAGGACTATATATGTTTCTCTTGTTTAAACCCTAATAGAACTAACCCTCTACGGTTAGGGTGTCGTTTTTGTGACCTTCAAGGCTTAAAATTATGCAACCTTTATGAGATTTTTTAGGAGACCTTTGCAACCTATTTGAGTATCCCTATATGTGCCCTAAAGTTTAGAGGTCAGTAGAAATATATATATATATATAGTGGTGATATGTGGATATGTCAGTGATATTTAGATATGATTCTTATCCTTATGTCAAAGATGTTTGGACAAAGATTTTAGTTCATGTGACAATTTTGTTTGAGAAAATATTATAGTTCTTATAATTGTGATGCATGACCATGATATTAGTGCTTAGGAATGTGATGTATGTCAAAAATTATTATCCTTACGACAATGATGATTAACATTATTACTTGTTCTTGTAATAGTGATGTTTATGACAAATGTGATAGTGCCTCTATGGCATATGTGGCAGTGCCTCTATGACAGTGATATGTGGAAATTCCTCTACGACAGATGCAATAGTGCTTCTATGATAATATGTGTGGTTGTACTTTATGAAAGGGATGTGTATCATCAGTGATGTATGAAAATACATTCTATGATAGTATTGTGTGGAAGTGCCTTTATGATAGTGCGATATATGGTGATGTATGGCAGTAAACCTATGACAGTGATACATGTCTCATGACATTGTGATGTATGATAGTGTTTCTTGTGCTCTTCTTGAAGAGAGAGGTATATGCTACTTACAAACATCTCAAGGCAGTCTGAATGTCTCCTTGATTGTCTTGATAGTTGCCATCTCATGAGGATCCCATATGATCCAAAATTGGCCCTAGGTCGTCTAATGTGACTGATAATGAAATAATTATGTCTCATGATATTTGTGCATTGTATCTTAGTTGAAAATTTAATGAATATCTAAGAAGAGGAATTTGGTTGGGTTTCCCCCCTTGTAGGGTTTGGCTTGGTCTATGACCTAAATTATGGTGCATGTATTGTGTATGTTTTTTTCTATTGTTTGATATTGCTCCTCTACATTGTTGATGTTATTGTCATCTCTACATAACTGTTAATGGTAATATGATGTTATGGGGTGAATGTAATTTTAAATTGGTGAAAATGTTCAAAAAATGTATTTATCTTTTGCATAAAACAATCCAACCCTAAAAATCTCCATGAATATTCCAATTCTATTTGTGCTCCATGAGTATTCCAATTATATTAGTACTTCTAGGTTAAAGAGAACATGCTACCACCTCTAAATTGAAACATTTTACTATGAGATGAATAAATTTATATAATAAATTTCTTGATTAAAGTAGAGATAGGGATAAAGTTATATAATAAATTTCTTGATTAAAGTAGGGATAGGGTAGTAAAATAATGATTACTATGAATTGGTGGTTCTCAAATTAACCCTTACAATTGGCTCAAGAATATTATGATACACAATTACAATTTTTTTGTATCCTCTACTTATTCAAAGGTTAAGAAAAGAAATATTGCTCAGAAATTTGACTTTAGAATCACTTTTTGATAATATACATTAAAAGGCATTGGTGGTAAAAAGGAGTACTATGACCTTTTGTATCTTTTAGGATAGGTATACAAATGATCTCTCTCAAGAACCTTGGTTGGAAATTTTTCTTTAAATTATGGACAGATTCTAAGGATCTTTGCAACTATGTTTTTCATCTTTGTTTTTTTTGTTAATACAACTCCATGTTTGCGATAGTAAATAGTTTTTAGATCATGTTATTAAAATATATAATTTATATATTTTTAAATCGAAGTATATATATATGTGTGTGTGTGTGTGTGTGTTCAAAGTTATATAACTAATCAATATCTTGTTATTAATACTCTATAAATTTAAACTATTATTAATACTTTATAAATTTGAAGTTTAACAATCCTATGTAATCATAAAAAAACTCCCTTTTCATAAATCAATAGGGTAGCAAGATGAAAATCTGAATTATATACTTCTATGTGATTTCCAAATCAATGTTACATTTTAATAGCATTTAAAACTTTTAAGAGTATCATTTAACTTTTCTCAGTTTTGGAATTTTTTTTAGACATGGCACAATTTTTTTAAAATATTATCCATAATATCACCCATAATCAATTAATCAACAGATTGAATTCATAAATGGATGAACCATTTATTTCCCTGATTGGAATTTTAGGAGCATTGGGAGCAGTTCAGCTTGAATTCAAAAATGGATGAATCATTTATTACCCTATTCGTCATTGGGAACAGTTCAGATTGCCCAATCATGACTCTGAACAGTTTAGTGAAAGATATATGAGTAATATTTTCCCAGCACTTCCTTTCGTTTTCTTACTACAGAGCAACTTCGAAGACTACACGTTTAATAATCCAACTAGTAACTTTGTCAAAAGAGTGGTCTTGGCCATTCATTGAGAATAATACAAAGCACATCATGCAGATATTAGTACTTTTATAACATTGAACGAGAAAGATCAAATTCTTCTCATCGAAACTGAAATATTCTGCATATTACTATTTCTTTGATCGAAGGTGCACTGATAACATCAGAATAACTACTACATGTGTGAACGTGTTTTTCTTATACTTTTTTCATTTATCCTTTTTCCTTGCAGAGAAAGCACATATAGAACAGTTGGGTCTAATAGCTCTTTACTTTATTTCAGAAGACCTTATTTATATAACATGTGTGATTTTTTAGATCAGATATCCAATAAATTGTTGTTGGGTATAATAGTCTAAGCATATCATGATCTGCAGCTCAAATGACAAGTACAAACAACTCTAGTTACACAAAACATTTAAACGGATCTCTAAAACTGCAAGAGCTTAGAAGAAGAATACCCAATACAGGTATTGCCATTGACATTGCCAACACAAAATTAAATATATTGCAATATTTTAACATCAAAATTCAAACATGGCTATTCGATCTTTCGAGTTAAAGAAAAGACTCAGAAAATAAAATCCCTAAAACATTCTTATGAAGAGAAAGTGTTGAAGTCAATCGGGACATATAGAGTGCACAGTCAGTAGTTAACCGAAGTGCCAAGGAAGTGAAATCATTCCTTCTACCATTAATGGAAGTACAAGAAATCCGATAAGCTCGATTCTCTTGGCCACAAAAATGCCTCTGTAAAAAAATGTTTCATGAGAAAATTAGAATACCATCCATTCATTTATGGCTACAGGCTTTATGCAAGAGGGGCTAGGGTTGATCTCCTTCTAGAGGCTTGTTTTCTCCATTCTCAACCAGTCTAGCCATGGGGATATGAGTGTGCCCACCACCGCCCAGGCCATCAAGATTCCCATCGATAAAAGTGGAGCACTTGCATTCTACCCATCCTTCGAAATCATATTCGTTGTCGCCACTGAACCTCCGGCCTGCACAAAGGTGACCTACCACCCCGACCATGACTCCCAGTACCGTTATCACTGCCAATACCAAAATCACCATTCCAATGGAACCACTACGTGCAGAACTGTCTGTAGCAGCCTGCTGTGATTAAATGTATGCAGGGGGCTGCTGTTATTACCGGTGTGAAATTTCTCTCTGTTCAAATTTAAAATTTCCTTAGCATGCAGGATTGGTGGATAGGAGAGGAGCGGTGCGGAGGGAGAGAGGGGCATGGGTCCATGAAAGGATTTTGCTGTTGTCACCGTCCGCCAGAGGTATTTCCACCGGTGTCAACCATCGGAGAGCTGGGAAGGGTCCACCTGAAGCCCAAAAGCCACTGGGGTCACCAGAGAGGGTTTTCCTGGAGCTGTCCCATCAGTTGCTGATTCGTCGAAAAAAATACACTTCCATATATTTGCATGGAAAATAAAAATACTTTCGTTTTTTTTTACCACGGAAACACCAAAAACAATAAATGTAAAGATTTTGGATGGTAAATCCATAATTTTCAGTAATGTATGTTCAACAAAATTTCAAAATAAACAAATCCATTTTCTGTTGTTTACATGGTCATAGGTTTAAAGGTGGGAAAATCAAAGTGTATTGAAACCGTTTTTATCTTATATGCGGATTCAGCTCTATAAAGATGGATTTTTCCTTCTCAGAAAGAAAAGGACTGTTTGGCCAAGTAATAAGAATAAATTGTTAGAAAACATATATGTATTTAGTTTTTAATGCTTCATTGGTGATTTTTCTAAACATTGTTTACTTTGAAATTGCACCTGTAATTCCTTGAGCAATTTTTTCACTTATTAAAGTGATTATGCTCTGGTAGTTTATCTCGCTTTAAAGTTTGAACTAAGACACATGCTTGAATTACAATTTTATGCATGAAAAATCAGAATATTATAACACCTAAATTAAATTATAGTGACAGATAATCTGACCTGAAAATTTCAAGCTTCACGTGGAGGGATTTTAACCTATTCTGGATAGTAATAAAAACTTAAATAATTGAAAAAATAATTAAATAAGTGAAGCTTTGGGTCCATAAGTCATGATGAATGAAATCCATGTGCCCACCTCCATGTGCCCCCACATGCATACGATTGTTTTACATTTTATAAACCAAGTGCCTCCACGTAGGGACCATTGCAATACAATTTGAAGCCTCTCATTTGAAGCCTAATCTTGGCTTTGTCAATTATGGTGCTAAAACTTCTGCTATGAGTGGAAAAACATCTAGGTTTGAATCAACTTGATCGACTGTCACTTTAACGGGCTTTGGATATGGACCTTTAGCTAGGCGATCTCAATCTAGAATTCGTTATGGATATGTGCTTCACAGTGAGTCAATTACTCCTCCGTCTCTCTCCTATGACACAGAACAGGGAATTATTGTATAAGGTGAGCACTTTCACATTCAATGGAATTTCCTCCCCGTTAATAGCCTTTTGTGCTTGCTGAAAATTTGAGGGGATTTATGTATAAGAATCTTATGTTTTTTTGAATTTTTTTTCTAAAAAATTTGCAGAGCACGTCAACCAAACGCAAACCTGAGATTAGGTAAATTAAAATAATGACAGGAAATATGTATCATTTTTTTCAATACATTCGGTCTTCAATCTACAATTTTTGACTTTCATACTCAATGATTTAAATCAACGAACTTGAAGCATAGGAAGCATTATTCAGTAACTAGCTAAGAAGGCGAGATTAAATTAGATGACAATTTCTACTAAGAATTACTTGAAGAAGCAAACTGAATACAGGGCCTTATGAATTCCAACACTGAGAGGTAGTTCAATATACGTACAAGGCAATCATTTCCTCATAATAGCGAACAATTACACACGATTGTTAAGAGTGTCTAATAGAACATCATTAGATAAAACAATAGTTCAATATACGTACAAGGCAATCATTTCTTCAAAATAGTGCACCACACGATTGTTAAGAGTGTCTAATAGGACATCATTAAGTAGATAAATGTCTTTCGAATTAATCACATCACTAGGATTAGTTCGACGTTTAGAACCATATAATGTGGCTCATCCTTAGGAAAAGATGAAGAAAGAAACATATCACATTGAATAAATAGGAGGGATGCATCATTGCCCAGAAAAAGCTGTTGAAACTAGCCATCAGAAACTAGCCGTTATTTGACTAGTTAGTTAATAGGATAAAATATTAATAGTTTTTAAGATTTTTAGGGAAATTTAACCAAGAATAATTTAGAATTTGATAATTTAATAAAATGATTAAATTCTAGTTATCACAAGTGAAGAAGAGGAGGGTAAATATTAAAATTTTAGGATCTAATTTTAGGGCATTCCAGAAAACTCTCACCGCGGAGATTTCGAAAGATGTGGTGCAACAAAAACCCATATCTGAAGAGGACACCATCAGTAAGGCCCAATAGATCAAGCTGATCTAAACGTAGTCGGGGTATATTTACAATATCCTACCGAACGCCCCGCACCTGCAAACTTACAAAGAAATGCCAGGAACATCGAAATCTGCAGAAGGTTTAATTGGGTCATTGACCCAAAGTTACCGAAGCAACAATGTTCAAAACCCTATTTACACGTATGATTCTATCCAAAACATACCATAACCCGACTACCAAATTCATCACATGCCTCCGCAAAATTTGACAAGTAGGGCATCGTCGTATCACCATCAGCATGGACAACCCTATGCTCTGGCTCAGGGGACTCAGTACGTAGACAGACATGCTGACAGAAGAGCTCCCCTCCAAAAGTCGTTCACAAACTAGGTACCGCATTATGCTCAGTCCCCAGCACAGGACCTGCCCATGCAGAATAATTCACAGGTGAAATTTGTGCAACCCTACCAAAACCAACCTCGCTAACCACATGACTAGGAGAACTACCCTCCTAACGCAGTTAAGAAAAAAGGTAAAATCAAGCTTAAAGGAAATCCTTGATAGGGGGGCAACAATCAGAAACGCCCTCCACGATCTCAAGTTGGAGGCAACTCCAACTGAAATAAAAACAATAGCCAAGAAACGTCCAAAGGCAGAACAAAAGACCACCTCTTCGAACAAACCACTCTTGTTCGATCCGTGGTGAGTACGGCCACTACACTCACCACTGTCCCGACCTCCCTAAGCTAAAGAAGCTATAGAGTAATCGTGGACAAGGGGGATCTTCCCAACAGACAGAAACAGTGCAGGAACCTTTCCCCCATCAAAGGGCAGCTATCACACAGCAACAAACTCTCGACGACTCTGGAAAGGACAACCACGAAATCTACATGACTGGCGAAGAATTTTTTTTTCAAACATAGAATCAAAACTACAACACCCCACCAGACTCCAACACGTTAGGGGCTAGTAACAGTGCACCAACAACACCTTTGACCATATCAAAGATGCCTATTGAATCTTTGCCAAAGATGGCTAAGGGACCAACTAGGCGAGTAGGAAAATATTCCAAAGCAGCCCATAACTATAGCATTATGGATGATCTAGCTCAATCTATCGCCGCTATGTTAGTTTTGGAGGTATTACAGTCATGCCCAAAGCAGCGGAAAGCCTTACTTTCGACATTATGCGCCATTGACCCTGCCGATTCGCATCTAATCGATTTCGATTTAGATAAAGCCACCCCTAGGCTCCCTTCAATGGTCACCTTCCAGATACCACTATCAATCCAGAACATTACCATTCACCGATGTATCATTGACAAAGGTGCATCCACATGCATCATGTCAAAGAACGTTTGGAAAACGTTAGGGTCTCCCGAACTAAAGCCATCAGTCATCACACTTACATCATACGATGGTTGCCCTTCCACCCTCATCGGCTTCTACCAAAAAGTCTTAGTCTACTTAGTAGGAAAGACGGTGCTTATAGACATTGAAGTCTTGGATGCCCAGTTGGATTACAATATACTCCTTGGTCAGAGTTATATGTATGCTATGTCAGGCATCACCTCCTCGGTCTTACGAACTATAATGTTCCCCCATGAGGAACCCATCGTTACTGTCGACTAATTGATGCATAGCGAAAAGGGACCCCTGAAAAATATGATGTCATTCTAGCATACTTATATACATCCTCGTACGTGTATTCATGGTACTAAGAATATGGCCCCATCCAGTTCAAACCATCGTCCATCCTAGGGTCATTCCTAGGAGATCCACCTATCAGACCCGAGTCATCACTTGATGTCATAGGAGCTCCGATGTGCCTGATGTTAACATCAAGCACTGAAGGTAGCCATGACACAGACACGAGTAGTAATGACATCGAGTCCTCAGCCATGACAACCTCTCTAGCCTACGTCACTTCCCAAAACCCTTTCCTCTACCCCCTGGCTAGTTTCATATCCCAGTAGGTTTTGGCAACAGTGGTGTTACCAAACATATGTTCGCAATACTAGTTTGGTACATCATTCCCCCTATAGGGACAAGAGCCACACACATCACTACCACAGGTTTAAAACCCCTTAGTCCTGAGGAGGCCCAACCCATTCAGGAAACTGTCAAAAACATCTCTGTAAAGGAAATTCCCATTGCAAAACCGATGATCACGGCCAAGAAAACTAAGAGAGGAAATAGGGTAGAGACTCCTGCCATACAACAGGAATCACCTATGTTGCACCATATGTGACGTAGTAGGTCACCATACCCATATCTACCCAGAGCTAGACGAATTAAAACCACTCCTTGGCTCTAAAGTAGACATTGCAACACCACGTTCCCGAAAAAAGGAACTTGCCACTAAAGGAAAAGGCAAATCATTGCGTACCAATCACGCATGCGCTATATGCATCAATTATAGGCACTATACCCATCATTGCCCAGAAATCCCATGATATATGGACGCCTTACATGCCATTGAGCGATCCTATCAAGGGATACCTCCACCCAGTCATCTAGAGATGAACCTCGTATCATCATGTAATTACAGGAGGAATGAAAGTCACCAGAAAGACTCCCAGCCATGCCCCCTCCTCGCATCGAGATTTGCGTACTCTGCGATGAGCTCAATCATTCCATCATTGATTGCCCAACTTTGGAAATGTTCTAGCGATGATATCCGGTTCATATATTATATCACAATAACATCCAGTATTCATGTCATATATGTTGTGATGATCACCCAGTGTGCCATTGTCACTACATACCTAGATTTCGCACATCACTAGCTTGTATGCGATCAACCATAGTCCGCCTCTCCCAGGAAGAGAACAGACTCAGAATCCATGAAAAGCTCGACAACCCAAGAAGATGTGATGAGAAGATCCATCCCCTTCCTGTCAGCTGAAAAGCGACCAATCAGGGAACTCTTAGTTTCCCCCAACCACTCTCTACAGAGAAGACCAACATGTGCATTATGTAAAATTCCCAATCATGTTGTTGCCACTTGCCCTGATTTAGCAGCGTTACGACGCTGGTACCCCACCAGACCACAAACTGAACACGACGGGACCCCCATATCTAGGTTATTTTGCCTAGTATGTCAAGGCAATCACTGTGGACAACAATGTACCTATATCCCACAAGTTCTCCCTCTACTCAATACGATTCAAACATTAGAGAATAAAAAGAAAGATCTTCTCAAACGATATAGAAAGTATATCACCCCCAGTCCAAAATTATCAATTGTTAAAGAAGAAGTGTATTTGAATAAAAAATGTTACTCTTGAGTATTAGAAGTATCAAATGATAAGTCTCATTGATATTGGGCTTGGGATGAGGTATATGAAAATAGTGCTTTTGGGAAATTATCATTTATTTGATAGTGAAAAATATCATAAAAGATATCTTAGTGTTCCCAAAAATATTAACTGGAAAGTGAAAGAGCCACAGATAAAAATGCATAGGAGGGTCACTATGGAGAATAGACAACTGATAATTTAGTGATATATAACAAAGAATAAATTGAATCATAATTTATAAAAATGTTGTTTCAATTCTAGGTTGTATTATTTTCACAAAGAAAATTTTCAATTTTGTATAGATTCATATATAAACAAAATAAAAAATTATACATGTTTAAAATTTTCACTCAATTTAATAATTTTTTTTTGTAATTTAAAATAAGAATACTTATAAACTTGTAAGTATGAAAAATTTTCATTATGTGAAAATATAAAAGCTAAATGTAATAAACATATAGAATAAATGATATATCAATCATCATATCTACATTAACAATAATCATAACAATAGAGAATACATATAAATTGAAAAATAGATTAATATAAATGATAAAACTATATAAACATGAATTATGTAATATTTTAAATGAAAAATGTACTCATGATATAATTATATAAACTCGAGATAACATAATAATTACTTAGATAATTTAAATTTTCAAATAAATAACGAAAAATAAATATTAATTTTTAAATTAAAATGAATAACAGATTTTAGATTTTAATCACCATAATTCATATATATAAATAAATATGTCAAATAAGAATTTTTTTTTAGTGATTGTGATTAATAAATAGATATATATATATATATATATATATGAAATATACAATATTATACTTATAAAATATCTATATACAAACCTGATATATTGTGATAAATTTTTCATTATTCGAAATTTTCATTATAATATAATTCTTATACCTATATGAAAGTTTTCATCATTATATTAGTTTATGAATAGATTAGTATTTTCAGTACTTCTATAATTTGAATTTTATTATTAGTTTATTATATTTTAAATTTATTTATTTTTGAGATTATTGATTAATTTTTTATGGTGTTATTTCAGGCCTGACGACGGCCTTCTCGAGTTTGACGAAAGCATTCCAAGTCTATATTTAATATCAAATTACTTGTTCATTTTTCTCGATCGAAGATATGTTTGTTTTTGTTCCGACATCTTTTTTATTTAATATTGTACATCGTTCAAGTTTTAGTTATTCTACATTCTTTGATTTTAGCATTTGAATTAAAGGCCTGCAGTGGAATGCATAATATAATCCGGTACATTAATTTTTATTTTTATTTCCCTCTTTTTTAAAGAGTCTTTGTCACTCATTCAAACACATGACTTATTTTATATTTTTTTTTTCCTTTTCTTTAAAGAGTCTTTGTCACTCATTCAAACACATGACTTATTTTATATTGGAACATTGAGTTTCCAATAGCAATATAAGGAGTTGGTTTTAATGCGATTTTTTGAAAGTTTTTTTGGTGGATTTTTTTGGCCTAATTTCTTTAAAATCTAGCAAGAATTTATTGAAAACAAAAATTTGATGGGTAACTTGCACAATTGAAGTGTCCTAGGGGTTTTTTAAGGTGCTGAATCTATATTTACAGTAAAAAAACTAGTTTAAATACCATAAATCAAGATTTTACCTCAACTTTTTTCACCGGATTGTAGCACCAGAAACTCCAAAAAGTCGCACTAAAGGCTACTCCCAATGATAATAGTGCATGGTATTGCATGGGAATCTTCATTTTTTTCATTTGCAAGCTAATTGACATGGGGTTGCATGGGAATATTTAGTTTTTTCATTCATGAGCTAATGGTATTAGTTTTAAGAAGCAGATTGCCCCATTACTAATTAAAACTATGATTTTGTTTTGTTTGAACTTGTCGGACACCTAATATGCTATGGGTAGGTGTGGAAGTCGAATGGACAAAAGGAGTCCAAGTGACCTTGGAATGTGGAATCCAAGGGTCACACCAATGTAATATAAATGTACATCTATAGTGAATAATAAGATAATGCAGGCTTATCTTTCTCCTTTTGTGTTTACTTTCTTGTTTACCATGTGTGTGTTTAACATGGTATCAGAGCTGCAGGTGAGAATATGACATTTTCAGATTTTGCCAGCTTCGTTTTTAAGTTTTCTGTCCTTGCACTTGTAATTCCCTCCTGCATATTCTGCTCCATTGAATCCTATTGAAGGAAGTAGTGTTGAAGGGATATGGTGCGATGTTGAGATGGGCTACTTCAGCGCTTAATTGTGCAATGAGGTTGGTCTGGTGTAAATACATCAACGCATTAGTATATTTCTATTCTTGGTATTTGATGCTCTATATGAATGTTTTTATTACAACATAGTTTGGATGATTGTCCCTCTCAACATCCTATGTCTTCACCACTACATAAAAACACTTGCACACACTAAATTGGTGGAAAATATTCGAACTGGGGAGCTCTTACCCCACAGCGCTCTCACTCCACTCCCATACCCCTGCACAGTCGGGCTCACTCTCAGCCTCTCCACCATCCAACCCATACTCCTACAAAAATTCAGCCCATACTTCTGCATAGTTGGCCCATACTCACGCTGCCTCTAGGCTCTTGACACTCACTCCGCTCATTCATACCACCACCCTCCTCCTTCACACTTGTGCTGCCCTACCTCTCAGCCACACTGCAGCTCGGCCTTGGCCTCCCTCCTCCACCTCGGCCTTGACTTGCCTTCTTTCAACCCTCCTCTGTCCCTCCGCACTTCCCATCAACGATCCCTCGCTCACCTCCCCTCCCCATGCTCCCACTCACCTACACTACCCCTCCCATCCCCTCGCACTTGCACAAATCTCCACCATCCTTTCACCTTCTCATCCACCCTTCTCCTCCACCTCTTAGCTCTGCCCTCACCGCTCCCTAAAAAAACTTCCACTCTGCCGCTGCTCCTCCCTCTGCCAACTCTGACCCCCTCACCTCCCCACAACCCCGACTACCCATGCTCACTCCCACATCGGCTCCCTCCTGTTGCCAACCCCTCCAACTTTGCTCCTCCCTCTCCAGGGCCACCTCACCTTGCTCTCCTCGCGGCCCCTCGCCCCTCCCGCATCAATACCATCCAACACAATCGTTTTATGATTACAGAGAACAAAGATAGTCGAGTCCATGAGATAGGGGCGACCTCATTTTCCATCTTGCAAGCATCCTCAACCTCAGGAGATTGCAGAGAATGAGCACAATTCTCCAACAATTTCTAACACCCCAAATCCAACAGTACCACCACACTGCCTGACATTGTTATAACTATCATCAGGTCACCCATTCCCTCACAACTCAACATGGCTTCCCTCATTCTCCAACTTCACAAAGGAAAAAATGATGTTAAGTTGGGATGAGGTAGAAAATCAACTAAAGGCCCTGAGCTCCGAGGCCACGAGGCCACCTATTCAATTCGCTTGAGGAGGAAGAAGCCATAGGTTCAATTTGATGTAGAACAACTACTCCATCGGGAAAATAATTTGATGTCCAAGGAAGAAAAGGAAAAAAAATCCATTGGATTTTGTTTAACTCGATCAAGCACCTGCTCTTCTCATTTCAAAATTGACTAAATTGGTGAAGTCTCTGCAATTTGCAAGTGAAGATTTCTATTCCTCTTGTAGCCTCTGGGAATGTGCAACAATTGCTCCACGCACTGCGTATTCACATTTCAAAACCTTGGGGATTGATAGTCTCGAGGGTGAGCGGGGAGGAAGTATATCCCCCGAGATACCACTTGCTAACATTATAAGACGAAGAAAATTTTCCAGGCCATTGCGCAGTACATTGAAGCGCACTACAAGAGCAACCTATCATTCAATTTCAAGAATTTGTTAACTAACCAGCTAAGAATTCTGACTGAAAAGGGCAAGCTCATGCAAGTCAAGGGCTCTTTTAAGCAAGCTCACTGAGGAGCTGAATAAGTCTTCCCTAGTGAAGGCCATCCAGGGTGCCACTAAACTGCCTATTGTTACTTCCAAGAAGTCCATCACCAGTCCCCCTTAGAAGAAGAAGAAGACCACTGGAAATTGAAGCAGGAAGAACCCGAAGACTAAGAAAGCCATTTCTGCGGCTGTGATCCTCCTAAATCTATCAGCCACAAATCTCCGCATATTGACAATGAAGGTAAATCGCATCATAGATGTATTCATATTTTGGCCACACAAAGCTTGGTTTTTGAAATTTCCCTTGGTATTTATTGTGAGGCAATATAGCTAGATCAAAATCATTTACTCATAGTTTTTTACCACCTTCGTGAGAACCACTGATAGCGAAGTATCCAAGCTTTTGATTTTTTTTGCTAAACTTGAGTGGTTGATAAAATAGCTAATATTTATACTTTATTAGATTTATTGATAACTCTAATGGCACCTACCAGTGAAAGTACAGTTAGAATAAACAAGGACACCATTTTTTATATTCAAACATGTTTACGAGATGCACAAGAAAAGATTGATTTTTAGCAACTTGAGTCACAGCTACGGCAAGATGAGCTTCAATAGAAGAGTTGTCATTCTGAACTTGTTCTTGTTCGGAACATTGGGACAAACTCGCATCATCTCACTAAGCCCAATACAAGAGAAGATTTGAATGCAGAAGCTCACGCTTCACTTCCCAAGCCCATCATTAGACCTTGGGAAGAGCTTGTTCATAACAAGCACAGAACAGGTCTTGGATATGACAAGGAGTTGTCTTTTCACTTTCTAGACTACTCTCAGCCCATTCAATTTCAGAGTGCCTTCTTTATGACAATTCACATTCAGTTGTTCCATATCCTGCTCCTCTTCCACAACAGAAACAACATATTGTAAAATGCCAACACTGTGATCACATTGGCCATATGAAAGATCATTGTTTTGATCTTCACCCATGCAAACATTGTGGTCGCCACGCCCATTATTTACATAGATGGTTCAGAAACAAGCCTCCTGCAAGAAAAAATATTCATATTGGATGGCTCGCTTCTTGGCAATGGGAATCAACAACCAAGAAGATGTTTCAGTTGCATGTCAAAACTTGTTCTCAAATATTCAACAATCTTGCAGTGGATTTTTCGCCATCATCTCACCTTGTAGCTAACAGGGGGGGAATGGTAGTCATATACAAGCTTCAAAGCCACATCAAGCGAGCCTGAGCAACAATCTCTCATTCCATATTCAGAGTTGTAGCCAGGGATACAGCAGTTCAAGCGAGCCTGAGCCACAACTTCTCATTCCAGATTCAGAGTTGTAGACAGAGACATAACAGTTCAAGCAAGCCTGAGCCACAACTTCTCATTCCAGATTCAGAGTTGTAGCCACAGATACAGATGCCCATCAACATTCTTTTGGTTTGTGGACAACCTTAAACCATCTATGCGAGGTTGATATTCTTCTTCTTCAAAGAATTCGGGATGCTTCCTCTAGAAAAAGACTTCAGCTTCTTGCCAGCTTTGGTAGAGTTTAGGGAAATGCATTAAGCATTCCAGTGTTGGTGTTCATCCTTAAATCATCACAGGTTGTAGACCTCCCTTATTCTAGGTTGATGGTCTCCCTCTTCAAATATGAGGGACACTTCCTCTAGCAGAAGCCCTCAGCTTCTTGCCAGATTTGGAAGAGTTTCGGGAACTGCACTAAGCGTTCAATTGCTGGTGGTCATCCCTAAACCACCTCTTTATGCCAACATTTCAGATATTTGATTTAGCCTAAGTGTTTCCATGAATACTTTGCAAATTTGTATTGCAACTCTCTTCTTGGACTCACACATACCCCTTCAGATTAAGGGGGGAATGTTGGACACTTAATCGTCTATTACCATGCGTCACACCAATGTAACATAAAAATACATCTATGGTGAATAATAAGATAACTCATGCTTATTTTTCTTCTTGTGTGTTTACTTTCTTGTTTACCATATGTGTGTTTAACATAACTATTTATTTTTGTTTATCATCAATTAATATACATGGAATTTTTTATTATTTAGTTTTTAAATTAATATTTACCTAACTAGAATTATTTAGTTTTAAAATTTTATGTACCATTTTTAAATAATTCATAATATTTAAATTAGAAATAGATATTTTGTTTAAATTTTTAATTAATAAAATGTGGTTTATTGTTATATTTTAAAAAACGGACCATAAAGTCTTAGAAAAGAGCATGAGAGGGAAGATAGTGTAGAGTTGTTAAGAGCCTTGAAGAAAATGTATAATTATTGAGATTGGTTTATTGGATTAAAATTTTATCATGTATAATTATTTGCATTTGTTTATTGGATAAAAAAATTATGTATAGTTATTTTGAATTTTTTTGGGTTAAAAGTTATTTAATTTTAAAAAATATATAGTATTTTTATTTTTTATAATTAAAGGAAATAGTAATTAGGTCTCGTATTCATGTAATATATAATTTATTTTAAAAGATGTTACTATATTTTTGGGCCTACGACTTATCCTCTTTTCTCTCAATTTTGAAACTTTGATTTCTTTATTCACATAATATTTTGTATTACCACCATTTCCAATTGACTTGCACCCCAAAGACTATATATATATATATATAACTTGTGGCATAGATTTTATAATTGTAATTAATCTCTTCATTTTAAACATCAATTGACTAGGTAATCTATATATATTATTTTAATCTACTTAATGAGTGTGGAATTAATTTTTTAATAAATATATTTTATTAATTATAATTTAAAATTTCTAAAAATAATAAATTATATTATTAATATAATTATGTCTATAGACATACTAGCAACTGCACCATATGTTGCAAAAGAAACATTGTAAACAACACCTGTGGGACAGAGCTCAAATAGTGGCACTGATTTCAATATAGTGAGATAACTTATTAGACAGTAATCATCATCATTACCTTGCCAATTTGAAACCAGATTCAAGAACTCAATTGTTGTTATTATATCCTGTACACTATGCATACATTTCTGTGTCAGAATTAGCGAATTGGCGCACGAATTGGCACAAGGTTAAACGAGCGAGGATGAAGTAGATTATTTTTAAAATTGTTTTCTTTGTAACTGTAATAACAATATTTAATCCTAAGGTAGAAAATCTAAGAGTTTAGGAGAGTTGTTTTCAAATAAAGACGTTTAACACTGTAAATATACATAAATAAAAAATTTTGATTTATTTCCAATGTAACTATATCTATTTTTTTTTTAATTAAATTCATTAATTAAAATAAAAGATTATATGAACAAGTGTCATATAAAATGAGTTCATCACACCACATCCTTATCTAGGATTTGACCCATATTCCTCCCATCACGAGGCATTATTATCCCCCCACACATGTTCTTTTGACTATGTGGTCTTTATGAACCATGGTATTGACCTATAATATTATAACTAATCTAACAAATTAAAATTTCCTTAATAAAATGAGAAAAAATATATATTATAAATTAGACTTTATGAACCATTTAATTTTTATAATTATAATAATTATAATTAAATATAATATACATAATAACAATAACAACATGCAACCCTATAGCCTTGGTACCAAAAATCACAATTCACATGTATATTCAATGAAAGAACAATAATAGTTAAAAAATTATATCACAATTGAACGGCATATAAGTGAGAAAATGTGAATTCAGAAAGTCAGTGCCTATTTATTTGTGAATGGTGCCTTCTAAAATTGGTTTGAACTTCTCACTCATTTGAACAAAACTTGTCGTACACAGATTGGATTATTGTTCCTCCCTACTCATCTTACGGAGAGGAAACGGGAAACATGGATGGCAGAAATAAGGTACATGCTCCATCTACCACAATCACCTCATCTACGTGACCCAATTGGGATATGTGTTGGCCATCTCACGAACCAATCGAATAAGATGGCCACTTCGTGACGGCTATATTATTTCTCTCGTTCTATTTTCCATTCAGACTTGGTGACGGTTTCCTAGAAGTGCGTCTGCCTGTGAAAATGGGAAGATCTCCGCGCTGTGAGAAGCCTCATACAAAGAAAGGGGCGTGGACCCAACAAGAAGATGCCCGCCTTGTCGCCTACATTCGAGTCCACGGGGAAGACGGCTGGCGTTCCCTCCCCAAAGCAGCAGGTTTCTTGCTCTTTCCGGATTAACAGTTTCTTCGACTCCGCTTTTTCAATGGAATTAACAGATTTCTTGTAAATTACAACGAAGAAATTATAATATGTAACTTTGCTTGATATTTTAACTGCAGGACTGCTGAGCTGTGGGAAGAGTTGCAGACTCCGATGGATAAACTACCTGCGTCCAGATTTGAAGCGGGGTAACACTCTGAAGAAGAAGATGAGCTAATCATCAAACTCCATTCGCTCCTGGGAAATAAGTATGTAATTTCATCGCGTCTATTGCTTCAATCAATTCCCTTACTTATCACGACCGATACTTATATAAAATAGAGATCTGTCATGCGCCGAGAGCTTTTAATTTTCATAACGTCTTATAGTTGAATTTTCAATTATGGATGAAATGGATAAGAAATTAACAATTAATCTGTGAAAGTGCACAGGTGGTCTCTTATTGCGGGGAGATTGCCGAGGCGGACAGACAACGAGATAAAGAACTACTGGAGTACACACATCAAGAGAAAATTGTCGAGTAGAGGATTCGATCTGCAGACCCATCGCTCTCTATTCCCCCCTCACAACTGCAGCACTGCCGTCAACTCTCCACCCGGTCTCGAGCACAAAATTCCGGCGTTCCAGAGTATGGGAACGGCAGAGATAACGGACTTCTTTCAACTCGAAGGTTCGAAAAGCTCGCCGATCGAGTCAGCAGCTTCTACGGATGAAGAGCATCCCTATCCCTATCCCCACATAAATCTTGATTTGTGTATGAGGACGTTGCCCTCTAATTCTGCGCCTGTGGATACAACCACGGATTCAAATTCAACATTGGGCAACCCTGTGTGTTGTCCGTACACCTGATCGTAAATTCGGGTCATTGGAGAGCCGAGCCGAAAACTCAACGACTGACTTTGCTGTTACGCCCTCCGCTGACCCGAATCTACAATGAGGTTAGGTATGTATGGCCCTCACGTAGCGCCTCCCACTAACTCTGACTGGTGCTCTGCTAGCGGATATTGTGAAGGGAATCATGGTAATTTGCTTCATTTACTGGGTCAGGTTATATCAGTAGTAGGAAAAATTCATGTAATACTGAATTTGCAACTTGGTTTCCACCAGAATGCGTTCAAATTAGATGCTCACATGTGACGATAAGCACACAGCCAATCTCCGTGGAACTCTAGACAGACGATAAGGACGAAGGTTATGGTAAAGATGATGATGATTTTATTGTTACTGTTATGTATGTATATATGTATTGTTAGTGTTATATATATAGACAAACTTTGATGAGATCGGGGTGTAGTTAAAGAGCAATTAGTGACCCTTGATATTTTAGGATAATCTATATATATTTAATGTTATTTATTTATTAGTGTTTAGAGTAATATATATCATCTATTAAAGAAACTACATTATTCCCGAATGATATATATTGTTCCATGTATTAATGGACGGATAGCATTGGATATAATAACTTAGTGGCACTTGAAGTCAATCTATGACGCGTATTCAATTCCATCACGAGTGAAGGTTGAGTGAGATCAATGTCGAATATGGTAGAATAATGCAAGACTCTTTTGGGATCTGCAATTTGCATTGATTCGAAACCCAAGTGTTAGTATGGCTAGGAGAGGTCTACTTTGGGATGAATACATGACATCAAGGTGTACTCGTCTAACGGTGAAACCCTCCCCCATAATGAAGGTTATTCATTAAAATCAACTCATTCTGGTCTGAAATGTTCGGCTCATCTCCACAAAAATTCTGTTGGATCAATGCTGTGAGAGCACCGATCATGTTATTGATTGGTCTGCCATCTAGATGGAATTCCACATCTCCATTCTCATCCTTGACTACTTCTGCTTCCATTTTTGCAATTAAAGCAGGAGAAGACTCTAGTTCCCACCATCTGGCTTGAGTTCCTGTGAAACATGGAATCAGAATTTTGCATACCTCGACTTCTGACTTTCCCTCTATGCACATTAATTTATATTCTGTGATCATTAGATCCAGAACTTGTCTGATCTGTGCTGAAGATAGATTGTCAATATTCCATTCTTTTCGGCTGGAATCAAAGAATGTTTCCCTAGGAGGAATCTTTCCAACACCATTCAAATCTGGAGGGGAATGTCTGGTATATTGAGCTTCTAATGGTTCAGATATAGGAAGGACATGACTCTCAGGCTCAGTTTCTTCAAACAAAGAGGCAACAATAACTTTGAGTTTGGGAGACTCAGGAGCAGACTCTTTTGGAATGAGCTAGGGAAAACGCTCAATAGCCTTTTGAATTGACATAGGCTTTGCTTTGTGGAGAAAAGCTGAAGGAACTGGCTTGTCTGATTTCTTCTTATCAGCCTTTTCAATCTTATCAGACTGACTCAAAATTAAATGCCATGTAGAGATAGAATTTTCTATTATACAATTATCTACTTCATCAATCTTCTTCAATGAACTTAAAAAAAAATCTTTTGAAAATGAAGCATTATACTGTACAGAATTCAAAGCACTATTTACACTATTGATAGACACTTGGACTTGGTCTATCTGTTCTTTGACTGAGACAACTTTAGCCATATTCTTTTCTAAGCCAGTAACAGCAGTGTTTGTCCAGTTTATTTGTTCACTGACTGTCTGTATTCTCCTTTCTATCTCGACAACATTTTATTTTTGAACTAAGGGATATGCATTGGCTGAGTTTTGTCCTTCTCCAAGGACAATTCCTTTGAAAGGAGGAAAACTGGAAGAAGTTTCAACTTTATTTCCATCTATAGCTGTCCAGGTGTGACTAGAGGAGGATGCTGAGTTAGTCATCAAAATCACCTCTGAACCTTTAGCCTTCTTCCATGAATAGAAAGAAATCCAGACATTTCTTTCATTCATATATTCCTTCCATTGGGAGGCTAATCTTCTTTTCTCCTCTGTGCTGTAAGAAACAACAAACTCATCTGTCTGTAGATGTGTATGGAGTTCCCAATTCAACATTTGTTTCATCCATTTTTCAGGGATCACATGTTTTTCACATCCATCCATTAATGTATAAAACTTTTGTATCTCAGGGACAGATGATTTCTTTATATCTTCTGGCAGATCTTTGAATCTGCACTCAGGAATAAATTTGTATTTTTGACTGTAAAACCCTATGCCATGTTTATCTTTTGGGGATTGCATATTCATGAACATTTCTGTCAGTCTGGGATCTTCATCTTACAGACTGGGGACTAGATGCATCATGAGGACATGCTCGTCTTCATGAGGGAAAGGGATATCAAAACACTTGGGATTTGGACAGGGAGTGACTGATGTAGAAGGAGGAGCTTCACCTGTTCTTGGATTATGGTTCTGATGTCTGATGACCAATTCGGCAAGATGTTTGAGATTCACAGACTGATGACATTAAGGACAATCAACTTTGAGAGATTGGAAATTTACCAATTGGGCAAACTCAAATAATGATAAATGCTTACAATTAGAAACAATAAATGAACAAGCAGTATCTATACAATCAGGGGGTATATACAAGGGAGACTTTTGACACATCTAATTGATACTTCTTCTGTCAATTGTAGACCTTCTAGGAAAGGATAGAACAACTTTGGACTAGTCTTCTACAATGTCGGTAGAAGTGATAGTACGAGCACAGATGGGTTTTAGGTTAGGAATAGTCCAATGTTCAGGAAAAGAAAGTTCTTCCCATTTTATGGCTTGATGCTCAACTTTTTGATTTTTGGGGTCTGTCATGACCATGACACTGGTTTTGCTTTCTTTACTAGGAGCATGGAGGACTGCAGCTGATAATGCACTGGTGTGACGGAAACAACCTCTTGTCTGTATAGCAATATTATTCCTTTTGCTATTCATATCAAATCCAGATGTTTGGATTTGAAGCTGAAGGGTATCAGACAGAGTTTCATCATAAACATACACCGAGAAATTCGGATAGCAGTCAAACCAGATTGGTCCATTTGATAATGGAGCCACAATACTGCCAATCAAGGAATTTATGTATTTATTATGTGTTAGATCACGGAATATGGCTAACACATAAGTATTCAAACCTTGGTGTGTGAGGGCATGGATGCCAACACGAATACAACCCAGATGCAAAAACTTTGTTCCTAACTTTGATGCTTCTGCTTGCAGAGATTTAGGATCTAGGAGAGAAATGGACATGACACAGTTAGAGTTTTCTCGAACGGAACTTATGGATTCTTTTATTGAGATTCTAGTGGCTGCTTTCAAATTCCAGACACCTAAATCTGAATAGACTTTATCAGGGCTTATTTTCGGAAGAACCCATTAGCAGTTGGTTCTGTTTCCTCATACAAATGTTCTGACTAGTTTAACACACGACTACTAGAACTAGCAAACATATCTCTCAGAGGGTCTTGGGTGGCCCTATCTTGCTCTTCAAGTTCTCTAAATGAAACTAACTTTCTGAATGAGTCCATTTTTTGTTAAAAAAAAGAGAGGATAATCTAAGAACTGACCCTTTTCACGAACCAGATCTCACAGTCGACTAGACTTCTGGCTTTGATACCAATTTTACTGCAGGGACCCCTCACACAGGTTTGCACTGCAAACTGCTCAACAGGCACGCTGGCTCACTGAGTATCTTCTTGCTTCTTGAGGTTCCCTATGTGAACCCATACACGAACCTAATTTCGCTTTCACGCCTCTTTCGGCCTTTTTCTGTGGCTTCCCTTCACCTTTTAACGACCTACTCCACATCCTTTCATGATTTGGTGAACCTCTGGCGAAATTTTGGCTAAATTATTAAGAAGACAATACTACCTCAGTGGACATTCATAAAGCTCAGAGTTACAGTTCTTAATATGCGGAATAAAACTTTTTCTCTTTATTGATTTCAAAATGATTTATATCAGAGATCAGATTACAATGGATGCAAGATCTCTTTCCAGAGATAGACTGCAGTGGCATTTACCATATTTTTCTACTCAATAAATGAGCGAGCGATACTGGAGGCTTCCTGGCCAGTTGTAGACTCTGTCTCAGAGTTCTTTAAGAGAACACACAACACATAAAAAGACTTTACAAACTCAAACTATGGATCTCGCCACTTCAGATTATTGCCTATGCCGAGCACATAGACACGCAGGCTAGTCAGATCCCCTATGCACTTGTGTCTTAGCACTGTGATGCAAGCAGATCATGAGAGTTCGTGCAGATGCAGAGCAGGGAGCTTCATCTCGACTCAGACTCTAAAAATTAATGACTCTAGACTCTAAACTTTCCGAATGCGAATGCCGAAGAATGAGCCTTACCCTCCCTTATCTAGGAAATGGGGGGGACAAACATTTTAATCGGTTCGTGGGATTATTGACACGTGGAGGAGAATCATGGCTTTCAGGTAACAACGAAGTGACATCTGCACCGAGATTCTTCTGTCTGACCAACTCATGTGAAGGTGTGTGTACAATACACTGTGGATGCCTTTTATGTACAAAGCCCATGAGGAAACATCACTTATTATATACACAGAGGATGCTTTTTCAAACAGGTGAAAAGCCCTCGGGAAAAGACTTGTCACTGTAAACCTGTGACTGGGTACTACTACACAGAGAATGCTTTTGTTTTAGTGGAGCTCTTGTGAACCAATAGTACTGGCTTCATTATTTTCATCCAGGATTTTGATGACTGGGAATCTCAATCTTGGATAAATATTATCATCCCAAGCTTTTGTGTACATCCGGCGTACAATCATAGGTTTGTTCAGAATTATTTGGTGTTTAATTTTTGTTAACACCAACCATTGATGATGCATCTTCATGTGGGATTCCAGAATAGAATTGAATAGCCTGTATTCCAGTTGTCCTAGTTCTCCTACGGTCTGGCAAGGATAATGAAAACATTCTCCTATGCTACCTTCTATACATTCATTGCATCGATTATGGAAATAGGATTCATAGTAAGGCTAAGGTAAAACATCTTCTTATTATGTATGTTGCAGAAGAGTCGTATTTTAAGATTGTTGAATCAGATGTGAGCAACATAGGTTGGGGAGGTGTATTGAAGTAGCGGCCAAATGAAGAAAGCAGTAAGAAAGAAGAAAAAGTTGTTCAATATTCCTATGGAGTATGGAGTAAAGCAGAAATGAATTATTCCACAATTGAACAAGAGGTAAAAGCAGCTTGGAATTTCATTTGCAAATTTTCAATTCATTTGGTTAATAAGAATTTTTTACTAAGGACAGATGCACAAGCCTTGGAAAAAGTCTTAACCAAGACGGTAAAGATTCCTAAAGACGCCAAGTTTGCTAGATTGCAGGGTTTATTTACCAACTTTGATTTCAAAGTTGAACACATTAAAGGAGTTCATAACTGTCTGCCTGATTTCCTTAGTAGAGAATATATACAGCACATCCAACAACAAGAAAAATATGATGACCCTGAAGAGGAGGAAGAAGCACATGTAATGGTAATCATTACTGAATGGGATCATGCCCATCAAAGAGAAACACTCAGACACAAATCTGATGATGAATCATGGGCAGTTTACAAAGAAAAGTGGAGGCCAACATGGCAGCTCCGCAATACAAAAGTTCTAGACGCAGATTTGGAGAATCATTCAAATATCCAACATCTAGTTCCTGAAAGAAGAGTACATCCAAAAGGAAGCAGATGGATCCATGATATGATGTAATCCACTATTATGTCAGCTTTAGAAGAGGCTGAAAGATCTTTATCCAAGATTTTTGTGATCTCACTGTTATCTGTACTGGCGGCAGTGATAGAACAAGAATCTATTACAAATCATATGCCATAAACAGGACACGGTGGCTAGGACATAATTGGTTGGAACACATCCAGATGTGGCTAGGTAACAATCCTGACTTGATTTTTCCTGACACTGTATATAATTTTTCAGGTTATAAAAGGCATTGGTGGAATCTAGTGAATAAAGATGGTCGTAATGAGACACATTACACTAAGTTAAAGTTCGGTTCTACATGGATCAACCAGCACAGCTTACAATCGCCCTGGCTACATGAGTGGTGGTTCGATTATGGATTAAGCACTTATAGTATGGATCCATGTTACTATGAATCTTATTTCCATAATCGATGCAATGAATGTATGGAAGGCAGCATAGGAGAATGTTTTCATTATCCTTGCCAGACCGTAGGAGAACTAGGACAACTAGAATACAGGCTATTCAATTCTGTTATGGAATCCCACATGAAGATGCATCATCAATGGTTGGTGTTAACAAAAATTAAACACCAAATCATTCTTTACAAACCTATGATTGTACGCCGGATTTACACAAAATCTTGGGATGATAATATTTATCCAAGATTGAGATTCCCATGCATCAAAATCCTGGATGAAAATAATGAAGCCAGTACTAGTGGTTCATGAGAGCTCCACTAAAACAAAAGCATTCTCTGTGTAGTAGTACCCAGTCACAGGTTTACAGTGACAGGTCTTTTCCCAAGGGCTTTTCACCTTTTTGAAAAAGCATCCTCTGTGTATATAATAAGTGATGTTTCCTCGTGGGCCTTGTACATAAAATGCATCCACAGTGTATTATACACACACCTTCACATGAGTTGGTCAGACGGAAGAATCTCGGTGCGGATGTCACTTCGATGTTACCCGAAAGCCATGATTCTCGTCCACGTGTCAATAATCCGACGAACCGATTGAAATGTTTGTCCCCCCCATTTCCTATATAAGGGATGGTAAGGCTCATTCTTTGGCATTCGCATTTGGAGAGTTTAGAGTCTAGAGTCATTAGTGTTTAGAGTCTGAGTCGAGTTGAAGCTCCCTACTTTGCATCTGCACGAAGTCTCATGATCTGCTTGCATCACGGTGCTAAGACTCAAGTCCATAGGGGATCTGACTATCCTGCGTGTCTATGTGCTTGGCATAGGCAAGAATATGAAGTGGCGAGATCCATAGTTTGATTCTGTAAAGTTTTTTTATGTGTTGTGTGTTTTGTTAAAGAACTCTGAGACAGAGTCTACAACTGGCCAGGAAGCCTCCAGTATCACTCGCTCATTTATTGAGTAGCAAAATATGGTAAATTCCACTGCATTCTATCTCTGGAAAGAGATCTTGCGTCCATTGTAATCTCATCTCTGATGTAAAATCATTTTGAAATCAATAAAGAGAGAAATTTTTATTCTGCATATTAAGAACTGTAACTCTGAGCTTTATGAATGTCCACTGAGGTAGTATTGTATTCTTAATAAGTTCTCCGAAAGTTCACCAGAGGTTCACCAAATCGTGAAGGAACATGGAGTAGGCCGTTAAAAGGCGAAGGGAAGCCGCAGAAAAAGGACGAAAGAGGCATGAAAGCGAAAGTAGGTTCGTGTATGGGTTCACATAGGGAACCTTAAGAAGCAAGAAGATACTCAGTGAGCCTGTACAAAGAGCCACAATATGAGCATTTTCTAGCAAGTAAACCTATGTGAGGGGTCCCTAAAGAAATTGCATCAAAGCCGTAGTCTAGTCTATCAGATCCGTTCATAAAAGCATCGTCTTTAATAGGGAATTTTGAGGTCTAAAATGGGTCTCCTAAGGAAATAATAAAATAATAGCTAAACCAATAAAATAATATTTATGAATTTTCAATTTACTTTTTGCACCACAATCCATGTAACCATAGTTAAATTCAATTCAAAATTTGTACCAAAATAAAATTAATAAAAAAATTGTATTGATGTGACTATAAATAAGAATGTTATTTTCAAGAAAAAATCATTATCATTGAACAACTAATGCATTTGTCCTTTGTACTTAAATAACATAAAATAAAATATAAATATAAACTTATAAATTCTTAATTATATTTTATGCTATTAATTAAAATTTATATTATTTAAATTGTATAATAACATGTAATTAATATACTATATAAAAATAATATAATTTAATAGAATAGAATATAATATAATAGAATATAATAAATATATAGGGATATGCATTGTTTCTTTCAAGAAATATGAAATGACAAATATTATATTTTTATTCAAAAAGTGTGAAATGACATTTATTATGAGTACTTTACTTTGACTTTAAAAGTACTTAGAGCACTACCATGGTTAACCATGATTTTTATGCACCATTGAGAATGTGACAAGTAAATACCTTTAACTCAAACAATGCCACCTCAACCATTAGGAATGATGTCATCCCCTAAAATGTGATTGGTTCTCATAAAGTGAATTTTAATTGTACATTTTCCTTAGGAGGCCCATTTTAGACCTCAAAATTCCCCTAATGTAAATTATCCTCTTTTTTCCTTTAACATAAAATGGACTCATTCAGAAAGTCAGTGTCATTGAAAGAACTTGAAGAGCAAGATAGGGCCACCCAAGACCCTCTCAGAGATATGTTTGCTAGTTCTAGTAGTTGTGTGTTAAACCAGTCAAAACATTTGTATGAGGAAACATAACCAACTGCTAAATGGGTTCTTCCGAAAATAAGCCCTGATAAAGTCTATTAAGATTTAGGTGTTTGGCATTTGAAATCAGCCACTAGAATCTCAATAAAAGAATCCATAAGTTCTGTTTGAGAAAACTCTGACTGTGTCATGTCCTTTCCTCTCCTAGATCCTAAATCTCTGCAAGCAGAAGCAGAAAAGTTAGGAACAAATTTTTTGCATCTGGGTTGTATTCATGTTGGCATCCATGCTCTCACACACCAAGGGTTGAATACTTATGTGTTAGCCACAATCCGGGATCTAACACATAATAAATACACAGATTCCTTGATTGGTGGTATTGTGGCTCCATTAGCAAATGGACCAATTTGGTTTGACTGCTATCCGAATTTCTCGGTATATGTTTATGATGAAACTCTGTCTGATATCCTTCAGCTTCAAATCCAAAAATCTAGATTTGATATGAATAGAAAAAGGAATAATATTGCTATACAGAAAAGAGGTTATTTCCGTCACACCAGTACATTATCAGCTGTAGTCCTCCATGGTCCCAGTAAAGAAAGCAAAACCAGTGTTGTGGTCATGACAGACCCCAAAAATCAGAAAGTTGAGCATCAAGCCATAAAATGGGAAGAACTTTCTTTTCCTGAACATTGGACTATTCCTAACCCAAAACCCATCTCTGCTCGTACTATCACTTCTGCCGACATTGTAGAAGACCAATCCAAAGTTGTTCTATCCTTTCCTAGAAGGTCTACAATTGACAGAAGAAGGATCAATGAGATGTGTCAAAAGTCTCCCTTGTATATACCCCCTGATTGTATAGATACTACTTGTTCATCTATTGTTTCTAGTTGTAAGCATTTATCATTATTTGAGTTTGCCCAATTGATAAATTTCCAATCTCTCAAAGTTGACTGTCCTCAATTTCATCAGTATGTGAATCTCAAACATCTTGCCGAATTGGTCATCAGACATCAGAACCATAATCCAAGAACAGGTGAAGCTCCTCCATCTACACCAGTCACTCCCTGTCCAAATCCCAAGTGTTATGATATCCTTTTCCCTCATGAAGACGAGCATGTCCTCATGATGCATTTAGTCCCCAGTCTGTAAGATGAAGATCCCAGACTTACATAAATATTCATGAATATGCAATCTCCCAGAGATAAACATGGCGTAGGATATTACAGTAAAAAAGATCATCTAATTCATGAGTGCAGATTCAAATATCTGCCAGAAGATATAAAGAGACCATCTGTCCCTGAGATACAAAAGTTTTATACATTAATGGATGGTTGTGAAAAACATATGATCCCTGAGAAATGGATGAAACAGATGTTGAATTGGGATCTCCAGACACATCCACATGCAGATGAGTTCGCTGTTTCTCACAGCACAGAGGAGAAAAGAAAAATAGCCTCAAAATGGAAGGAATATATGAATGAAAGAAATGTCTGGATTTCTTTTTATTCATGGAAGAAGGCTAAAGAGTCAGAGGTTATTTTGATGACTGACTCTGCATCCTCCTCTAGTCACACTTGGACAGCTACAGATGGAAATAAGGTTGAAACTTCTTCCAAATTTCCTCCTTTCAAAGGAATTTTCCTTGGAGAAGGACAAAACTCAGCCAATGCATATCCCTTAGTTCAAAAGGAAAATCTTGTAGGGATAGAAAGGAGAGTTCAGAAAGTTAGTGAACAAGTAAACTGGACAAACACTACTGTCACTGGTTTAGAAAAGAATATGGCTAAATCTGTCTTAGTCAAAGAACAGATAGACCAAGTCCAAGTGTCTATCAATGGTGTAAATAGTGTTTTGAATTCTGTACAGTATAATGCTTCAGTTTCTAAAGATTTTTGTTTGCAATCATTGAAGAAGATTGATGAAGTAGAGAATTGTATAATAGAAAATTCTATCTCTACTCGGCATTTAATTTCAAATTTGTATGATAAGATTGAAAAGGTTGATAAGAAGAAATCAGACAAGCCTGTCCCTTCAGCCTTTCTCCACAAAGCAAAGCCTGTATCAATTGAGAAGGCTATTGAGCATTTTCCCCAGCTCATACCAAAAGAGTTTGCTCTTGAGTCTCCCAAACTCAAAGTGACTATTGCCTCTTTGTTCGAAGAAACTGAGCCTGAGAGTTATGTCCTTCCTGTATATGAACCATTAGAAGCCCAGTATACCAGACATTCCCCTCCAGACTTGAATGGTGTTGGAAATATTCCTCCTCGAGATACATTCTTTGATTCAAGTCGAAAAGAATGGAATATTGATAATCTGTCATCAGCACAGATCATACAAGTTCTGGATCTTATGATCATAGAATATAAACTAATGTGCATAGACGAAAAGTCAGAAGTTGAGGCATGCAAAACCCTGATTCCATGTTTTACAGGGACTCTAGCTAGGTGGGGGGAACTAGAGTCTTCCCCAGCCTTAATTGCAAAAATGGAGGCAGAGGTAGTCAAAGATGAGAATGGAGATGTGGAATTCCATCTAGATGGTAGAGAAATCAATAATATGATCGGTGCTCTCACAGCATTGATTCAACAAAAAATTTGTGGAGATGAGCCGAACATTTCAAACCAGAATGAGTTAATTTTAATGAATCTGAAATGTAGAAATATAAATCAATTTGAAGATTTCCATCGGGATTGGATTCAAAGAATCTTCTTGGTGAAGGACCCAAAGAATTTGCTATGTAAGTAAGTCTATCTTTCAGCCTTACCTTCCAAGCTTGTAGATATTTTGAAGTTGCAAGAGGCATTCCAGTTGCCACTGGAAACATATACATGGGGTCAAATGTACAGTACTATTACTAAAGTTTTGATCACGCTTTGTACCATCTTAAAGATCAATAAGTCTATAGACAAGCTAAATAGACTTCCTGGTACAAAGTCATTTTGCAGTAAGTACGACATTACAGTAGATGATCCTTTGGTAAAGAGAAGAAATTCCAAAAAGAAGGCTAATAAGACTTTCAGAAAAATTCAGCCTTACACATATCACCGGACTACTGGGAAAATATCTGAGTTTAGATAATCTAAGCCCAAAAGAAAGCCATACTCAAAGCCTTCCAGAAAGGGGTACTACAAATATACCCCAAAAAATCACTATTATGAGCCACATGACATCCATACTAAAGATGCTAAGTTGAAAAGGATGCAATCTATCTCATGTTGGATTTGTGGAAAGCCTGGACATACATCAAATATGTGTCCACAGGCCAAAGAATCTCGCAGTGGATTGGGCAAGAAATCTCAGGAAAAATACAAAGGTAAAGGCCAAACTTCCACTGTCAAGATAGAACACATCTGTGATAGATGTGGTGGCTCTCATAAAACAGAAGAATGCAAAAGGTTGTTTCTTCAACAAGCCCAAGAGTCTTCCTCTTCTGTTTCCAGTTCTGAATCTTCTTCCTCTGCATATGATTTTGAAGAAGTTCATGCATATTGTCAATGTAGTGATTTTGATAATTGTCATTGTGAATGTTCATCCTCAGAATCTGGGTTTTCTTCTGACAATAACCTTAAAGAAGAATTTTCAGGAAAGCTAAAGGTGCTCATGGCTCAGACTGATGAAGATGAGTTAAAAAATTTTTCCCAGATACGAGCCATGGAAGATGGTGACTTGAAGACCCGACTTCTTGATGCATATATGCAGTCTTCCAGTTCATCTACCTCTCGCTCAGGTAAGAAGCCCATGTTTCTTGATGCTTCTTATGAGCATAATACTCGCAGTTATCTCCGCCAACAACAAGAAGACAAAGTTCGCGCACTCACTTTGGGGGAGGTGAGTAGGGAGATACACTGCATGAAACCAAAAATCTCTGCCTTGAAAACTAGAAGTTCAGAGCTTGAGAAAGCTAAACAGGTTCAAGCCTCTCCTATTTCCTCTCCTATTTATTCAGGTAGAGTCACAAATTACACTCTACATGGTGCCCCTAAACATACTGAAGAAGTTGAAGTTGCAGAGGGACATCCTGATCCTCATATGGGAATTAGAGATATGCATTTGCTTGCTATTCAATATCAACAACATCACATAAAAATAAAAGTTTGGATTAAAGGAAAGATGTTTGATTTGATAACATTGCTTGATTCTGGATCAGATGTCAATATGTTTTCTAAAAAGTTTGTTCCGTCACAATATTGGGTTACTACTACCCGCAAGCTCACCGGGCTGGGAAAAATTACCCTTGATTATGAAGTACCAAAAGTTGCAGTCTGTTTTGATTCTAAATGTGTCACATTGAAGTTTGATGTTGGTGACATACCAGTTGACGACATTCTTGGTAATGTGTTTTTAGCTGCAGTTGAGCCCCATGGTTCAATGAGATTTCCTAACAAGAAGGCAGGATACTTCATTACTATAAAGGGTACAAGAATAAATTTTCCATATGTTTCTAACACACGTATGTCCACCATGGTGCAGGCCATGCAAGAAGAGCTGCAGAAAGCAAAAAATAGTCTTTTAGAACTCAAAGAGCACAAGAATATGCTCAGCATTTAACAACAATTGAGTTATGCAACAGTTCAGAAACAGATTTCTGAACTTCAAAAACAGTTTGAAGAACAATGCTGCTCTGAGGAACCCAATGCATTCTAGCACAGAAAGCAGCACTGTGTTAAGCTACCCTATGCAGAAGATTATATGGGTAAGCCTTGTAAATCTAGAGCCATACCCATGGGCAAAGAGTACAGACGGCTCTGTGAAAAAGAGATAAATCAGCTTCTCCAGAGAAAGCTGATCCGGGAATCTAGCAGCCCTTGGAACTGTTATGGTTTCTATGTAAATAAAAGAAGTTTCAATAATATGAAACTTTCAATAATCCTCATAGGATACTATAAAAATAAAATAGTATAAAAATATCCGATGAACCTTTAGCTTTATGGGAATTAGAGATATGCATTTGCTTGCTATTCAATATCAACAACATCACATAAAAATCAAAGTTTGGATTAAAGGAAAGATGTTTGATTTGATAGCATTTCTTGATTTTGGATTAGATGTCAATATTTTTTCTAAAAACGTTGTTTTGTCACAATATTGGGTTACTGCTACCCGCAAGCTCACCGAGCTGGGAAAAATTACCCTTGATTATGAAGTACCAAAAGCTGCAGTCTGTTTTGATTCTAAATGTGTCACATTGAAGTTTGTTGTTGGTGACATAGTAGTTGACTACATTCTTGGTAATGTGTTTTTAGCTGCAGTTGAGCCCCATGGTTCAATGATATTTCCTAACAAGAAGGCAGGATACTTCATTATTGTAAAGGGTACAAGAATAAATTTTCCATATGTTTCTAACACCCGTATGTCCACCATGGTGCAGGCCATGCAAGAAGAGTTGCAAAAAGCAGAAAATAGTCTTTCGGAACTCAAAGAGCACAAGAATATCCTCAGCATTGAACAACAATTGAGTTCTGCAGCAGTTCAGAAACAAATTTATGAACTTCAAAAACAATTCGAAAAACAATGCTGCTCTGAGGAACGCAATGCATTCTGGCACAGAAAGCAGCAATGTGTTGAGCTACCCTATGCAAAAGATTATACGGGTAAGCCTTTTAAATCCAGAGCCATACCCATGGGCAAAGAGTATAGACGGCTCTGTGAAAAAGAGATAAATCAGCTTCTCCAGAGAAAGCTGATCCGAGAATCTAGCAGCCCTTGGAACTGCTATGGTTTCTATGTAAATAAAATAAGTGAACAGATCTAAGGCAGCCCCAGATTGGTTGTGAACTACAAGCCTCTGAATTCTGTTTTGGCTAATGATACCTACCCTATTCCTCACAAAGTGGATCTGATGCGTAGGATTGCTGGAGCCAAAATATTTTCCAAGTTCGACCTCAAATCAAGATTTTGGCAAGTGGCTATTGCAAAGAAAGACAAATTCAAAACAACTTTCAGTGTTCCTACAGGCCATTACGAGTGGAACGTAATGCCATTCGGCCTCAAGCATGTGCCTTCAAAGTTTCAGAAGGTAATGGATTTTGTGTTTAAGCCGTATGCTGAATGGTTGTTCGCATACATAGATGATATCCTGATTTTCTCTAAAAATCTTCAAGAGCATTTCAGACATTTAAATATTTTTATGAGATTGGTCAGAAATAATGGTCAAGTATTAAGTAAAAATAAAATGGAGTTATGCCAGACAAAAATCAAGTTTTTAGGGCACATTATTGAAAATAGCCAAATTTCTTTACAGTCACATGCCTTAGAATTTGCAGATAAATTTCCTGATGAAATTATTGATAAAACACTGCCGCAAAGGTTCTTATTAAGAAATTTTTATCCTGCATGTGCCATTGATAGATCTCTACTCAACCAGAGATTGAGAAAGAATCCTCAGCCTTGGACAGAAGAACACTCAGCAGCAGTCCAAAAGATCATGGCTAAGGTAAAACATCTTCCTATTATGTATGTTGCGGAAGAGTCTTATTTTAAGATTGTTGAATCAGATGCGAGCAACATAGATGGGGGAGGTGTATTGAAGCAACGGCCAAATGAAGAAAGCAGTAAGAAAGATTCCTATTCAATTGGATATTAAGATCGTAGTACAATGGTTAAGTTGTGGCACCTAATTAGATAAGTATTTTTTTTTTTTTTAATAATGAGTGCAACTTTTATTTAAAATATTGGAAACGTGTGAGAATTTTCACATAAATTATATTTTAAAAGTTCATTTTTATCAAGGTAATAAACTTTGATATATAATTATTGGGGTCAATTCTAATTTTTTCAATGTATTAGATTTGATAAATAAAAAAAATTAGGTAAAAAATAAATTTACTAAAAAGAAGATTAGATAATGTTTTAATGTTTTTATTATATCGTGTCATTTATACCTCAAAATGTCGACAGCGTTTTCATTGGGTAGATAATGAATAGTGACTCGTCTGACCAACGTGCAAGAGAAAGAGCCTCAGTTTACTTTCAAATAATAAAGTCAGATGTATAAAATTTATTGTTTCACCTCTTTTAAAGCCGTAGATGAGAAATGAATAATTAACTTTAAAAAATATATCAAGTTTTATAAATTTTCATGTATGAATTAGAATTCACTAATAATTAGTTAAGTTTATATATCATGAAGTATTTGCGAAAAATTTGAACTTCAATTAATTTATCATTATATTTATTATAATGATAATTAACCATTACTAAAATATATATGGTTATTGGAACATTAAGAAGGTAGGACATTAATTAGCATTTTATTTTTATGTTTGAATAAAAGTGTGAGAAGTTTTTATTTATAAGATTAAGAAATTTTTATTGAGAAAGTTACTGTGATGCATATTTTTAAACTTTAGATTTAATGTGAGTATAGGATGGACTTAGAATGAGATTTTTTTTTTCAATTTTCTAAGATGGTGCTTGTGAATTGGGAATTGGCCAATGCTCAAATTTACCATGAAATTCATGAGAATTAGTTCTTATTATAATTATACTTATCTTTTTCCAAAAACTATTCAAAATAAAAATAAATAAAAAACAATTTTGATTTTTTAAGTTGAAATGATCACCTCATTTTAACATCTTAAATTCCTTTTTTTCAATTAACAACCATTATTAATAATAAATTTTATTACCATTAAATATATAAATAAATAAACTAAAAAATAAAAACCGTAAATCAATATTTAATATTATTTCCTTACTAATTATGTAATACCAAATATTCTCATAAAAATAATTAGTTTTACTTTTTATCAAAAACACATTACAGTACTGTAATGAAGAAAACATTTATGGTTATATTACAAATGATTTTGAATTTTAGATAATTATTATTCTTAGATATTGAACTATTATGGGAGTTAATGGGAAAGGAGGTTATGATGAAAATTTGTCTTTATGAAATTATTAAGTTAATGAATAAAATATTTGGGAATAATCAAGAAAAACACTAGTTTAGAAGACCTTTTGTTAATTTAGAAAAGATTGTGGTGGTCAAGTCAACATTACCTAAAAATTTGTAGGAAAAAAATAAAGTAAAATTAACATAATAAGAAAGAAAATTTATTTTCATCATTTAATTAAAAAGAAATACTAAGTCATATGAAATAAAGTACTAACTCAATAGAATAAAGTATTAAAAAGTAAACTTTGGAGAAAAACAAAGAGTATTTAAAAAAAAAATTAAAATTAAAAAGCTTAGAAAAGTATTTTAAAAAAAATACTAAAACTAAAAAGTTTAGAAAAAATATTGGCAGACATTAAGAAACATTTTTTTGTAGGCTTAGATAGATCCTTCCCATTTTCTATTAATTTAAAACCGGGCAATAAGGATACAAAAAATTAGACCTCAACTTGCCCGTAGGAAACTAGGTCTGTTGGCCATCTAAGTGCAATCTATGTCAACCAAAACATAAACGGCCTAAGTGCTAAAAAAGCTGATAACATGTAATCATCTTAAAACCAAGGCGGGGGTCTTTGCTGCTTGGAACCAAGAATTTCAACTTGTTGCAATGATTTTATGTCCTTCTCCATCCTGCCTAGTCTAGCATACTGATGCAACTGACGGAGATTGATTTCTTGAATATTTATATTGATATCTGCCAGAGTAGACTCCAGCTTGGATTCTGCTATCTCCTGAGTTGACATAACTACTTTTTGTAACAAACATTTTATCAGCCAATAAGTTCGAATTAAATGCTGGAACAGAGAAATACGTCCACAGGTATGCCCTGGATCTGCAGCAACATTTTGCAGGTCTTCGAATGCCATATCATCCCCCACATCCATATTGTTTAAAGCCTCAGTTTTCCAACCATAAATGGGAGATTTAATAGAAGTGGGAATATCTGCTGCGAATGTATGCACTAGTGGCTCCAGGAGTTTCTTTGTTGATTTCCTTCCTCTTTTCACATGCTAATGAGAGATAGGCTTCTTGCCTTTATCTCCATTTGGCTTCTTGCCTCAAGTTTTCTTTACCATCTTAGAAAAAACAGGAAGAGACTATTTTGATACTAACAACCAAACAACATATCCAAGATAGATACATATCAGAAAACTAAAAAAATAGGAGTTTTGTAAACTGGGAGACATAACTTTTCATTTACCCAATCTAACAATAGCCACAAGTTTCATTACCAAAAGCATAACCATGAAAAAAAAAACAAAGGCGCCGAGATATATAACTACACCACTCTGAAACAACCTAGATTTGCAACCCACAAATGACCCTCATCCATTCAGAACTCCTACGAACTAACTTCCAAACAGTTAACTCACTCCCAGTTATCCACGGCTAGAAGAGAAAACTGCTAACCCAAATAACAAGTAAACAATTTAAGAAAAAACAAAAGAAAGCCCTAAGCAATGGCATAAAGCTCACAATCACAAAAATAAGCAGAACAATTTTATCATTGACCAACAGTGTCTTCTTAAAATAATGCAGCATTCTTCCTAAATTCCGAACAGAGTAAATTTAAATTACTGACAGACTTAAGACAGAAACTGAAGCCAACCCCATTCCCTAACAACAACATTATTTCTAGAATATAAAAAAAGGGCTTTAATACAAAAAAAATCCAAAAACCCCATGACTATTTTCTGCATGCAACCAACGTCTTAAACTTTCGGCATTTTCCCAGACCAAAACCGAAAACGAACAAACCACCATTTACACAAATAGTCTAAAAACACCACAACTAGCAGGATAGAAACAGATTGCAGAGAAACCAACCACATTCCCCAACATCAAAATTCTTTCCATACTAAATCAGAATAATTTTTATACAAGAAAACCAAAAATTCCATGACCATTTTCTGCATGCAACCAGCTTCTGAAACTTCCGGCATTTGCACAGACCAAGACCGTACAAACCACCATTTATACAAATAATCTAAAAACACCATGACAATTTTCTGTATTTGACGATAACCTGAGACCTTCGGCAATTGCACAGAGAGGAAAAATGGCAATACATACCAAATAACCTCCCGCACCGTCACCCTTTGTCTTCGGCTTTGTTCTCCCCTGTACGCGTAACAAAATTCGCAAAACAACCACAAAACAAAAAAACATACCTTTCCACTTGTATTACCCTTCCTCTGGCGCTTTCCCCAAGACTCTCTGACATCCCCACTGACATCCCCACTGGATTACCCAGCTGGTGACCGCAAGTGATGAAACACATTTATTGCCGCATAAGAGAGTTGTCCTTGCAACCCGCCCGCCGACCCACCTCAAACATGATCCTCCTGGGATGGCCACGTTGGCATCCTTCCTCCCTACGCATCCTTCCTCCCTACGCAATAGATTGCATCCAGCAAGATGAACACCTAACTCCCTCACCATCATATTACAACCCGATCGGGGAGGCAAACATTAAGACACTGTTAAAATTTACTCCGGAAGAAAAATCTATAAAATAAAAAATCAATGGGGGAATTCCTAAAGGCAAAAAGATCTTAGTTTGGAGAGAACTCTTAGAGAGAATCCACCGTTCGGTCGAACGTGCGCTCATTTCCTGAGTATTCTCCAAGCAATGATTTCGGTTTGGACAGTTTCTCTTCCTTGTCTAATGCGAATTATGTGAATTTCGATTAATTTCATGATATATATAAATAGAATATACAAATTTTATATATACACGTAGTTTGATAGAATTATTTTATTAATTAAATCTGCATGCATATTTCATCTTATTACGTTTACTATTCTATTAATTATTATTGTTAATGATGTGAAATTATGAGGAATAAATATGTATTGGACCTGGTTGAGGATGAGATATGAATTAGAATCTTAGAAAATTATGTATCTACGTACTTAGTTGTACTTATTCTAAAGTTTTAAGTGTATGGTTATGTTTTTATCTCTTACCGTTGTCTGTATATCGATTTCTATACTCATGCATAAAAGAAAACTGTTGAAAATAATTACTGGATTCACAATGGATCAAAATATGCATATAAATTAGACAACAAAGATTTTGTTATTTATCACCGATTCATAAGGGAGTTGGTTCTACGAGGACCCTGTAGTCTCTAGTCATTTCTTTGGAACAACCGTTAGTGTTAAATTATGATACGTACTTTTGAAAAATTATTCGACTGCTTTAAACTACAATAGGTTCTATCATCTCACGTCAAGGAAAACCAATATGTAAGAAATAAAATTTGATGTTGCAGTAAGAAATATATGTATTACGATATTGATATTGGTCTACGTGTTGAAAGGCTAACAAGAATACTTAAAGAGTATTAATAAGTGCACGCACGTAAAATTGAGAGATAAATTTTTACATAATTTTATACTTCACTATACGATCGTAAGTAAATTTAGAATAAAGAGATAAATGTCTACATTCTATGTTTAACTATAAGGTTGTAAAATAATTCCAACTGTTAATCCAAAGTTACGATATTTTACTATTAAGTGAATAAATATTGTAGAATTTTACTCTATTATTGAAAAATAATCTCAATTGTAAATCCAAATTTATTATGGCGTTGTATATTTAAGAAAAGAACAACTATGGTTTATAAAAAATTCAAATTTTAATGTGGGAGTAAATTGTAACTATTTCCATATTTAGTTAGTCAATATAAAAGTACATAATAGTTTAATAAATTCATAAAAATATTGGGATATACTGGTAATAAATAGAAAATATTTATTTTTTCTTCTTCTTTTTAATCTCAATATGTATAATTAAAATAAATAAATAAATAAAATATCAATATCTATAATTAAAATTAAAGAAATAAAGAAATAAAAACTTTAACATGTATAATTAAATCTCAATATGTATAATTAAAATAAATAAATAAATAAAATATCAATATCTATAATTAAAATTAAAGAAATAAAGAAATAAAATAGTTTCAAAAATTTCCTTAAATAAAGTAGTTTCAAAGATTCCTTATGTACAAGAAAAAAAATTATTGCTTTAAATATGGAACACAAAAGTAAAAGTGAAGGTATGAAGGTATCATTCCATAGAGACTCATATCTCCACATTTATTCCAGGGACGTACATATTGAAGATTGCTATAAGACTAGAAGACAAAGTAGTAAATTCAGTTAGCTACTGCAAAAATACATATATAAGGTAGAACGACGATTCACCAATGTTCAAAGGCCGAAACATAAAAATTATGAACCCTGCAATGGTTGAACATACAGTAACAAGAAAGTATGGGATACCTTTATTTGGGGATTATCGTTAAGAAAGCCGATGGTGGTCGTACACTATCAAGAAGAAGTGAGGGTGCCAACGTGTAGGTATAAGAGAGTCGGAAATTTTGCTTTATTTGAGGAAGACACTCGCGTAAAAGTCAACAAGTTGCTATTGTATGAAGTCCATAGCAAAATAAATTAAAGGAAACTATTGTTTATTCGTAAGGGGAAATATTCCAATGCCTCATATGAAAAGAGATGTAAGTTAATAGAGGATGTAGACTAACAAAGGATTAAGAGCGTAAACTCAAATTTATGGTTGACATAGAAAACATAGAGAGCTATAAGAATAATTTGGATTTTGACAAAACCTTGAGAGGCTAACCCCAAAATGAAGGAAATAGCTTCGATCAGATCAGCCTTAAGCGTTACAAACGGTTTTCTAGAATTTCAATAAAAACAGAATTTATAATTTAAAGAAACAAAATTCTTCAAATATTAACTAAGAAAAATTATCCAGTCGGCTAGATAGGTTGAACTTAAAGAAGAAAAATATCAACTCGAAATGGAGAAACTCTTACGAAAAATTGTAGGTTAGCTTATGGAGGAACTTTTGAAGAACACTACGGTAAAGACTTGTACCAAGATAAGAATCTTATAGACATATATACCTCGTTTATTGGAACGAAATAGTCATTAAAACAAATAATAGTATTGGGTCATTACTCTCTAGAAGAAATGGGAAAATCCCATCACCGCCTTGAAAAAAAATGGCAACTCTCATATTTTAATCGAAATCACAACATAAACATTTACGCAACGAACGAGATTAAGATGATAGATAATAAATTTACGCAATTTTACCATTAGGTTGTATGAGGAAAATCCTCGCAAATTTCAAACGTGAAATGGAGGTCTTGCAGTGCATTAGATGTCATATGCCACGAATTTGTTCTCGCAGACTAGACTCTTTGGGTACTGGCATAGCAACACCCTCGTGGAGTGAATGGGGTTGGAAAATCTGGTATGCTTGGATAGCATGTCGAGAAAATACACGAAAACGAGAAGCTCAAAACAAATAGGGGAAATTCTTTCTCTTAATACAGGGTTTATACATAAATGTGGAAATTAAATTAAAACAATGACAAAACCGTTCGCATAAAAGATATAGAGTCATACACATACACAGACAGAGTATAAACTAGAGAAAGTTCTATATCATTTTTCTGCTTCAGCAGTTTTTTCTACTAATTCCCGATTTATTTCATTATATGAAAAACGTACTTCTAAATACAAAATGGCAGAGTCAGGAAAAATTTAATGCTACTTGAATGTTGGATTGGAAAAGAAACAACAAAACGTCCTTGTGCCGTGAAAATTTTGTTTCTTCATAAAACAACGTTCAGAGTCTTCTACGTCGGGCTTGAAATCTTTTAGGTTTCAGCTCTGAACAATATCACATCCATCCCGATATCGTAACTCATACTTTGGCAGAGACATCAGTTAACTTGGCGCTATCTTCCTGAACTTTGTGAAATGTGATGTGCGCACGCATCGCATCACAACTTAGAAATTTTAACCCACGACAACTTTAACGAAAAAATTAAACGTTTGCGATTGCAATGTGCAATGGCGATATCACATCGCACCATCTCAAGGTTTGTAATGGAGTGCAAAAGGTAAGGGCTAAGGTGTGCGAAGCGCGAAGTACAGCGCGCTAAACGGCTGGAAGTGCGAAAAGGTGAAAGGTAAGAAATAAAGAAAAAATAGAAAGGTTTGCTGCAGATTTGGATAATGTGTAAAGGTAAGAGGGTCCCACCAGATATCGCATCAGTAGAGATTTAAGATTGTAGTAAGGAGTTATGTGGAAAGGCTTAAACTTTGCGAAGTGCGGAGGTCGGGCAAAAGGTAGGTATATGGCGGAAATGATGATTTAAATGCAAAATGATGGTTGGGTACAATTTTTGAACATTGAGGAGATTTGTGTGAAGTGAATAAGCTTGCGGACTTGTGCATGTCCTTCTCTGCAAAAACATTTAACTAAAAGTATGGACGCTGTTAGTTTATTCATGACATTGGTTGGGAGTAAATTCCAACACTCCCCCTTAATTACAATTGCTACCATTGACCATGCCCAAACATTATCTGAGATAAACAAAAAATTTCTTTGCCAATGGCTTTGTCAAGATGTCTGCAAACTGTTCCTCTAACCTACAATGCTACAACAAAACTTCATCATTGTTAACTAATTCTCTTATGAAGTGATATTTAACATCAATGTGCTTTGTCCTCTTGTGAAATACAAAATTCTTTGATAATGCAATTGCTGAACTGTTATCACATAAAATAGTGGCTGTTTTGTCTTGTTCATGACATAAATCCTACAAAATCCTTCTCATCCAAACTATTTGACATGTTGATGTTGTTGCAGCGACATACTCAGATTATGTTATCGATAATTAAATTATTGGCTTCTTCTTGGAAGCCCATGAAATGGCTCCCGAACCCAAATGAAAAACATATCCTGATATGCTCTTTCTTTCATCAACACTTCCAGCCCAATCACTGTCAGTGTAACCAATAAGCCTAAAATAATCAGTTGCGGAGTATAGAATACCATACTCCTTCATCCCATTGACATATTTTAAAATTATTTTGGCTGATTTCCAATGTGTCTACTTGGGTGTCCCCATGAACCTTGACACCAAACTTATTGCATACATTATATCAGGCCTAGTTGCAGTCAAATACATTAGGCTGCCAACCGTGATTTTGTATAATGTCGGGTTGACATTGCTGCTGTAATCTTCCTTGCTCAACTTCAACCCCATGACTATTGCAGTTGGTGTTGGCTTGTTGTTCATATTGAACCACTTTAAAATCTCTGCAACATACTTTGCTTGAGAGATAAAAATTCCATTTTCTGTTTACCTTACTTCTATGCCTAAAAAATATCTTAAGAACCCTAAGTCAGTCATTTCAAACTCACTTTTCGTGATTGCTTTGAAATCAACGATGAGAGAATCATCACTACTTGTAAAAATTAAATCATCTACATACAAAACAACAATACGAATATTTTCGTCATTTTCTTTGACGTAGAGAGTAGGTTCACCATCGCATTTGTCGAATCTATTGTCCATCAGGTAAGCATCTATCCCGTTGTATCATGCACCCGGTGCTTGCTTCATCCCATAAAGAGCTTTCTGAAACTTACGCACCTTGTGTTCTTGGCCTTCTACCTCATATCTAGGAGTTTGTTCAATATACACCTCCTCTGTCAACACTCCATTCAAGAATGTTGACTTCATGTCCATTTGATACACTTTCCATTTCTGTTGTGCTGCCATTGACAACACTGTTCACACTATCTCCATCCTTGCAACTGGTGCAAAGGTTTATTCATAGTCTCTTCCATGCTACTGCTTGTAGCCTTTGACAACTAGCCTTGCTTTGTGCCTTTCTATGTTGCCTTCAATGTTGCTCTTGGTATTATATACCCATTTCACTCGAATGGTTTATTCTCCTTTTGGAAGGTCCACTAACTCCCATGTGTCATTCCTTTCTATTGCTCCTATTTCTTCATTCATTGCTTCTACCCATTTCTCTTCTTTGACTGCATTTTCAAAGTGTATAGGGTCACTTACATGTCAAAATAATGCAAATAAAGAATTTGGACCAACACTATTATCGACTTCTTCTTGCTCATAAATTTCACTTAAATTTCTAAATTTTGGTATTCTTATACTTGCTAAAGATGAGCTTAGTGTTGAGCTTGAAGTAGATGGAGTTGTGGAGCTTTGTGGTGTGGTTAGAGAAGCACTTCCTTGATTTCACAATGTTGTCCTATTACTAGCTTGTGGTGTGCTTTGTTGATCTTGTGTGGGTGGAGGAGGAGCCATCGTTGAAGAATTACTTGTTGCAGTCAATTCCTCTTTGTCTTCATGTGGCATACATGTCTTCACATTGACTATATTCTCTAAACTTCCATCCTATGATGCTTCTTCTATGGAGTGAACATCTATGTTGATTATCACCTTCTTGGTTAATGGATTGTAGAGTTTGTATGCCTTGGATTCATCCCTATATCCAAGAAATATAAATTTTTCCCTCTTGTTGTCCAAATTCTTCCTCAATGCATCTGGGACTTGTGCATATGCAACACATCTGAACACTCTAATGTGAGTGACAAACTGATTTCTTCCACTCCATGCTTCTTCAGGAACTCTATTCATGAAACTTTTGGTTGGACATCTATTAATGATATATGTTGTACAAGAAACAGCTTCAGCCCTATAATCATTTGGCAAATTCTATGCCTTCAACATGCTCCTTTCCATTTCCATGATGGTCCTATTCTTTCTTTCGGCAACACCATTTTGCTTAGGTGTATACCTTGTTGTAAACTTCTTGTGAATTCCATGCTCCCTGCAAAAGCATAGGAAGTCTTTCGAAATATATCGGCCACCTCTATCAGTCCTCAACACTTTTATGTACTTTCCACTTTTCTTCTCAACAACAACTTTGTAATGGTGGAAGTGGTAAAACACTTCACTTTTTTGTTTCAGGAAATAGACCCATGTCTTCCTTGTGTAGTCATCTATGAATGTCAGAATATAGTGGCTGCCACCTAATGATGGTGTTTGCATTGGTCCACATAAATCTCAGTGGAAAATATCTAAAGGTGATTTTGCCCTTATTGAATTTCTTGCTGGAAATGATTCTCTGTGTTGTTTTCCCAAGATGCAGCCTTCACATGGGGTGTTTAGTTTTTATATCAATGCAAATCCTTTCACCATGCATTTTCTATGCAACAAATTCAAACCTCTGAAGTTGGGATGACCAAATCTCAAATTCCATAACCAATTCTCATCTTTGACTTCTTGGAAGTTTTATTGTGTGGCAACTGCTATAACACCTTCTTCCTTTAAGTATGATCTCATATTGAGAGGAAACATTTAGATGTTCATTATATGGAATTTTGTAATGAGTTGTCTACTCGGAGGCTTATCCATGATTGTGCACACATCGTCTTTAAAAAATGCATTGTAGCCCTTTTGCATGAGTTTTTAAATGATTAGGAGGTTATGCTTCAAGCGAGGGACATAATAAACATCTGGCATGAACTTCTTCTCTCCCTTATTTGTTAGTATGTCTAATCTTCCTTTTCCCATGACAGAGATCTTCCTATCAGTCCAAAATGTCACTTCTAATTTCACACTTTCATCTAGATTGGAAAACATTGCTATGTTTCCAGTCATGTGGTTCCTACGACCTGAATCTAAGAACCATAAATCTCCTTGTTTTTCTTGTGCTACATTACAAGCTAAAAACACGCTACCACGGTTCTAATTTTCCTTTGTGAAATTTACACTAGGTTTTCTACCCATGTCATATTGCTTTTTTCTACATTCATTTGCATAATGACATAATTTTTACAATAATGGCATTGAACTTGAGATTTATCATACCTCTGACCTTGTGCTTGATTTTGGCTTGAGCCTTGAATTGGATTTTGATTGCTGTCCCTTCCACTTGTTCTTGTACGACTACTTCTTCCACCTCTGTGTGGGCTTCTTCCTCTTTCTCGATAGTTTGATTTTCCTTGACCAAAATACACTTGTGTCTTGAATTCATGTTCCAATGAGGAGCTTTTTTCTCTTCTTAGTCTGTGCTCATGAGACATCAATGATGCATGAAGCTCATCCACTGAAAACTATGAGAGATCCTTTTTCTCTTCTATGGCCACAAATATAACATTAAACCTTGATGGAAAACTTCTTTAAACTTTCTCAACTATTCTCCTTTCCTCAAGTGTCTCACCATGAAACCTGATTTGGGTAACCAACCCAATCACATGTGTAAAGAATGAGTCTATATTCTCGGACTCTTTCATGCATAGTGTTTCTAAATCTCTTCTCAACATTTGTAGTTTTATTTTTTTCACCTTTGACATTCCTTGGTAGGCTCTCTGGAGTGTATCCCATGCTTGCTTGGACTTCATTGCTGCTACAAACCTTGGGAAAATACTTTCATGCACAACCTAGAAAATATAGAAGAGGACTTTGGAGTCCTTCTTCATATTGTCTCTCAAGAAATCTCTTTCTGCTTGTGTCAAGGCATTCTATTTTGCTACATCTACTGATTCGTAGAATCTATTCTCCACCAACTCCCAAATATCTTGTGAGGAGAACAAGGCTTTCATTGTAATAGCCCAATAGTCATAATTCTTCCCATTAAACTAGGGTATTTATGGATTAGTCAAGCGTGTGCTTGTTTATGTCATTTTCACTTTGTAAACAAAACCTTCTCACTGCTTGAGAATCTGCTTCTCAAAACAAAATTTCAGCTCTTTAGTAAAGAACAGTTTCTTTCACTAAGAGGCTAAACCCGCTCTGATACCATGTTGGAAAATCTGGTATGATTTGATACTACGTTGGTAAATATGGTATGCTCTGATAACATTTCGAGAACATACACAAATATGAGACGCTCAATACAAACAAGGGAAATTCTTTCCCTCAATACACAATTTACACAAAAATGCGGAAATTAAATTAAAACAATGACATCTCATTTTTTATAAGAGATACAAATCCACACACACACACAGACAAAAAACTAGAGAAAGTTCTATATCATTCTTCTGCTTCAACATTTTTTCTACTACTTACAAATCTATTTCATTACATGAAAAACATCCTTTTAAATACAGAATGGCAGTGCCAGGAAAAATTTAATGCTACTTCAATGTTGGATTGGAAAGGAAACAACAAAACATCCTTGTGCTGTGAAAAGCATGTTTCTTCATAAAACAAAGTTCAGAGTCTTGTACACCACACTTGAAATATTTTAGGTTTCAACTGTGAACAATATCACATCCATGCCAATATCTTAACTTGTACCTCGGCAGTGACAACATTTAACTTGCGATTGCGATGTGCGATGGCGATATTTAATCGCACCATCGCAAGGTTTGTAACAGAGCGCAAAAGGTAAGGGCTAATATGTGCAAAGCACAAAGTGTGGGCAACTAAACATCAGGAAGTGCGAAAAGACGAAAGGTAAGGAATAAAGAAAAATACAAAGGTTTTTCGCAGATTTGGATAATGCGTAAAGGTAATAGGGTCCCACCAGATATCGCATTAGTGGAGATTTAATATTGCGGTAAGGAGTTATGCCTAAAGGCTTAAAATTTTCGAAGTGCGGAGTTCGGGGTAAAGGTAGGTATACAATGAGAAGGATGATTTGAACACAGAGTGATGGCCAGGTACAATTTCTGAGCATTGCGAATATTTTTGTATAGTGAATAAGCTTGCGGACTTGGGCTTGTCCTTCTCTGCAAAAACATTTAACTCCAAGTATGGCTGCTGCTAGTTTATTCATGGCAGTGGTTGGGAGTAAATTCCAATGAATGGGGCAAATGAGGAAGAGGGAAGCGAAATGGATAGGGTTATTTCGTTAGATCTAACCCTAAACACTCTCTTCCATATGATTGAAAGCAACCAATTCTTAACCATCTATTTGAATTACCTCCCAATCATCTGTGGAAATCGCATGGGTCGTGATTACCTGAACCTTGCAACATAGTGCCACTTATATATGTTGAGGGCCATGAGTCACATTAAAACCAAATGCATATATTCTATATGGTTAGGTGTTGAGATTGTAATACAGGCCTTATGGAGAATAAGTGTCATTGAGAAATATATATAATATGTGTTGAAGAGTATGTAAAAATAATAATTTTGGGGGATGAATGCATGGATTTTTATTTTTCGGGACCATCTTAATAAATTATGTTAAATGTAGGACGTTTTTATAAGAATCTAGCCTTATAAGTTGATATATAGAGAGTTAGATTTGGAATGCAATAAACAGATATTTTGTTATATCTAATTTCATAATGAGTAACAGATAAATAAAGAAAAATAGAAACCACTATTTTCCTTGTAAAAGGATGCGATGAAAGATGATCAACCTATCATTAAGCTTTTGTATTGAGGTGAAAGAAGAACCATTGTCCTAGTCTCATTATGAACAAAATACAAGAAGAAAATCAAGATTTATGCAAATATTTTACTGATAATCGAATAAGAATATTGTATTATAAAGAGCATGTTCCCAAATTGTAAGAAAGTGAGGTAAGTTGCATATGGTATCATAGTTATAGGTTCTAAAACTAGGTTTAAGGAAAAACCACAAAAGGAAACAAATTGTTTAGATGTTTTATGTTGTACTGATCGATGTGATGTTTGTGTAATAAGGTACTTAAGAAATTTGAAAGTAAAGTGAAAAATGGCACAAGCCTCAAATAAAACTCTTACCGAAGGAGAAGATATTTATGATGGGTTCGGAGGGGAGGGGAGGATACACCTCCAACAATTCAAATCCCTTGATGTTGTAAGAGAATTATGAAAAGAATTGGCCAATATTAGAGCTCGTCATGAATGTCGGTTTAAAGAAACTGGGGAACAAGAGAAGTTGATAAATCTTATGGGACTGAGAAGGTCACTAATATATGATGGATTGAATGAGAATCAACTATATCATACTCAGGTGCGAATAGAAAATGAAGCGTCACCTTCTACAACATAATTGTTAGTGAAGGATTTGAAAATTGGAATTAACCAGTAACAAAACAATTCTTGAATAGGTTGAGGAGGAGAGATATGAGCGATTTGATACTTGCTATCACTATAGATAGGAAGTGAGGGTTGTATTATTAGGAAAACTTAGGTCTAATTGGTTATTCTAAAAGACTTTTAGTAGGGTAAAATGTAGTAAAAAAAAGTTAAATTGTTAAAAAGAACATAAATAAATACACTGCTAAAAAAACTTAAGGAAATGGGGTTAGGATGGGGAATAAGACATCTGTGGGGAAATGGGGTTAGGATGGGGAATAAGACATCTGTGGTGATATATATGGGAAGAAAACAAAATAAGGAGAAGTTATGCCAAGAAAATAGAAAAACAAGTTAACATATTTATCAAAAACACAAGACAACATTTCACCTCGTGATTCTCCTTCCACATTAAATTCATTTCAAGCATGTTATTCTTGTAATAAATACAAGTATTATAAAATAAGAAGATATAAGTTATCTTAAAGTATAGATTTCAACCAATGCATCAGCAACCATGAAATCGTTAACTTTCCAACTATGATCAAATTGGTGACACCTATGCATGAAGTGCTCCAACCATAGTGAAATGTGATGTGATGTATTACGTGATGCCACCAACCATGCAACTAACACCCCACTTTGTTGCTCATCAAACACCATGAGTGTGTACAACTGATACTATCACATTCAAAACACATATGAGGTCAAATTCAGCTCATCAGTTATTAAGAATCATTATGAATCAAATTGTTGTACTATATCAATTATTCTTAATACACTCACCCCATAATTATTCGTGTTGAATGCTGAATCCATGACTATTAAGCTATTATTTGATAGGTTCACCATGGTATCAAACATCCACTTTGTTTGAATTCCAACTATAAAAGGGATCTGTCCACCATTGGGCTTGTGATAGAAGAAAAAATCATTTGGTTTTTTCCTATACCAAAGGTTCACACTCATTTCGTCCTTCTTATGCAACTAATAGTTTACTTTTATTAGATGATTATATATGTTAACAACATCTTTCCTACAGAAAAATGAATCCCTATCTTGATTTGCAGCATCCATGTCAATATATTTTTTAACATGCATTTTGCAAACTGAGTCAAATCGCACTTCCAAGAAGAAACAACACTCTACATAGAAAACCATGTCCCTTGATAAATTTGGTTGATGGAGCACCCTAGCATGACCCAATGGGTCCTGTTAGCGACGACAAGCCCATCATTGGCTATCTACATGCTCATACATGTTATATTTTATTATCGTTTTCTCGAGGATTTGAGCCATAATTTTGACAATGAAATGGCATTGGCATCCCCTGTTTTTCACAAATGAATATCTTTGCTTCATTTCATCTTTTCATATTTTGTCCATGGAGCCATATGAACCAGCATAGCTTCATAAAAAAGTTTGAAAGTCAATACATATGAACCCATGAAAAATGATGGAGCATTATTAATACCAACATCTAAGAAATGCATCTCTAAAAAAATTATAGTTTGTATAGCAAGGAAGCAGTAGGACTTGAGCCTCTGCGTTTATTTTTCACCCTGGTTAAATAACATAGAGCATGTAGGTTAATTTCCTCTCCTCTAATAAAGTATCTTATTCTAGTTGAAGGGATTTTTGCAATCTGATCAAACTCCATGTGTTTTCCTTGCACAAGAGACCAATCTAAATCAATTCTAGAGAAGATGAGATTTTCTTTAAGGTTTTGCAATGGAAGGGAAATGATTGTTTCCCATTTGACTTGATTTACCATTTTTCCCAATCAGTTGTTGCAACACATAGCCAGCCAGTTGTCGCAATGGTTGACTAGTGAGTTGTCACAATAGTTGTCGAACAAGTTGACTTGTACTCACTTATTTATTGTGCTCACCTAATTTTGGTGCAACATAGAACAACATTTCCTTTATTAAATAGTATGAATAATTTGAGTTCTAGTAATGTCTAAAATTCCTGATCAACAAATAAAATAATTTAAGAATATAATTTCAATTGAGAGTATATTTTCTAGTAAAAGACCCATAATAAATCAACCTTATCTAAAAAAATTATCTATCCATTAAAAATAAAAATACAATAAAAGAAAAGTATTTTGGGAGGTATACATGTGATACGGTTAGTGCTGGTTGCAATAAAATAAAATAAAAGAAAGATATAGGGATGCTGAATTTGTTTTTTTTTTCAATCATCTTGAAGTTATTTCCAATTGATTTTTATTTTTTTTAATGAATACAATACTGCATATTGATGGTAACTTCGCAGTCAAATGAGAAAAACTAAACTCCATCAAGCGTTTGTCATTCAAACTATTTTTAAACCTTGGAATACTGTCCTCAAATTCAGTTAAAAATGGAGCAGAAGCATGGAAAGATAAATGAATAGACAAATAACACTGGCGTCAATGTTAGAATAGAACCAGAATAGTCTTCTGTCTTTTGCCATGAATAAAAGTCAGAATTTTTATATTTTACAGGTTTTTAAGCATATGGTTTATTTACATATTATTTTAAAAGGAGATACATGAGCTGACAAATCCTTCCTAGGTAACCTAAAATTTTCAACGAGGGAATGAATGTTGAATGTATTACGGGATTCCACTCGAATAAAACATCAAAGAGGACAACAGAGACCAGGTGATTACAACTAATGAAGTTGAAAGCAATCTTGCACAAACCCTTGCGTTCGAAATATTTAACCTATCACTGAGCAATGGAGAGAAAGTGAGGCCCATATAGTCTACGGTGTCATTGAGAGAAGTTATGAAGCTTGTTCCTCAAATTTGAAGATTTACTCGTGATTTCCCAGATAAGAAGTTTGTTTGCCTGCCTTGCTGGTATTCTTTCAGATATACTCAATCCTAAGGCAATTCATGCTCCCTGTTTTTTTCTATGTTTGTTTTAGTTCTGACATATTTTTATTTATTATTGTACATTATTCATGCTCTCTTTTTTGTCTCTCTGAAGCTATGTTTGTTTTAGTTCTGACATCTTTTTTATTTATTGTTATACATCGTTCACGCTTTAGGTATTCTACATTCTTTAGCATTTGAATTAAGGACATGCTGTGGAATGCATAATATAATCCGTTAGATTAAAATAAAACCTTTCTTTTTTATTTAAAGAGTCTTGTAACTCATTCAAAAGCACGACATATTCAACATTGAGTTTCCAATGGCAACGATAAGATAGAGCCTCATATACGAATATTGATAATAGTGAACAGGATTGCATGGGAATCTTGACTTTTTTCATTCACGAGCTAATTGACATGCGGTTGCGTCGGAATATTCAGTTTTTTCATTCACGAGATCATGATATTAGTTTTAAGAAGCAAATTGCCCCATTATTAATTAAAGCTATGGTTGTCCTTTTTTTGAAATATTTATTTTTCGTTTATTATCGATTAATGTACTTAGGGTTTTGTATTATTATTTATTTTTTAATTAATATTTACATAAATAAAATTATTGAATTTTAAAAATTATATATATGATTTTTAAATAATTCATAATAATTAAAATCAAATTAGATATTTTGTTAAATTTTTTATTAATAAAATGTGGCTTATTGTTATGTCTTTTATAAACAAAAATACGGTACCATAAATTCTAAAAAATAACATGAAAGTGAAGATGGTTCAGAATTGTTAAAAGTTAAAATAAAAAAAAAACAAATATATGATGTAAAATTATTAAAATTTGTTTATCAGATAAAAATTATGTATAAATTCCAAAAAAAATAAATAACATGAGAGTGAAGATCGTTCAGAGTTGTTAAGAGTTTTAGCAAAATAAAATAAAAACAGATATATAATATAAAATTATTAAAATTTGTTTATTAGATAAAATTATGTATAGTTATTTTGATATTTTTTAGTTGTGTTATTCAATTTACAATTTATTATTATTATTACTCATGATTAGAGAAATTGGCGATTGTGGCCTGTATTTGTGAGATACAGGAAGTATTTTAGCCTATGTCATGATAGTTTTAAGGCTTACAAGTTATCCTTTTCTCTGGAGAGTTACTGTGACACCCTCATTAAAAGACAATTAGTTACGCTTAGTTAAAAGACTTTTGTTTTAATTATTTCTTTTAAGTTTTATTTTCTTCTATTATTTTGGACAAGGAAAAACTTAATTGTAATTACTCATGATATAAGTATTAATTTTGTTGCTGAGTTAAAAAAAAATGAAACTGAAAAAGAAAAACCCTTGGACTGTTGGTGAACTTGCTAAGAATAGGGGTGGTTGGGAACAGTTGGAAAACAGTTACCTACCTTCTGGAATAACGAGGAATTCCAGAAGAAGGGTAGGGGTTCTGTGCAATAGGTACTGAGGGTGAAGTGTAATTCTTGAGTTGGATGAAAAGAACCAGTGGAAATTAACTTCTGCAACCCTTATGGACCAGTGTATCTGTCTGGTGGCTGGATTGGTTATCCTGAGGTTACAACAGAAGTAGATAGTCCACTGTTACCCGTGGCACTGACCTAGTTCTGAAGCTCGGGGGAAGGTGAGGACGTCATTGCCTCCCTTGAAGGTTGGGAGGACCACAGTCCAAGAAAATGGTTTTTTTCTGGAACAGATAAGTACCTAAACATTTGGAAATTCAGTAAAATTTATAGTTTGACTGTCTGTTACTTTCAGTAATTAAAAATAGTTACAAGAAATTAGACTGAACAAGATTTCCTCCGAGTAAATGTTGTTTACATTTGCATGATAGTGTGTATGAAAGTTCTGCGTTTATGTTAATACTGGCAATCATTTGTTACTTGATCTCGAAAAGAATAGCAGCATAATTTGTAAAATTCTGTATAATTGTAAAGTGGGTTAAACAGAAACTTAGTAACACAACTCTACTATTTGTTTGTATTGTTTAAACTGGAAAATCAGTGTATATAAGTCTTACAAAAGAAAGAGAAACTCTGTGTTTAGTAGATAAGTCTACTCGGTAACTTAGAGAGTTTGTAATGAATTACAAGTTTGTAATGAATTACAAAACGACTGAAGTAATAAAGGAAGCCCTGTCTCAGTAGAAGAGGAAGAGATGAGACTGTTTAATATGTGTATTTCCATTATATATTTATATGGATTTATAAACTATAAACAAAAGAGTAGCATTACTGTGGTAACCGAATAGTAAAAACTAGAGGAAAGTGTATAAGCGGTTGAGTGAGGGTTGGAAGAAGATCTCCCCTGCTCCCATCCGGGAGTTTCGTTTACCATGCACAGCCTCAGACGGCGGGTGGGCACCAACGGACCAAGGGAAACTCATAGAGTTCATTAAAAGATACCAGAAATAACAGGGCATGTAACTTTCAAACCCTTGTTAAGACCCAAAAAATTTTGTAAAGTCTTGCACACGGGAAGAACTGTAATGATTTTACCATTGGTCCAAGGATAGCATACGCAGTCGAAGTTTACATACATTTATTTTAAAGCTGTTCGAGAGGAAAACTATTACAAATACCATAGAAGACTATACAAATCATCTTCAGGTAGTTCGAACACAAAAGATTTGATAACGACTGAGACAGCATCCAATAAACAACAGATATAATTACAAATAAACAAGATTACTGATTAGCAGAAAACATATTCCATAAATAAATCCCAAGCAGGAAGACGCTAAAGGAATTTAAGCAAAAACCCTCTTAATAGAGGTATAGTATATCTGTAGGTACTTTTGCGTAGCAAAGACAAACTTACAGTTGCAGAGTAAAGGTGAAAATTCCAACTAAAACAGTAATCTATTATACAAGTCTGGTAAAACCATCACCGCCATGAGAAAGGCTGACGGATGGCAAATAGCTCATACGTTTTGGCAAGAACACAGTTCCATTTCCTTTAACCGAATGGTAAATTAAGATTATTACACAAATATATTCAAAAACCCTGCGAGATAGCTAGGGTTTAACCAAAAAGCAAACTAGAACACCGGTCGGTGTAACCCTGAGACATAATAGACACCTCTGCAAACTCTTGGAGTTTCGGCTCCTCGTTTAATACTGACCTGGATATCTGCAAGGGTGTCTGAGAGCGAATTAAAAACGCCAAATCGAGTTGGAAACCTGAAGAAATCAAACAACAACAGCTTTTGGCTCGTGATAGAACCTGCAAAAAACCCAAATGGCAGCGAGTCAGTGAAAGGAAAAGTTATGAGTTAATTTTCATGGGAAAATTGATTAGGGGTTAGACAATGTGAGGGTGGAGCCATTTACCTGTTGAGGGATGCACATATTTCCCATGGCCGCGCAACCCTGTCGACCAACCAAGAGTGAGATGTAAACTTTAATCCTCGCGCAAAGTTGGAATTCTGGAAACCTTTATGAAAGTTTACTTAGAACAAGAACGCCAAAGAAAGCAGATTGGAAAACCTGTTACTCTACCTACCGGCTTCAGTGTTTGAACGCAGAGAAAAGATTTGTGAAAGGTTTAGGAAGAGGCCTCACATTGAACAGATGAGTGCCTGCAACCTATTGGGCATCCGGGCAAACAGACTCGGCATTAGGAGATTAAATCAAACGGAAAACCATCACGGGTCAAAACAATGAAAACTTAAGTGTAGACTGAATAGCTTACCAGTATCTAGAAGTCTCCTGCAGAACGAAACCCCGCCTCTGTTGCAAAGTGCAAATGGAGAAATGAACTTGCCGACCGATAGTTTTGTGAATTCCGTGCAGATTACTTTCGCATTCACCGAGATTAACTGAGCATTAATGAATCCGGTCCTGTGGAGTTAATAACCTGTACAGATAGGGCATGGTGGACGAGGCACTTGCCTTGAGTGGGGAGAAATGAGCGACAGGTGGCAAGTTCTTCAGCTTGATTCGGACGGGTTATTTGGGACTGGATAACTCGAGATTCTAAACATTAATTCGCACATGCTATCCGCCAGTTGGATCATAGTCAATGATCGGTTCCAGAAGTACAAAAAGTTTATATGTTTAGAATTGCCAAAGTCTAAATGCATTATTTGTTAACAGTTCTATAGTATGGAAAGTGAAATTTTTGTATGGTATGATTAAATCTGCCAGCGCGATAAGACTGTTCTCATTTCATGGAGTTATGAACTTTAACTTTTATTACTGTGCGATTTTTTTTTTTATATGTGTGACAGTTACTCATGGAATTTGAAACTTTAGCTTAAATATCTTTGTTTATATAATAATTTACATTAAAATTATTATCAATTGAATTACAATCCAAAAATTATATATATATATATATATATATATATATATAAAAGACATGTGTCATAGATTTTACAATTGTATTTAATCTTTTTATTTTAAATAAAAATTTACAATATGTAATTTATATGTATTATTTTGATATACTTAATGAGTAAGGAAATAATTTTTTAATAAATATATTTAATTAATTATAATTTTACATTTATAAAAATAATAAATTAGCAATTGCACTATATGTTGCAAAAGAATAACATAGAAAAAACTAATATAAAAGAAAAAATATATAATATGTTATGTGATTTAATTAAATATTCAATTTATAAGTATGAATTATTTTATTTTAAAAAAAATTATAAATTTAGAGAATTATTTAGATAAAAAAATTGATTTTTTAATAACTTATTTAAGTTCTTTCTTTCCTACTTTCATAATAATATCGGATTATACAGTACTCTTTATAACCTAATCCCTCCACTACACTAACTGCGACTTCTTTGTCCTCACCTGGCAAGAAACAACCCAGATCTAAAAATATCTCCTTCTCTTCACTATTCAGAGCCTCGTAACTCACTTTTAACGTGTCCGTTATGTCGATATGGATAAACAATATGTATTGTAAATCCTTTTGTAGATGGAATGTAGTGACATTCGAAATCATTTCATTTTCAAAGGAACCGAAACAACGTAAACTTTATTCAGTGCCAATATTCGTTTAATCTTGAGCACCGACCAAAATGTTTTCAATAATCATGGTCAATATTCTTTTCGGGTAGTGCAGTGTTTATGTGCTTACCTTTTTTTTTTTTTTTCTTCTGCTGAGATGCTTTTACGTTCACTATGGTAGAAATATTTTAATATTTTATTATGTCTTTTTAATATTTTGAGTTGCTTAAATATAAATATAAATATATATTAAGTTAAATAAATTAATAATTAAAATAAAAAAAAATTATTTTAAGACTGATAATTTTTAAATTTTAAATATTAAATTTTAAAATATGAAATTTTTATTTTAAAATATAATATAATATTTTTATTTTTTAATAAAATTAATTATTTTTTATTACATTGAAAAATACTCAAACACTAAAAATATAATGTAAATTAAACATTTTAACTCTATTGTGGTGTTCAATATCTATTCACTATGCAATATTTAATGCTACACCAAATTTTAATTAATTTTAAATGAAACATGTATATCACCCATTACTACGTAACCCATGAGGCTTCCCTTTTAAATGATACAATTGATTGTTATTTTTCCTCTTTGATTTTCCTTCCCCTTTTAAATGACACGATTGATTGTTATTTTTCTTCCCTGATTTGCGTGGGTAGAAAGATCGAGTGATATCCACAACATGACCCCGCTTGGACTTAAAATTGCACTGAGGTGACGTAAACCATACACTGGAAGTTACCTCGCTGCTTCTCTTCGTCCCACTTTATCACTTCCAATTGCACTCATTTGAGCATAACGCTTGGTCTTTTACATGCATTCTTGGAGACAACGAACGAATTTATGGGAGAATTGAGGATAGCGTTGAGGTTAATAAAAAAATCAAATACTCTGGAGTGGCTAGCCCCGTTTTTCAGATAATTTTAGGTAGGTTTTTCAAAATTTATATTGGAATTTTATGTTTATGTATTTAAAGGGTTTTTATTTATAGTCATTTATATTTATATTTATAGTATATTTATTTTTAAGTAGGTGTTATCATGTATGATGATATATGATAATGATTAGAGAGTGATATGGTTATGACATGATACTTACAATGTATTTTCTTATCTTATTTTTCTCTTACACAAGTGTATACTTTTTTTTTTAATTTCTAGATATCATTTTATGCTAAGATTTAATTTAATTTTTGGATTTTGTTGTTTTTCCATGGTTAAGAGTTGCATGTATCAGTTTGTATTCTCTTACTTTTATTTTTCTCTTACAAAAGTGTATACATTTTTCTATTTCTAGATATCACTTTATGTTAAGATTTAATCTAATTTTTGGATTTTGTTGTTTTTCCATGGGTAAGACTTGCATGTTTGAGTTCTTCTTTTTTCTTTTCGTGCATGCACTAAAAAACCCCAACTTAGTGCACATTGATCCTTTCCCATAGAGTGCTATAAATATGTACTTATGACATTGGATGTAATACAATGAATTCAAGTTGACCTCTTTTCTCTCTCAATCTATTTTCTGTAGCTTGTCTCTATTGTCTCAAGTTGAATTAATCTCTTACTTTTTCTCTTCTTTCTATTTTCACAACTATATTCTTGTGTATATATTTCAAAAATATTACATGACATTAGATCATAGGAGGAGCTTGAATGAAGGAGCACAAACTCTCTTTTGGATTAAAGTGCACATAGACAATGGACTACGCCACCATATAACTCATCCTTAATGGAAACTTGAGATCAAACTTGTAGTAAGAAGTAAGGGTCTTTACAAAATTACCATAACAACTAAACCGAAGTCTAATTCAACAAGGGAGAAGGAAAAATTCTTCAATAGAATGGATGAAGCATATGGGTTGCTTTGTTTGTATACCTCCCCAAATTCTATTTTCCATGTATTCTCTTGTTCCTCACATGGTGATGTTTGAGTTACTTTGAATAATGTGTTTAGGAAATAGGACGAGATATCGAATGGAGAATCAGCTCATCTTCCAGCCTAAGCAATTTTAATACCATAAATTACTTCTTCAACAAGTTCAAGTTTTTTCTTCTTCAAGTAGAGGCATGTGGGATTGATGGGAGAGAGGAACAACTATTCCTCTCCATACTCTCAAAACTTGGTCGTGAGTGTTCTATTTTGGTGTCTTCTTTCCATACTACTAAATTATCAATGGGAAAAGCTTAGAAGATGGCTTCATAAAATATCTCATTTAGGAGAAAGGAAAATTCATGAAGATGGAAGCTCTCAAGCATTCCAAGGAACGTGCACTTATAATAAAAGGAAGCAGGATATTGATGCATGGGCATGAGGCTTAGAGACAAAAGACTTCATTAATTATACCAAAAATCCAAAAAAATGTTACAAGCAAGGTGTTGGTACCTTTAGCTGTCGATTTACAGTTGTAATAGATAGGCTTGAACTAGTATTTTGGAAAGGTTGAATAGTTTTAGATTAGATTCAGCTTATTTAGCCTTCTGTTCATAGATTTAAGGGAGATATTAGGTAATTAGGATTTTGTCTAAATTTGAATTATTCGATCCTCAGGAAGAGGTCGATTGTTATGTCAAACCTATAAATTGTAGCCTCAGCAAAGGAGGAAATGGGGATTTGGTTGTAGAAGACTTGATTGTGAGGTTTTTGGGCCTCTGATTTAATAAAACTATAGGGTTTATTTATCTTTGTTATACTTGGAAATCCCTGAAGGATTTCACCTTCGAAAATTCATTGATTTATATATATTCTGTGTATCCATTGACAGGGGTTAACTTTGTGTGAAAGAGGATTTGAATATATTTAAACTATGTGTAAAAGATCCAAAAGGAATCAAAGAAACTCTATTTTCTTCATTTGAGTTCGTACTGATAATAGTTCCATACTTGTTAAGTCATAGAGCACAGAAGAAGTTTCTGAGGAAAAATCAAAGTTAACAAAGAAATCTGATGAAAATCCGCATTTGAACACTACTTAAACAAGTTTGAAGGAAAGCGGTTCTGGGAAACCAAACCATTGGTTTCGCACAGCCTTTAGGCCATGAGTGGTTTTGTTTAAAATCAACATGATCGTATCGTGTTGCGACATGTCACCACAAAAAAACATCCCTTTTCGCGTTGCATTTGATTGATAAGGTTTGGGGGTCAATTGAATGCAACTGTCGTCCGATCAGGATTAGTGGAGATCCAACGGTAATCGCATTGGAAGCTGCGTGGGAGTTTAACTAAGGTATGGACCCGAAATTTTATGCAATGAAACTTTATTAACATTTGAAATTCAGATATATGTGGGGCTGAAAGGCTTAAAACACTATTTAAAATGAATTACAACATTACATTGCCGAGGGTTTAAAACGTTCATTCCAAAGGTTTTTAACATTATTCTGAAGGTCTTAATGTTATTTCCATGGGATTTATTTAAGAGTTAAAATTCGGAAATACATTGCTAAGAAGGGTTTTCATTGTTATAAAATTGCATCATAATATTAGAATGCCGATGAATTAAACATTGGTTAAAGTGGGATAAAAGGTTCCAAAGGGTTGTAAACATTTTTTACAAAGAGTAATATTGTTTAAAGGTGCATTGTTATGTTATGAAAGGATAACGGAATTTTTCTTCCGAATGTGCAAATTTATTAATTTTATTAGCAGAATTAATAAAATTTTATGACTGAGAGTGAAAAAGGAGATCAGGATCAGATTCCCCTAGCGTTAGAGAACATTGTACAAAAGTTTGAACAACTCTCCTTAATTCCTGCACCCACACTACCATCATTTGTGGTATCAAAGCAGTTTTTAGATCATTTTTCAGATATTGAACAGGCTTCTAAAAGTTAGAAGAAGAAATCCAATATGGATGTTAGAATTGGTAGAGATGTTGTTGGTAGAAGAAGAGGTAGACCAGTTGCAAATGGAGAATTAAGGGGGACTATGCAACAGATTCAAGCCAGATTGGAATTAATTGAAGTAGGACACCCGAGAGATCCTGAAGATGTCAGTGAACCAGAAGTTGAAGAAGAAGAATAAAATATTGAGCTTACCCCTAATATGAGATTATTTAAATCAGTTTTAGGCTCTACATCCAGGCCTAGAATTGAAGTATCAACTTTTGCAGGAGGACTGAATCCAGAAGAGTTGATAGACTAGATCAATGAAATGAATAAATTATTTTATTATGAGGAGATGGGTGAAGAAAAGAGAGTTAAATTTGCTGTCACAAAGTTGAAATGACATGTAGCACTTTGGTGGGATGGAGTGCAAGCACAAAGAAGGAGATTTGGTAAAAATCCAATCAAGAATTGGAATAGAATGGTGATTATCAACTTTCATTATTTAGACAAATGAAGAATCTTAAATAGATATTAATGACAGTGAAAGAATACACAGAAGAATTTTACAAAGTGAGCATAAGAGCAGGACAAATTCAAGATACAATAGAGAAGATTTCTAGGTACATAAATGGTTTCAGAATGGATATCCAAGATGAGATATGTATATTGTCTCCTAAGAAAGTAGAAGAGGCTTACCAGATGGCCTTAAAAGTTGAAGCAAAAACTCCTGAGAAAGCAGTCTGCCAAAGGAAGAGGTACTTTCCGAGGAAAGGGAAGTCAAGGTGGTAGAGGAAGATTTACAGCACCAATAGATGGAGCTAGCAGCAACTCACCTCAGTATGCACCCACAGAAGGTGATACAAGTGTTAGAAGGAGTTCCTATAGAGGAAGAGGAGGCAAAAGCAAAGGAAGAGAAGTGAGATGTTACAGATGTAACAAATTGGGATATAGAGCGTATGAATGCCAAGAGAAAGAGAATGTGGGGACAAGTCAGAGAAATGCAATTGTTGCTCAGACTGGAGAAGAAGCAGCAAAGTTTCCTAAAACAAAGAAATAAATTGTGCCAGAGAAAGGAGAATCTTTGGTGGTTAACAAGGTTTTGTTGAAACAAAAAAAGGAAGTTGTTGAACCAACACAGAGGAAGACTTTGTTTAGAAGTGTTTGCAAAGTCCAAGGGAAATGTTGTCAATTGGTAATTGATAGTGGCAGTATAGATGATTTGGTCTCTACGAAGGTGATAGAGAAGTTGAAACTGAAGACAAGGGAACATCCAACACCCTACAAGGTGTCATGGCTTCAGAAGGGACATCAGCTGATTGTAAAAGACTAGTGTGAAATAGAATTGTAGATGGGAAGCTACAAAGATAAAATCATGTGTGATGTGATGCTTATGGATGTGTGTCACATATTGCTGGGTAGACCTTGGCAGTATGACAAAGCAGCAATACATGATGGTAAGAGAAACACTTACAAGTTTTTCAAAGATGGTATGAATCAAACATTGTTACCTATGGAAGAAGAAGGTGCATCAAGCAAAAAGTTTGATCCAAATACTTTATTGTTGAGTGGAAAAGAATACTTGCAGCAGATTGAAGATGATCAAATCTGCCAAACAAAGCAGCTTACAGAATGACTCCTATAGAAAATGAAGAAATCAGAAAGAAAGTGCAGGTATTGGTTGACAAAGGTTTGATCAGATAAAGTTTGAGTCCTTGTGCAGTACCTACAATGTTAAGTACGAAGAAAGATGGAGGTTGGAGAATGTGCATTTATTCAAGAGAAATCAACAAGATAACAATCAGGTATGGATTTCCTTTGCCTAGAATTTAAGATTTGATGGACTGTTTGAGTGGAGCAAGATATTTTTCAAAACTAGCTTTGAAAAGTGGGTATCATCAGATTAGGATAAGGGAAGGTGATGATTGGAAAGAAACCTTTAAAACAAATGAGGGATTGTATGAATGAATGGTAATTCCTTTTGGTTTATCAAATGCAACTAGCACCTTTATGAGGCTCATGAAAGAACTATTAAAGTAATTTATTGGTAAATTTGCAATAGTATATTTGGATGATATATTAATTTATAGCTTAACAAAGGAAGAACACCTAAGACATCTTAATTATGTCTTAAGGAAGTTACATCAAGAGAAATTACTGATAAATTTAAAGAAATGTTCATTCATGAAAGAAGAATTGGTATATCTGGGTTTTGTTGTTTCTGCTAAAGGATTAAAAATGGATCAGGAAAAGATAAAGGCAATTGTGTTGTGGGCTTCAACAAAGAATGTTTTTGAGGTAAGAAGTTTTCACGGTCTTGCTAGTTTTTATAGAAAATTCATAAGGAATTTTAGTAAGATCAATGCACCTATCATTGAAACCATAAAGAAGGACAAACAACCATTTAAATGGATAGCTGAAGCTTAAAGAAATTTTCAATTTTTAAGGCAAAAGATAACGGAAAAACCTATTTTACTTTTTCCTGATTTTAACAAACCATTTCAAGTGAAATGTGATGCCAGTGGAGAAGCTATTGGGGCTGTATTAAGTCAAGAAGACAGACCTGTAGCATATTTTAGTGAGAAGCTGAATGAGATAAGAAGAAATTACTCTTCTTATGACAAAGAATTTTATGCAATTGTACAGTCATTGAAGAATTGGAGACATTATTTAATGTCTAAAGGATTTGTGCTATATTTAGATAATCATGTGATCCGGATTTTATGCAGGAACGCAACAGAATACAGATATAACCATAGATACAGAGATGCACCGGAAATAATGCTTCATTTTATTAATAAACGAATGACTGAAATAAGCTTACAAACATAATGGAAACAAGCTAGGGCGCTGGTAGCGTATCTCTGAGAAGAGATGTAGCGTACGCAGGCCTCTAAACTGTATTACATTGAGGCTCATAGGCCTATTACAGACATAATGGAAATATATGAGCTCGGGTACTGGCAACATATCCCTGAGAAGAGATGTGGCGGCTACTAGCCCCTGAACTGTGTTACAATGCAGACATGATAGAGATGTGGCGAGCTAGGGCACTGGTAGCGCTTATCTCTGAGAAGAGATGTATCGGCTCCCAACCCCCTAAACTTTCTTACAATGAGGCGTGAGGGCCTATTTATTGTTAAGAAACAATGTAGAATCCAAAACGTCCAAAACCCTAACCGTAGGAGATGAAGCGCCAAAACTGTGGGCCCCGTTTGGGTAAATTGGTGGTTCAACTTCCCGAGGACGTAACTTTGGCATCCGATCTCCGTTTGACGCGCTCAATAACTCGTTAGAAAGATCTATTCGAGGAGTACAACTTTTGAACGAGCAACATCGGTCCATGGACCCATGTTGCTCTCCGTTTTCCCAAAAAACGTCGTTTAGGGCCTCAAAACGGCTCCAGAAGTTTAAGACCCGAAAAACTGCTAAAAATAGTAAGTTGTGCCGAAACTTACAAACTGAAATAACTGATGGTGGGGGTTCAAATGGATTCGATGGGTGGCCACCAATATCCACTTGGATTATTAATGCCCCAAAACGGCTCCGGGTGTGCAGGACCCGAAAACCTGCTATAAATAGTAAGCTGTGCTGAAGCTGAAAAACTGAAAGAATTGATGCTGCGGGTCCAAATGGAATAGGTGGGAGGCCACAGATATCCACCTGGATCATTCCTCCCTCCTTAGGAAGCAATGGTCTCCATTGCGTTAAGTTCCTCCATGGGGGGGGGGAAATTTTGCTGAACTTGGTGTTGGATTTAGATGTGCCACCGGTGGGCAGCCATTGAAGGATCTGAAAAAAAAAAAAAAATTGTCCATCATCGCATTCCTATGTTTCTTGAGGGCATCCTCGAGCAATATTTTGATAGGATATCCTGCTCCCTCGTCTTTCTTTCCTTCCGCCATGGGGGGTCGTCGGGGTTGCGAGGTTGAACTCCTTATACCCTGGCCGCGTTGGGGACATGAAGAGAAAAACAGAGAAAGAGCAGACCCGCTCTGATACCACTGATCCGGATTTTATGCAGGAACGCAACAGAATACAGATATAACCATAGATACAAAGATGCAGCGGAAATAATGCTTCATTTTATTAATAAAAGAATGACTGCAATAAGCTTACAAACATAATGGAAATAAGCTAGGGCGCTGGTAGCGTATCTCTGAGAAGAGATGTAGCGTACGCAGGCCTCTGAACTGTGTTACATTGAGGCTCGCGGGCCTATTACAGACATAATGGAAATAAAAGAGCTATGGTACTGGCAGCGTATCCCTGAGAAGAGATGTGGCAGCTACCAGCCCTTGAACTGTGTTACAATGCAGACATGATGGAGATGCGGCGAGCTAGGGCACTGGTAGCGCTTATCTCTGAGAAGAGATGTATCGGCTCCCAGCCCCTTGAACTGTCTTACAATGAGGCTCGAGGGCCTATTTATTGTTGAGAAACAATGTAGAATCCGAAACGTCCAAAACCCTAACCGTAGGAGATGAAGCGCCAAAACTGTGGGTCCCGTTTGGGTAAATTGGTGGTTCAACTTCCCGGGGGCGTAACTTTGGCATCCGATCTCCGTTTGACGCGCTCAATAACTCGTTAGAAGTATCCGAGGTACAACTTTTGAACGACGACATCGGTGTGGACCCATGTTGCTCTCCCGTTTCCCAAAAAACGTGTCTGGGAGCCTCAAAACGGCTCCCGGAGTTTAAGACCCGAAAAAGAAAGCGCTAAAAATAGTAAGTTGTGTCGAAACTTACAAACTGAAATAACTGATGGTGGGGGTTCAAATGGATTCGATGGGTGGCCACCAATATCCACTTGGATTATTAATGCCCCAAAACGGCTCCGGGTGTGCAGGACCCGAAAACCTGCTATAATTAGTAAGTTGTGCTGAAGCTGAAAAACTGAAAGAATTGATGCTGCGGGTCCAAATGGAATAGGTGGGAGGCCACCGATATCCACCTGGATCATCATGCTTTACAGTATATTATGTAGCAGCCTAAATTAAATCAAAAACATGCAAAATTGGTTGAATATCTTCAAATTTTTAACTTTGTTTTGAAACATATAAGTGGTCAAGAAAACAAGGTAGTTGATGCCTTGAGTAGAAAAAGCATTCTTGTTCAAGAAAGTCAAATTGAAGCAGTAGGTTTTGATTTTCTTAAAGAACTCTATAAAATAGATTTGTATTTCAAAGAAGCATTTGAAGCATGCTGTAATCTTGTTTTGATAGACAGAAGTCAGTGGTTAGATTATTTCTTGCAAGAGGGTTTATTGTTCAAACGAAATCAGTTGTGCATACCAAATTGTTCTATGAGAGAAAATTTAATCAGAGAGAAGCATAGTGGTGGACTTGCTGGACATTTTGGTGTTGATAAGACTTATGAAAAATTAAATCATTTTTATTTTTGGCCAAAGATGAGATCTGAAGTGGAAAAGTATGTGAAGAATTGTAAAAATTTTCAATATGCTAAAGGGAAAAGTCAAAATGCAGGTTTGTACATTCCATTTCCTATTCCAGACAGACCTTCAGATATGGTAAGTATGGATTTTTTTTAGGATTTCCTAAGACACAGAGAGGAAATGATGCAATTTATGTTGTAGTTGACAAATTTTCAAAGATGGCACATTTTATTCCATGTTATAAAACTAGTGATGCTACTAATGTTGCCAATTTGTTTTTCAAGGAAATTGTTAGATTACATGGGTTACCTAAAAGTACTGTTTCTGATAGAGATACCAGGTTTGTTGGTCATTTTTGGAGGACATTGTGGAGGAATCTTGGTACTAAATTGAGTTTCAGCTCAGCTTATCACCCTCAGACTGATGGACAGACTGAAGTAGTGAACATAAGCTTGGGTAATCTTTTGAGAAGTATTGCACGAGAACATCCTAAACAATGGGACCATATTTTACCAGAGGAAGAATATGCATATAATGATTCACCTAAGAGAAGTACAGGACAGAGTCCATTCCATATAGTTTATGGAATGCACCCAAGAGGAGTATCTAAATTGAGGAACTTGGGAAAAGCAGAAATGAGAAGTGCTGATGGAGAAGAGTTTTCTTCAAAAATACAAGCAATACATGAACAGGTAAAGACGCATCTATAATACAGTAGCATCAAGTACAAGAATAGAGCAGATTTGAGTAGAAGAGAATTTAATTTTGAAGTTGGTGATTTGGTTTTTGCACACTTAAGAAAGGAAATATTTTCAAAGAAGTAGCATAACAAGTTAAAATTTAAAAATATAGGACCATGCAGGATATTGAGAAAGTTTTCTTCAAATTCCTATGAAATTGAATTTCCTTATGATATTGGAATATCTCCAATATTCAATGTTGTTGATTTGTACAGATATGAAGATGGTGGCACAGATGATAAACCAGAAGACAGAGAATAGATTGACTGGGTAAAATAGTTACCCATAGCAAAGCCATTACAGCCAGAGAGGATCTTAGACAAGAAAGTGTTTAAGAAAACTAGAGGACAGGAGTATTTTCAATACTTGATCAAGTGGAAGGATCAGCCAATTGAAGATGGTACTTGGATGACAGAAGTCATGCTGCAGAAACTAGGTAGTTCTATGGAGGAGCTCATGGATAGGAGCCCATGAAGATTTTTGTCCTTAGGAGTCTGATGCAGGGGAATGAGGCTTAGAGACAAAAGACTTCATTAATTATTCCAAAAATCCAAAAAAATGTTACAAGAAAAGGTGTTGGTACCTTTAGCTATCGATTTACAGTTGTAATATATAGGCTTGAACTAGTATTTAGGGAAGGTTGAACAGTTTTAGATTAGATTCAGCTTATTTAGCCTTCAGTTCATAGATTTAATGGAGATATTAGGTAATTAGGATTTTGTCTAAATCTGAAGTATTCGATCCTCAAGAAGAGGTCGATTGTTATGTAAAACCTATAAATTGTAACCTCAGCAAAGGAGGAAATGGGGAGTTGGTCGTAGAAGACTTGATTTTGAGGTTTTTGGGCCTATGATTTAATAAAACTACAGGGTTTATTTATCTGTGTTATACTTGGCAATCCCTGGAGGGTTTCACCTTCGAAAATTCATTGATTTATATATATTTTGTGTATACATTGAGAGGGGTTAACTCTGTGTGAAGGAGGATTTGAATATATTTAAACTCTGTGTAAAAGATTCGTAAAGAATCGAAGAAAATTTGTTTTCTTCGTTTTAGATCATACTAATAATAGTTCCATACTTGTTAATTCATAGAGCAGGGAATAATTTTCCAAAGAAAAATCGAAGTTAACAAAGAAATCTGGTGAAAATCCGCATTTGAACGTGATTTAAACAAGTTTAAAGGAAAGCGATTTTGGGAAACCAAACCACTAGTTTCGCACAGTCTTTGGGCCGTGAGTGGTTTTGTTTCAAATCAATGCGATCGTATCGTGTTGTGACACGTCACCACAACAAAACAACCCTTTTTGCGTTGCATTTGATTGATAAGGTTTGGGGTTTGATTGAATGCGATTGTCGTCTTATCAGGATCAATGGAGATCCAACGGTAATCGCGTTGGAAGCTGCATGGGAGTTTAACTAAGGTATGGAACCTAATTTTTATGCAATGAAACTTTATTAACATTTGAAATCCGAATATATGTGTGGTCGAAAGGCTTAAAACACTGTTTAAAATGAATTACAACATTACATTGCCGAGGGTTTAAAACAGTCATTCCAAAGGTTTTTAACACTGTTCCGAAGGTCTTAATGTTATTTCCATGGGGTTTATTTAAGAGTTAAAATTCAGAAATACATTGCTAAGAAGGGTTTTCATTGTTATAAAAGTGCATCATAATATTACAATGCCAAAGACTTAAACATTGGTTAAAGTGGGATAGAAGGTTCCAAAGGGTTGTAAACATTGTTTACAAAGAGTAATAATGTTTAAAGGTGCATTGTTATGTTATGAAAGGATAATGGGATTTTGCTTACGAATGTGAAAATTTATTTTTTTATCAGCAGAATTAATAAAATTTGATGACCAGGAGTGAAAAAGGAGATCAGGATCAGATTCCTCCAGAGTTAGAGAACATTGTACAAAAGTTTGAACAACTCTCCTTAATGCCTGCACCACACTGCTATCATTTGTGGTATCAAAGTAGTCTTCAAAGAATTTTTTAGATATTGAACGTGCTTCTAAAAGTCATAAGAAGAAATCCAATATGGTTGTCAGAATTAGTAGAGGTGCTATTGGTAGAAGAAGAGGTAGACCAGTTGCAAATGCAAAAGTACTGGAGACTATGCAGCACATTCAAGCCAGATTAGAAGCAATTGAAGTAGGACACCTGAGAGATCCTGAAGATGTCAGTGAACTGGAAGCTGAAGAAGAAGAAGAAAATATTGAGCTTACCCTCATATGAGATTCTTTAAATCAGTTTTAGGCTCTATATCCAGGCCTATACTTTAAGTATCAGCTTTTGTGGGAGGATTGAATCCAGAAGAGTTGATAGACTGAATCAATGAAATAAATAAATGATTTGATTATGAAGAGATGGGTGAAGAAAAGAGAGTTAAATTTGCTGTCACAAGGTTGAAAGGACACGCAGCACTTTGGTGGGATTCAGTGCAAGGAGAGAGAAGGAGAGTTGGTAAATAACCAATCAATAATTGGAACAGAATGGTGGTAAAGATGAGAGGTAAGTTTTTGCCTAGTGATTATCAGCTTTCATTATTTAGAAAAATTCAGAATCTTAGACAGAGATTAATGACAGTGAAAGAATACATAGAATAATTTTACAAAGTGAGCATAAGAGCAGGAAAAATTCAAGATACAACAGAGAAGATTTACAGGTACATAAATGGTCTCAGAATGGAGATCCAGGATGAGATAAGTATATTGTCTCCTAAGAAAGTAGAAGAGGCTTACTAGATGGCCTTAAAACCTGAAAAAAAACTCCTGAGAAAGCAGTCTGCCAAAGGAAGAGCTACTTTCCAAGGAAAGGGAAGTCAAGGAGGTAGAGGAAGATCTACAAAACCAAGAGATGGAGCTAGTAGCAACTCGCCTTAGTATGCACCCACAGAAGGTGATACAAGTGGCAGAAGGAGTTCCTATAGAGGAAGAGGAGGCAGAAGCAGAAGAAGAGAAGTGAGATGTTACAGACGTAACAAATTGCGACATAGAGCGTATCAATGCCCAAAGAAAGAGAATGTGGGGACAAGTCAGAGAAATGAAATTTTTGCTCAGACTGGAGAAGAAGCAACATAGTTGCCTGAAACAGAGAAAGAAATTGTGCGAGAGAAAGGAGAATCTTTTGTGGTTAACAAGGTTTTGTTGAAACAAACAAAGGAATTTGCTGAACCAACACAGAGGAAGACTTTGTTCAAAAGTGTGTGCAAAGTCCAAGGGAAATTATGTCAATTGGTAATTGATACTGGCAGTACAGATAATTTGATCTCTACAAAGGTGATAGAGAAGTTGAAATTGAAGACAAGGGAATATCCAACACCCTACAAGGTGTCATGGCTTCAGAAGGGACATCAGCTGATTGTAAAAGTACAGTGTGAAATAGAATTGCAAATGGGTAGCTACAAAGATAAAATCATGTGTGATGTGATGCCTATGGATGTGTGTCACATATTGCTAGGTAGACCTTGGCAGTATGACAGAGCAGCAGTACATGATGGTCAGAGAAACACTTACAAGTTTTTCAAAGATGGTATGAATCAAACATTGTTACCTATGGAAGAAGAAGGTGCGTCAAGAAAAAATTCTGATCCAAAGACTTTATTGTTGAGTGGAAAATAATACTTGCAACAGATTAAATATGAAGAGGTAAATTTTGCTTTAATTTGTAAACCTAAGTTAGTATTTACTTCTACTATAATTTTTGATTTTCCAATTGAAGTTCAATAAATGTTTCAGAATTATTGTGATATTATTATGGATGATTTGCCTGATGAATTATCACCTGTAAGAAGAATCAACCATCAAATAGATTTGATTCCATGATCAAATCTTCCAAACAACGTAGCTTACAGAATGAGTCCCACAGAAAATGAAGAAATCAGAAAGCAAGTGGAGGAATTGGATGAAAAAGGTTTGATGAGAGAAATTTTAAGTCCTTGTGTAGCACCTACAGTGTTAAGTCCGAAGAAAGATGGAGGTTAGATAATGTGCACTGATTCAAGAGGAATCAACAAGATAACAATCAGGTATAAATTTCCTTTGCGTAGATTTGAAGATTTGATAGACTTTTTGAGTGGAGCAAGATATTTTTCAAAACTAAATTTGAAAAGTGGGTATCATCAGATTAGGATAAGGGAAGGTGATGAATGGAAAACACCCTTTAAAACGAATGATGGATTGTATGAATGGATGGTAATGCCTTTTGGTTTATCAAATGCACTTAGCACCTTTATGAGGCTCATGAATGAAGTATTAAGGGAATTTATTGGTAAATTTGCAATAGTATATCTGGATGATATATTAATTTACAGCAAAACAAAGGAAGAACACCTAAGACATCTTACTTATGTATTAAGGAAGTTACATCAAGATAATTTAGTGATAAATTTAAAGAAATGTTCATTCATGAGAGAAGAATTGGTATATCTAGGTTTTGTTTTTTCTGTTGAAGGATTAAAAATGGATCCATAGAAGATAAAGGCAATTGTGGAGTGGCCTTCACCAAAGAATGTTTTTGAGGTAAGAATTTTTCACGGTCTTGCTAGTTTTTATAGAAAATTCATAAGGAATTTTAGTAATATCAATGCACCTATCATTAAATTCATAAAGAAGGACAAACAACCATTTAAATGGACTGCTGAAGATGAGAGAATTTTTCAGTTTTTAAGGCAAAAGATAACTGAAAAACCTGTTTTAGTTTTTCTCTGATTTAAAAAAACCATTTAAAGTGAAATGTGATGCCACTGGAGAATCTATTGGGGCTGTATTAAGTCAAGAAGACATACCAGTAGCATATTTCAGTGAGAAGCTTAATGAGACAAGAAGAAAGTACTCTTCTTATGACAAAGAATTTTATGCAATTGTACTGTCATTGAAGAAGTGGAGACATTATCTAATGTCTAAATAATTTGTGCTATATTCAGATAATCATGCTTTATAGTATATTATGGAGCAGCCTAAATTAAATAAAAAGCATGCAAAATGGGTTGAATATCTTCAAAGTTTTAATTTTTTTTTTAAACATATAAGTGGTCAAGAAAACAAGGTAGCTGATGCCTTGAGTAGAAAAAGAACTCTTATTCAAGAAAGTCAAATTGAAGTGGTAGGTTTTGATTTTCTTAAAGAACTATATAAAACAGATTTGGATTTCAAGGAAGAATTTGAAGCATGTTGTAATCCTATTTTGATAGACAAAAGTCAATGGTTAGATTATTTCTTGCAAAATGGTTTATTGTTCAAACGAAATTAGTTGTGTATACCAAATTGTTCTATGAGAGAAAATTTAATCAGAGAGAAGCATAGTGGTGGACTTGCAGGACATTTTGGTGTTGATAAGACTTATGAACAATTAAGTCACTTTTATTTTTGGCCAAAGATGATATCTGAAGTGGAAAAGTATGTGAAGAATTGTAAAATTTGTCAATATGCTAGAGGGAAAAGTCAAAATACAGGTTTGTACATTCCATTGCCTATTCCAGACAGACCTTGGGATATGGTAAGTATGGATTTCGTTTTAGGATTGCCTAAAACACAAAGAGGAAATGATGCAATTTATGTTGTAGTTGACATATTTTCAAAGGTGGCACATTTTATTCCATGTTATAAAACCAATGATGCTACTCATGTTGCCAATTTGTTTTTCAAGGAAAGTGTTAGATTACATGGGTTACCTAAGATTATTGTTTCTGATAGAAATACTAGGCTTTTTGGTCATTTTTGGAGGACATTGAGGAAGAAGTTTGGCACTGAACTGAGTTTTAGCTTAGTTTATCACCCTTAGACTGATGGACAGACTAAAGTAGTGAACATAAGCTTGGGTAATTTTTTGAGAAGTCTTGCAGGAGAACATCCTAAACAGTGGGATCATATTTTACCACAGGAAGAATATGCATATAATGATTCACCTAACAGAAGTACAGGACAGAGTCGATTCCATATTGTTTATGGAATGAACCCAAGAGGATTATCTGAATTGAGGAACTTGGGAAAAGCAGAAATGAGAAGTGCTGATGGAGAAGAGTTTTCTTTAGAAATACAAGCAATACATGAACAGGTAAAATAGCAGCTACAAGACAACATCATCAAGTACAATAACATAGCAGATTTCAGTAGAAAAGAAGTTAATTTTGAAGTTGGTGATTTGGTTTTGGCACACTTAAGGAAAGAAAGATTTCCAAAGAAGCAGTATAACAAGTTAAAATTCAAAAAGATAGGACCATGCAGGATATTGAGAAAGTTTTATGCAAATGCCTATGAAATTGAATTTCCTTCTGATATTGGAATATCTCCAATATTCAATGTTGTTGATTTGTATAGATATGAAGATGGTGGCACATATGATAGACTAGAAGATAGAGAACAGATTGAATGGGTAAAAAATTACCCACAACAAAGCAATTGTAGTCATAGAGGATCTTAGACAAGAATTTTTTAAAGAAAACCAAAGGACAAGAGTATTTTCAATACTTGATCAAGTGGAAGGATCAGCCAATTGAATATGCTACTTAGATGATAGAAGTCATGCTGCAAAAACTGGGCAGTTCTGTGGAGGAGCTCATGGACAGGAGCCCATGAAGACTTTTTTCCTCAGGAGACTGAAGAAGGGGCATGAGGCTTAGAGACAAAAGACTTCATTAATTATTCCAAAAATCCAAAAAAATGTTACGAGAAAAGGTGTTGGTACCTTTAGCTGTCGATTGACAGCTGTAATAGATAGGCTTGAACTAGTATTTAGGGAAGGTTGAATAGTTTTAGATTAGATTCAACTTATTTAGCCTTCAATTCATAGATTTAAGGGAGATATTAGGTAATTAGGATTTTCTCTAAATTTGAAGTATTTGATCCTCAAGAAGAGGTCCATTGTTATGTAAAACCTATAAATTGTAAGCTCAGCAAAGGAGGAAATGGGGAGCTAGCCATAGAAGACTTGATTGTGAGGTTTTTGGGCCTCTGATTTAATAAAAATACAAGGTTTATTTATCTATGTTATAATTGGCAATCCCTGGCGGGTTTCACCTTCGAAAATTCATTGATTTATATATATTTTGTGTATCCATTGACAGGGGTTAACTCTGTGTGAAGGAGGATTTGAATATATTTAAACTCTGTGTAAAAGATCCGGAAAGAATCGAACAAACTCTTTTTTCTTCGTTTGAGATCATATTGATAATAGTTCCATACTTGTTAAGTCATAGAGAAGGGAAGAATTTTCCAAGGAAAAATTGAAGTTAACAAAGAAATCCGGTGAAAATCCGCGTTTGAACGCGATTTAAACAAGCTTGAAGGAAAGCGATTTTGGGAAACCAAACCACTAGTTTCGCACAGCCTTTGGGCTGTGAGTGGTTTTTTTTTAAATCAACGCGATCGTATCGTGTTGTGACACATCACCACAACAAAACAACCCTTTTCACGTTGCATTTGATTGATAAGGTTCAGGGGTTGATTGAATGTGACTGTCATCCGATCAGGATCAATGGATATCCAACGGTAATCGTGCTGGAAGTTGCATGGGAGTTTAACTAAGGTATGGACCCAAAGTTTTATGCCATGAAACTTTATTAACATTTGAAATCTAGATATATGTGGGGCCGAAAGGCTTAAACTCTATTTAAAATGCATTGCAACATTACATTGCCGAGGGTTTAAAATGTTCATTCCAAAGGTTTTTAAAACTGTTCCGAAGGTCTTAATGTTATTTCGTGGGGTTGATTTAAGAGTTAAAATTTGGAAGTACATTGCTAAGAAGGGTTTTCATTGTTATAAAAGTGCATCATAATATTACAATGCCGAAGACTTAAACATTGGTTAAAGTGGGATACAAGGTTCCGAAGGGTTGTAAACATAATGTTTAAAGGTGCATTGTTATGTTATGAATGGATAATGGGATTTTGCTTCCGAATGTGAAAATTTATTAATTTTATCAGCAGAATTAATAAAATTGATGACCAAGAGTGAAAAAGGAGATCACGATCAGATTCCTCCAGAGTTAAAGAACATTGTACAAAATTTTGAACGACTCTCCTTAACACCTGCACCCACACTGCCATCAGATAAGTTATTGCTACTTGGATGGGTGGAAAATTCAATGAAGCATGCTTCAAAAGCCATGGGAAAGAAAACTCAATCAAAGTTTTGTGGTTGATTTTATCTAAGTTAATTTATGAATATTTTATAAACAAATAAATAAATAAATATACAAGTTTGTAAAACATACATCTAAATTACTAATGGTTAATTTATTTTATTTAAAATAAAAAATTAGTTACAAAGACTCAAATGTTAAGATTAGAGTACACTTCTAAGACCTCACACTTACAAAATTATTAATAAATAAATTTAAAAAATATTAGCAAAACCAATATTTAAAAATTTGAATTAAAATCCAATCCAAAAGATTGATATTTAAAAAAAAAAAATTATATAAAGTTTTTCAAATTTTCAAAATTAAATATTTTGAAAACATTTCTACCACAATATTCAGCCCAGTAAATTTATATATAACGACCATAAAACATTATCTTAATGCAATCCTTTAATATATATAAATAAATAAAAATATATAAAGAAATCACTAAAATAATTTTTTTTTTAATGAGCACCCCATAATATTTAGCAAAAAAATGTGCTTGAATTTTTAGTGTCTATCTCTTATTTGATTAAGTTTGTAGCTGGGTTGGTTTTTGGCATAGGTTTGAATTTTAATTGGCATCTCTCTTTGCTTAACGACTTTTTAAGGCTGGTTTCTGGCATGGGGTTGGGGTCGATTCCGTGTCCAGACCAAAGGGCCTTGTGTGCAGTCTGAACACTGAAAATTTGAGTTCCATGGTAGAGCATTTCCTCTCTTCTATATGCGGTAAAGGGGGCCCTGTCGCTAGCAGAGCTGGAATCCATGATTTGAGCGGCAACCAAAGATTTAAAATTTTAAATTTTCTGACGAATCCCATCAGAGAATGGATTAAGGTCAACAGTAAATATATGATATGTCTATGGATAGCTTTTTCTCCGTAAAAGAATAAAAAAATAAAGCTCCATTCCTAAAATTTCCACTCACGATGGCTTAGAGTTATGTCTCTTACACATCGAGTCTCAGAAAATAGAGTCGACAGAAAATGATGCATCACAAACAGATATTAACAATTCCACACCTCACAGCTCATTGGTTGATGAAAAATGGTTTGTTCACTGTCGTAACACAAACTCTTCTTTTGGGAAATTTTTAAAGAAGTATTTTGGGAGGTATGCATGTGATACGGCCAGTGCTGGTTGCAATGCAATGAAAGAAAGAAATAGAATGCTGAATTTGCGATGAAAACATCTTTTCAATCATCATTCCAGTTATTTCCAAATGATTTTTTTTAAGAATACAATGCTGCATATTGATGGTAACTTAGTGAAATGAGAAAAACTGAACTCAAGAAAGTGGAGGGTTTTTCATTTGAACTATTTCTATACCTTGCAATATTGACTACAAATTCAGTAAAAATTGGAGCAGAAGCATGTCAAGCATAAATCAATAGACAAATGACACTGGTGCCAAGGTTAGAACAGAACCAGAAGAGTCTTCTGTCTTTTGCCACGAATAAAGGTCAGAATTATTTCCTGCTACTGGTTTGAAAGGACATGGCTTATTTACATACAGTTTTGAAATGAGTCACATGATTTGGCAATTTATTTTTAGCTTACCTAAAGTTTGCAAGGATGGAAGGAATGTTGAATGTATTACGAGATTCCACTGCCAAAGAAGACAGCGGAGACCAGGCAATTACAACAAATGAAGCTGAAACAAATCTCGCGCAAACCCTTACAATTGATATATTTAATCTTATCGGTGACAAATGTAGATAAAGTGAGGTCGATATAGTCTACGGTATCATTGAAAGAAGTTTTGAAGTTTGTGCCTCAAATGGGAAGATCTACTTATGATTACCCAGATAAGAAATTTTTTTCATGTTTGGTACTTTTTCAGATACACTCAACCCTAAGGCAATTCATGCATGTCTTTGAATTTCGAAGATAGGCTTGGTTTAGTTTTCATATCTTATTTATTTATTATTATTACTGTATATTGTTCAAACTTTAGTTATTCTACATTCTGTGAGGTTAGCATTTGAATTAAAGATATGGAGTGGAATCCATAATATAATCTGGTCAAGATTAAAAATATGTTTTTTTTTTTAAGTCTTTGTCGCTAATTAAAAAACATGACGTATTGTACATTGAGTTTCCAATGGCAATGATCAGTGATATAAAGATATTGATAATAGTGCAAACCATACAGGATTGCGTGGGAATCTTCAGTTTCTTAATTCACGAGCTAAAACCGAGCGGATTAACATGGATTGCATGGGCATATTCAGTTTTTTCATTCACGAGCCAATGGTGTTATATTTAAGAAACATATTGTTCCATGAGTATATAAAACTATGATTTGTTTTTCAGAACTCATTTTTTAAAGTTTATCATCGATTAAAGTACATATAACGCAATTTAGGGAATTTTGTATTATTAATTTTTTATTGAGAAATTAATATTTATTTAAATAGAATGATTGAATTTTAGAATATATACGAGGATGATGATTAACTTCTACCAAAGTGGTTTATGCGATTTTATAAAAAAAATTATCTAATTGCAATTTTCCAAAACTTCATTTTTATGATAAAAAAGAAGGGAAATAAGAGCTCCAAGATTACTATAGTTGGGCTGAATTAACAAGTCAATAAGATTGGAAATGTTTTAGATGTTAGGGAAATTATAGTGGATATGAGTAAGATACGAACAATCTAAAAGAAAGTGCTATCGCAAATATCACAAATTCTATCATCCCATTGAGTCTTGGTAGTATACCACTGTCTGTTTTCACTATAAAGCTCATGAGAATAAGTTCTTATACTAGAGATGTTCATTTTTTCTTAGAGCTTCTCAAAACAAAAAGATAATTATGGTTATCAAGGGTGGGGTTGATCACCTCCTTATAATATCTTAGCTTCCTTTTACCCTCTAGCTCCTTATTGTCCCATATCTTATCCTTAAATTTTAAGGTGATAGTATCTTTGCCACTATCCTTACTTCCCACGATGATCCCCTCATTTATCCCCCAATGGTTGAGCCAAGACTGGCCATCCTTATGCCACCCATGCTTGAGGTGGAGGTGAGGCTTTTGAATAAATTTAGAAGCAATTTTATGAGGCCTCTTGGATTCCATGTTGTAAAGCTTTTTTTTATGCATTAGATACTTGAACGTAGACTTGCTTTCAATGGGGGGAAGACAAGCTTTGATCAGGAGGACAGGATAGGTGTAACACCCTCCTCCCAAATTTTCCCAAGCTAACGGGTCCACCGGGATAAACATGTGACGAAGAGTAACTATGATATGCCTAAGTGCAGTTAAGGAAGTGGCACCGATGAACCAACACTTCACAGACATCTCTCACGTGCTACAAGACCCCAAGGAGCTAATCCACCATTCCAGGAGCCTAACCCTTGAGTTAACCGAGCATTTTAATGAATTAAACCCCCAGTCGCTCCCATAACAAGGTATGCATGTGACTGGAATCCTATATTCACTCCCAGAATGCCTAAAAAGGAGAGATTGTAGTATTTTTTAGTATTGTTCTATGTGAGAGACTACAAGATTTAAGCCACTTTTTAAGGGCTAGTCTTAAACCACTTCCCAGAAGTTGATGAGACTTTTCAAGACAATAAATGACACAAATATATAGCCTTTAACACAAAACTTGATCAAGTACTTGACCTAACCAAGCCCCAACCATGACAGTCATTTCGTTAAACATGTCACAATTATGCATTCTACATGTTATAACAACATATCTGATCATAGAGGTCTCATACTTATCTTAGATTCATACGTAAGCATTGATGCCTTATTACATTAGCTACATTATCATTTATTGGGTCACATATTTATTTTTCATTCATTTACAAATCAAAAAATGATGAGAGACATAAATAATCATTGTCATAAATCATATTATACCCAACATATAACCAACATAGATAACATGGATTTAACAACCATAAAATCCACATATAAGTCAACACATTTACAAATGAAATACTAAGAAGAAGTAGCATAGGCCCCACCAGATCACTAGGCCATAAAAAATAAACATACAATACTGGGCTTTACTGATAACCCCTTAAGATCGCTAGGCCATAAAAAATAAATATACAACACCAAGCTCTATGAAAATCCCCACCCGATCACTAGGACATATAAAAGTATGTATGCCACCAAATTTCTCCACCTACACCATGAGGAATTTTCTTGTCTCCTAGTCTCTAGGATTTACCACAATCCACATCGGATCACTAGGCCCCAACCGAGACTCCACCCTCCAGGATTTACCATACATCCCATCTTGGTATTCCTAGGCCTGATGGAGAACACCCACATCTAGGCTTTACCGTATATCCCTCCATTCGCCAACCGAGGATTCCCAGGCCCACCGAGGAACACAATACCTAACATTACTACAACCCACAGTCCGGTTTAGGGTTTAATAGGTTAATGTTATTACTGCAATCCACAATCCAATTCAATGATCACTAGGACATGTGTTTTTTCTTTTGGAGATATACCTCACTCAGATTTGAATCCATCCGACAATCCAACTCAACTAAAACATGAGAACGCCATCACACAATGATTATCTGGAAATGGAAAGGCTAGGCTAAAATTTTTTTTCTCACCTCACAAAACCTATGGCAATGAGAGCAAGACAACTAATAACTCACATGCATAACCATGCATGCCAAAACTAGCAAAGAAATCATACATGCAACTCGATACCTACAAGTAATATCATTGTAGCCACTTGAACATGCTCTTGCTTGATCTTTGCTTCCCTTTTTCCTTCTTTCCTTTCCTTAATCCAATGCTTAAGTGCTACCAAGAGTGTTAGAGAGAGAGAGAATAGAGAGAGAACTCCACAAATGGACTGAAAAAAGTCATGAACTAATTCTTAGAAGCCTTTTTATTAATGAGGCCTATATTTTCTTCATCTTCCAATATTTTTCCTTCATTTTCCTCCTCACATGCAACATGTGACCTTTCGCCTTCCTTTTCTCCTAATTTCCATTATTTTCATAAATAAATGTCGATAAATGCCACTTTTCCTTTCCGAAGCTTTTGCCATTGCCTTTTTTAATTTCATTATCCATAATAAACCAAAATGAACACCCACTAGGATGGTTTCCCAACATTCAACTTAGAATACATGTCCCATGACCTTGGTCTTATATTTTTTACATGATTTCTAACCAAGGATGTTACAAAGTCATCCTCCTTGGGGGAACACCATAATTACACCTAAAACCAATGAGACTGTTGAAAGAAAAACATACTGCCCATGGAGCTTTATAACACAACTCATTGCAATATTTACAATGACTATTGTTGAAACATGACAAATGTACCATTTACTAGAGCTCATTATTGTATTTCCAATAACAACCACATTTTCTTCAACCTACAAATAACCATATTGTTTATGGGGATTTATAAATTCACATCGATACAATATTTACAATAATATACACAGATACCCATATGCACATTTTTTAAACCAACAAATAAAAAGATTCGATGCCTGCATCCGCAAAAAGGGAATCCAGAAGCTCACACCTCCACCCTCAAAGTGATACAATCATTTACCTCCTTCTCAGGAAGTCCATAATCAACTATCAAAATCAAATCTACATCCAATGTCTAGCATCATAATCCTACACCACTTATCCTTTCAATGAAGGGTCACCAATTCATTATTCCATGGCACACTCTCAATGTACATCTAATAACCATAGACAATAAAAAAATATATCCATTAATAACACACAAATTAAAAAATAAACATGAGCTATATGGTATAATAAATGTAAAAAATATTAATATAAAAAATATATATAATTATATAATTATATAAACCTAAAGTATATAATAAGCATAGCAATTATAACCGTAAAGAATGAAAAATATGAAATGAATGATAAAACTTGATAATAAATAAAATGTGAGATATATTAATATAAATGGCAGAATTCTATGAACATGAGCTATGTAATAAATTTATTGTTATGAAAAATATATCATATTTATATAAAAAATAAAAGTTCATGATTATTTAGATAATTTAAATTTTAAAATAAATAATATTTAATAATTATTAGATATATAAATTAAAATCAATAATAAATTTGAAATTTTAATTATTATAATTTACCCATCATTGGACTATTCTTATTCTTAGTGTAAAACAAATAGCTATCCACTAACAACAACTATTTATTGTGGACCTTTCACAAAGGTTGGTTCAAGAGTGTTGGTTGCAGCTCGTAGTAAGTAAAGGAGTGGTTAACAATATATATTTGTTATGTAAAACATACTAACATATTGGTAATATATATATGTATGGAATATTGTGATAAGTTTTATATATATTTTTGATGATTTTTCATTTTAATATAATTTATTTACACATAAAAACTAATGTGTTGTATGATTTTTTCATTATTATATTAGTTTATGAGTTTCTTACTATTATATTAGTTTAAGTAAAAATTTTGAGGATAAAAAATATTGCATACAAAATTATTTGTAAATTATCATCAAAGCTAAATTATAAGGTATATAAATAGCATTCAAAAAATCTAACAGATTCCAAAATAACAATTGTTTGTTGAGAAAATTTCTGAACAAAACTCAAGAACTAATAAATTAATTTACTGATTTAATATTGTAACCATTATATCCAAGTTCCCCTTTAATAGTTACATTACATCATTACAAAGATTATTACAAGAAACATAAATTACATATGGTCACATTTGTCTCGCTAGTCTTCATCAACACTCATATCCACTTTTATCTTGAGATGTCACTTGAACTCCATTTGAAACATAAATGTCTATGACCATCTTTGACGAACTTGCATGATTAACAATCTTGACATACTTTATACCGCCAAATTACATAGCTACATAGCTCATTGTAACTATTAGAAAAAGTAGCAAAGTAATGAACCATCTTATGCAAAATCTCTGGTGTTTAACAATTATCTAGGATAATTGTTTGGATATTGAATATGTTCAAAATTTTACCATACAACTTGACATGTATACCACACAAAGTTCTCATAAAATAAGGTGTAATCGATGCTCTTGAAACCCAAAGCACAACAAGACCCGTCACTATATAACACAATCACATAATCAAATTACACTAAAAATTCTCTAAAAACATTGATTTAGTTATATTCTTTTTTAATTAGTTCATTAGGTGACAAAAAAACCCAATGAAAGAATTTGAAATTTTCCTCTTTTAATTAATTCATTTGGTGCCTGTAACCACCTTTTTAGCCACTAACAACTGATTAGAGTTATTTTTTAGGGACTATGTGTGATTACTGTTGTTTTGAAAATATATATTTGAATAAATTAATTTCTTCCGTTTTATAAAGAAGGATTAAATTGATGGGAATTATTAGTTTAGTAAAAAGTAACTGATGGTAAAAATAAATCTGGTTGGTTGAACAGAATGAGACAGTTATACAGTTACCCCAAGAAAACTCTGGAATAAGAAGGGAGTTCCAGGGTAAGTTAGGGGTTCTGTGGAAAAAGCAAAAAGGAAGGAAATTCTGGAAAAACTGGAAAAAGTTTTCATCACAGAATGCATACTGGGTTGGAGCGGAGGACCGGATTGTCCTGAGAACTCCCCAGGAAAATCTATTCCTCTGGAGTCGGAGAGTAGGACCGGATTGTCCCGAAAACTCTCCTCCAGGAAACTGTGCTCACTCTGACCAGACCAGAAGCTCGGGGGAGAACTGGAGGGCACGACTGCCAGTTCATGGCTGGGAGGTAGCGAGTGCCATCAAAAAGATTTGGTCACAGATAAGTAGAAAAATACAAGCAGATTATTTCATTTCCGGAATTCATAGAAGTAGAAGATTGGTCTGTCACAACTGTGCTAACAATCTGAATTTATTTCTACTTTACTTATTGCTCTGTGGGAAAGTCAAAACACCAGTTCCTAGATGTCATTAATTAGCAATTGTGTTCTGTAGAAGAGATTAAGAATGGAAGTGTTGAGAAAGCAGTTATTTTAGTCAAGAAAGATTGTTAAACAGGTTAGGGTTAAAAGGTATGTTTCTGTGAACAGTGTTTAAATGAATTACCTTAGCCGCAAACCATGTAAAGACAGGACTAACAAAATCAGGAGAGCTGTGAATCTAGACGCCCGAAAAGGATTCAGGTGTCTAGATAAGTTGCTTTCCGTCTATAACACCTCGGACGGGACAGGTGGTCCGGACACCGACTCTGCAGAGTCTAGTTATGCGTAAACAAATGAATAGCAGATAGTTGAACTTAATTCCGCAGAAACAAATAAAATTTCACAACCCATAATTTCTTTTCAGAAAAACTCTGTAAATCTTCCTAGCTAGAAGCAAGTTAAGAACTGTAGAACAGATAAATTTCAGGAAACCCTTAGTTCCTTTTTAAGGGAAACATCATGCATTATATGAAGAATCAGTCCGCAAGAATAAACAGCGTTACTTCAATTCAGTTAGGGGTTTCATAACCCGAACAGTAAATAAGCCCAAAAGACTAGTTCATAAGCTCTGTATTTTTTTTTTAAAAGAAGGAAGAACTTGTTCATAACAGTTTCTGCATGATTATGCATCAAAACGAGCAGTTAAACAGAATAAGGAAGTACAATCAAGAAACATAACTCTTTCTTCCCTTTTTATAAACAGGGTAGCCATAGCGGAAGTAGTGCGCTGTACCAGAAAAACATTCTTTATTCTTATAGTAACAATCCAATAAGGAATACACAGAGTATTAAGGAGCAACGCTCCAGAAAATCTTAAACAGTAACAGTAGGGTCGGAAACCCGACTCAGGAACAATAAAACCAAGTTTCAATGACGTCCGAGACTGGAAGCCTGAGAGCATGTAAAAACATTTCTCGAGTTACAAATCTCCACAACCTAAGAACCCAAGGCGGGCCACTCTTAACTTAACCAAAAAGCTATCTCAATTAAAGCTGAAAGATGAGGGCGAACTGGTTCTTAAAACCCTATCCACATCTCATCTTTCCTCCCGAAAACAAAACAAGCTGAACGTGCAAGTATTAAGGGGTTCCGAAGCACGGAAGCGGTGTACCTGTGGTAATAGCAAGATTTAGAAACCCTCATCGCGGCCATAACCCATTAAGGAACTTAAGCAATACGGTGTAGCAGCTCGCTATTACCTGTAAGACGATTGCACAAGAGATAAATTAGGGTAACAAATAAATCATTATGGCTAATTCAAGCAATAGTTGTCACAGAACAGGGGAGGGAGATTAACCTGTGGTTTGAATAAACATAAGCGCCGGAATCCTGTGCCATAACGCCTGAAAGACAATTCATTAACAGAAATCAGAACGTCGGCAGTGCCGAGTTAACTTGAAATGCAGTGTTTAGAAGCTAAAAATCTCCACCTAGACGGATGAAAACTCTCCAGGCAAACAAACGGAGAAATTCTACAGAGTCTGTGCCAAAGGGTTACCTGTCGAGGGGAATACCTTCGCTGGGTTGCTATGGAGAACGCCTGCCGGAAAACCTCCAACTCTCTTTCTGCGCAGAGCTCCAGAACTATCCGCAAATGTGCAAATGGGCGGGGAGACGGTTAGGCCGGGGGTCATTGGAAACCCCAACCACCGTGGCCGTCGGATCAGATCGCCATCAACGGCGCAGGTTAGCCCATATGGAGGGCGTTGTTACCAAAGTTCATAACACGTGTCCGACGGACCCCAAGTTGACACCATAGTTTGACAGTTCGTATGAACAGATGAATAATGACACATTTAAATATCTCTTGGTTATAATGCGTAACACTATTGTAAAAAGGATCGAACCATAGCAATCGATAAACCTTAATCCACATTCCAATGATCACATTCGGACAGAAGAATTAATTGGTAGCATTTAAAATCACAGATCGTAGTACCAACCCAGATCTGATTCACAACTTTAGCATAATTGATATAATCAAGTTCACACCTTATCCAAAGTACAGAACAGATTTAAGTTACATATATTGACATCGTTATGTGTTATACCTTAGCATTTACATGGTTTGATGGAGTCATAAGATAGAAATGTAATTTTTTTTTACGGTAGGTAAATGATTAAGTAGATGGTTGTTACAAGTGGTATCAAAGCAGCGTTACAACGCTGGGCCCTATTTGGGCCAACTAACGTTAAACTGTGTGTTACCTATGCACAGTCCGACGATTAGATGGAAAGACAAATGAGACGGACACCTTCACAACAGTCACAGCGAAACGCTGGAGAAATGCAGCCTCAGTCAGGGGGCAACCCTGAGATGTGGGTTCAGCTGGGCATTGAACAGCATCAGCGGTCAAACCGATTGATGGAAGAACAGCAACAGCAGACCCGCATCTTACTGGATACGGTACAACAGTTGCAAGAGGAAATGGAGAGGGTACGTCAGGAAAACGCCAGGATGATGCAGGAACAGGAAAGAATCTTAAAAAGTATGTCCGATAAACAAAATCACAGAAATGAAAATCCCAGTACTGACAGAGAGCATCAAGAAGGAAATGAACAGCAAACTGAAGAGCAAGACATGAGTCAAAAAGAGAGAAGTCTGTCTCAGCGCAATATTTCGAACAGGAACCTTAATGAGGCTGAGTCTGGAAATGGAACAGAACGGAAGGCAGGGAAAAGACAGAAGGTGGAATTACATGGAGAGTTCAGAAAGATTAAACCACCCACCTTTGACGGAGAAAAAGAGGAAGTAGCAGAGGCTTGGTTGATTAATATGAACAAGTACTTCCAAGTGTATGATTATGACAGTGGTCTCAAGGCACGATTAGCCATATACCAGCTAAAGGACAAAGCCACCCTATGGTGGGAAGAGGTGAAGAACGTGAAAGGGATAGAGTATCAGGACGTAACATGGGATCAGTTTCAACAATATTTTAAGGACAAGTACCTGACGGAGCGTTTCTATGATGAAAAAGTGCGAGAGTTCCATGATTTAAGGCTAGGCCAATTGTCTATGGACGAGTTCATCACCAAGTTTACCTCGCTACTGCGCTATGTACCGTATCTAAGGGATGAAAAGGCCAAGGTTCAGAGATTTCTGAGCAGTTTACCTGTCCACATGAAGGAACGTATTGAGTTTGTTAATCCTAGGACGATGGATGAGGCTATCAGAAAAGCAAGGCTGTGCTATCAGCAAGCAAAAAACAAGGTGGATCAAGGCAGAGGATGGCCAGCAAAGAAAGAAAATAGGAGCAGTGCTGGTTTCAAAAGAACAAGACCAGTAATTTCAGAAATTCAGCCAGGAATTCAATCAATAAGCAGTTCGATAGGAACCATCAAAGGATCAGATGGCCGGGGGAAGATAAAACTGTGGAAGCTTCAAATAGACCTAAGAAACCTCAAAACCAGAGACCACCTCTACAATGTTGGGGCTGCGGGGCAGCGCACTATTATCGAGATTGTCCCCAACGGGGTAAAGCTGAAACCGTGAATAATTTGCAGGAAGCTTCTACGGTGGGGGATATTGCCAGAAACATATCCAGGATTCACGCTGCATTGGAGGATCGACAAGCAGATTTTCAATCCACCATGATAGAACTGGAAGGTAATTTGTTCTCCCAAACTATTTCTATTTTGGTAGATCCAGGCGCAAGTCTGAGTTATATAAGTCCTAGAATTGTGGAAAACTGTAAATTGTCGAGTCAAAGATTTAAGAAAAGCTGGTTGGTTTAGTTAGCTACAGGAGCTAAAAGAAGAGTTAGTGCCAAAGTAATAGATTGTGCATTGCAAGTCGGTGGACAACAGTTAACGGTGGATTTAAAAATTCTGCCCTTGGGCTCTTATGATGTCTTGTTGGGTATGGATTGGTTGGAGAAACATTGGACTCTTATAGATTGTAAGGAAAAAGTAGTCTACTATAGAGATCAGAATGGTAATCGTCAAGAGATTCAAGGTTTAAAAAAGCCTGTACAGCTGCGACCAGTTACTGCTTCTCAGTTGGCACGGTGTATGAGGAAAGGATGCCAAATGTATGCCATACAGGTCGGGATGTCTGAACTCAAGAACAAGACTGCTGCATTAGAAAATATACCTGTAATACAGGAATTTAAAGACGTATTTCCTGAAGAAATACCAGGATTGCCACCAAAAAGGGAGGTTGATTTTACAATAGAACTGTTGCCGGGAGCTTCACCAATTTCCCGAACCCCCTACCGCATGAGTGTGCCAGAATTGACCGAGCTGAAAATGCAGCTTCAGGAATTGCTGGATAAGGGGTATATCAGACCCAGTGTGTCGCCTTGGGGAGCACCTGTGTTGTTTGTCAGGAAAAAGGATGGAACCATGCGCATGTGCATGGGTTACCGACAGTTAAACAAGCTGACTGTTAAAACAGATATCCTCTACCCCGTATTGATGACCTGTTCGACCAGGTAAGGGGAGCTACGGTGTTTTCAAAAATTGATTTGCGATCCGGTTATCACCAGATCCGAATAAAGGATGAAGATATACACAAAACTGCTTTTCGCACCAGGTACGGCCATTATGAATTCGTGGTATTACCTTTTGGGTTAACTAATGCGCCAGCCACTTTTATGAGGCTGATGCATAGTATTTTTCACCCCTACTTGGATAATTTCGTGTTAATCTTCATTGATGATATCTTGATTTATTCTAAGAGTGCTGATGAACACGAAAAACACCTGCGGATAGTGTTGGAGGTACTAAGGAAACATCAGCTGTATGCAAAATTCAGTAAATGTGATTTCTTCAAGGAAGAAATACAGTACCTGGGACATGTAATATCTAAAGAGGGTATAGTTGTGGACCCGGAGAAAATTAAAACTATTATGGAGTGGAAAGTGCCCCAGAATGTGGCAGATATAAGATCGTTTATGGGACTTGCTGGTTACTACCGGCGGTTTATAAAAGGTTTCTCAAAGATAGCCTTCCCCATTACGTCCCTGCAGAGGAAGGGGAAAATCTTTAAATGGTCAAGAGAATGCCAGGATAGTTTTGAAAGATTGAAGCAACTGTTGACAACAGCGCCAGTGTTAAGTGTGGCAGACCCAGACAAGGAATTCGAGGTTTGTACAGATGCAAGCAAGGAGGGAGTTGGGGTTGTTTTATCACAGGAAGGAAAGGTAATTTCATACGAATCTCGCAAGTTAAAAGAATATGAACAGCGATATTCAGCTTATGACTTGGAGCTGACCGCTGTGGTGCACGCTCTCCGGGTATGGAGGCATTACTTACTCGGGAAAAGATTTGTGTTAAAGACTGATCACAGTAGTCTAACCAGTTATTTTAAGCAAGCTGACTTAAACTCCCGACAGGCCAGATGGAATGCTTTCCTGAGCGAGTTTGACATTGACCTACAGCATGTAAAAGGGAAGGAGAACAAGGTTGCGGATGCCTTAAGTAGAAATTTGCATAACATTTACGAGTTATATGTTAACCAAATTGAAAACAGATTTTTAGAACAAATCAAAAAAGAAGCAGAAGAAGATCCTGAGTATAGATACTTGTGGCAGCAGACACAAGAATCTGAAGGTCAGGGTGGACATGGAGACTATGAGATTGGTCCGAATGAGTTGCTGATTTTTAGAAAAAGAATAGTCATTCCAAACAGAATAGAGTTAAAAAATATGATACTGGATGAATATCATAGAAGTAATTATGCAGGGCACCCGGGATATCAAAAAATGCTGACAGCCATAAGAAAAGACTACTATTGGCCCAGCATGAGAAGGGATTTGGAAAGTTATTTAACCAAGTGTTTGGAGTGCCAGCAGGTGAAGTAGAACACAGGCATCCAGCGGGATTAATGCAACCTATACCAATTCCTGAATGGAAGTGGGAAGTAATTTCATTAGATTTTATCACTGGACTGCCAAAAACAAAACGGGGTAATGATTCCATAATGGTAGTTGTGGATCGGTTAAGTAAGTCAACACATTTCATACCTGTCCAGTCTACCTACAAGACAGTACAGATTGCGGATTTATTTATGCGGGAAATCTTCAGACTGCATGGTATCCCTAAGACCGTTATCTCGGATAGGGACGTAAAATTTACATCAGCCTTTTGGAAGGCACTGTTTACAGGGTTGGGAACTCAAGTACATTTTAGTACTGCATACCACCCGCAAACAGACGGTCAAACTGAATGAGTAAATCAGGTGCTGGAAGACATGCTAAGAATGTATGTCATGCAGCAACCAATTAAGTGGGAGGAGTATCTACATTTGATAGAGTTTGCGTACAATAATGGTTACCAGGAATCATTGAAGATGAGTCCGTTTGAGGCGTTGTATGGGCGGCAGTGCAGGACCCCCATTAATTGGAGCAGTCCCGAGAATAGATTGATGTTAGGACCAGACATGCTAGCAGAAATGGAAACAGAGGTTAAAAAGATTCGGCAGAATTTGAAGGCAGCACAAGACAGACAAAAAGTGTATGCGGATAAAAAGAGGTCGTACCAGGAGTATGAAGTTGGAGATCACGTATATGTTAGAATTAAACCAAAGAAGAGTACACTAAGATGGGCGTCTTGTGCAAAATTGGCACCCCGTTACTGTGGTCCCTTCCAAATATTGGAAAGAGTGGGACCAGTAGCCTATCGCTTGGCTCTTCCTAGCCACATTCGGGTGCACAATGTCTTCCATGTATCGTTATTAAAACGATATGTTCATGATCCAAGACATGTAATTCACTGGCAGAACATACAGGTAGTGAATGGGTATGAGTGCTAAGCGATCATGAGATATTAAAAGCTTATTTTTATTTTATTTTATGTGTTTAACAAAGGTTCGTTTTGTGCAGGTAGAACCAGACGGGGAATTTCTGGTAGAACCCAGTAGCATAATCGACCGGAGGGAAATCATGCTCCGAAAACGAGCCATCGCCCAGGTTAAAGTGCAATGGAAGCACTTTGGACCTGAGGAGGCCACTTGGGAAGACGAAAATTTTGTGCGGGAAGCTTATCCTGAACTCTTTTCTGAGCTGGGATAACAACACCGAGGACGGTGTTTTCTTCCAGAGGGGGGAAACTGTAACCACCTTTTTAGCCACTAACAACTGATTAGAGTTATTTGTTAGGGACTATGTGTGATTACTGTTGTTTTGAAAATATATATTTGAATAAATTAATTTCTTCCGTTTTATAAAGAAGGATTAACTTGATGGGAATTATTACTTTAGTAAAAAGTAACTGATGGTAAAAATAAATCTGGTTGGTTGAACAGAATGAGACACTTATACAGTTACCCCAAGAAAACTCTGGAATAAGAAGGGAGTTCCAGGGTAAGTTAGGGGTTCTGTGGAAAAAGGAAAAGGAAGGAAATTCTGGAAAAACTGGAAAAAGTTTTCATCACAGAATGCATACTGGGTTGGAGCGGAGGACCGGATTGTCCTGAGAACTCCCCAGGAAAATCTATTCCTCTGGAGTCGGAGAGTAGGACCGGATTGTCCCGAAAACTCTCCTCCAGGAAACTGTGCTCACTCTGACCAGACCAGAAGCTCGGGGGAGAACTGGAGGGCATGGCTGCCAGTTCATGGCTGGGAGGTAACGAGTGCCATCAAAAAGATTTGGTCACAGATAAGTAGAAAAATACAAGCAGATTATTTCATTTCCGGAACTCATAGAAGTAGAAGATTGGTCTGTCACAACTGTGCTAACAATCTGAATGTATTTCTACTTTACTTATTGCTCTGTGGGAAAGTCAAAACACCAGTTCCTAGATGTCATTAATTAGCAATTGTGTTCTGTAGAAGAGATTAAGAATGGAAGTGTTGAGAAAGCAGTTATTTTAGTCAAGAAAGATTGTTAAACAGGTTATGGTTAAAAGGTATGTTTCTGTGAACAGTGTTTAAATGAATTACCTTAGCCGCAAACCATGTAAAGACAGGACTAACAAAATCAGGAGAGTTGTGAATCTAGACGCCCGAAAAGGATTCAGGTGTCTGGATAAGTTGCTTTCCGTCTATAACACCTCGGACGGGACAGGTGGTCCGGACACCGACTCTGCAGAGTCTAGTTATGCGTAAACAAATGAATAGCAGATAGTTGAACTTAATTCCGCAGAAACAAATAAAATTTCACAACCCATAATTTCTTTTCAGAAAAAATCTGTAAATCTTCCTAGCTAGAAGCAAGTTAAGAACTGTAGAACAGATAAATTTCAGGAAACCCTTAATTCCTTTTTAAGGGAAACATCATGCATTATACGAAGAATCAGTCCGCAAGAATAAACAGCGTTACTTCAATTCAGTTAGGGGTTTCATAACCCGAACAGTAAATAAGCCCAAAAGACTAGTTCATAAGCTCTGTATTTTTTTTTAAAAAGAAGGAAGAACTTGTTCATAACAGTTTCTGCATGATTATGCATCAAAACGAGAAGTTAAACAGAATAAGGAAGTACAATCAAGAAACATAACTCTTTCTTCCCCTTTTTATAAACAGGGTAGCCATAGCGGAAGTAGTGCGCTGTACCAGAAAAACATTCTTTATTCTTATAGTAACAGTCCAATAAGGAATACACAGAGTATTAAGGAGCAACGCTCCAGAAAATCTTAAACAGTAACAGTAGGGTCGAAAACCCGACTCAGGAACAATAAAACCAAGTTTCAATGACGTCCGAGACTGGAAGCCTGAGAGCATGTAAAAACATTTCTCGAGTTACAAATCTCCACAACCTAAGAACCCAAGGCGGGTCACTCTTAACTTAACCAAAAATCTATCTCAATTAAAGCTGAAAGATGAGGGCGAACTGGTTCTTAAAACCCTATCCACATTTCATCTTTCCTCCCGAAAACAAAAAAAGCTGAACGTGCAAGTATTAAGGGGTTCCGAAGCACGGAAGCGGTGTACCTGTGGTAATAGAAAGATTTAGAAACCCTCATCGTGGCCATAACCCATTCAGGAACTTAACCAATACGGTGTAGCAGCTCGCTATTACCTGTAAGCCGATTGCACAAGAGATAAATTAGGGTAACAAATAAATCATTATGGCTAATTCAAGCAATAGTTGTCACAGAACAGGGGAGGGAGATTAACCTGTGGTTTGAATAAACATAAGCGCCGGAATCCTGTGCCATAACGCCTGAAAGACAATTCATTAACAGAAATCAGAACGTCGGCAGTGCCGAGTTAACTTGAAATGCAGTATTTAGAAACTAAAAATCTCCACCTAGACGGATGAAAACTCTCCAGGAAAACAAACATATTACTCTGATCGTGCAAAAGGGTTTACTGTCAGAGAATACCAGCCCATTTGAGTTAACATGAAGCTTGCTTCCTGCCGGAAAACCTCCAACTCTCTTTCTGCGCAGAGCTCCAGAACTATCCGCAAATGTGCAAATGGGCGGGGAGACGGTTAGGCCGGGGGTCATTGGAAACCCCAACGCATTAGTAAATCGGATCAGATCACGTAAACTGACGGATTAGCCCATATGGGCGTTGTTACCAAGATTTCCTGAACAAATTAATAAAGCGGACTTACATAATTTTCAAAGTTTATTGATTAAATATCAAACAGATGAATAATGACATTTAAATATCTCTTGGTTGCAATCGTAACACTATTGTAAAAGGATCGAACCATACTTGATCAATAAACCTTAATCATTCGGTAGTCATTAGAAGAATTAATTGGTAGCATTTAAAATCACAGATCGTAGTACCAACCCAGATCTGATTCACAACTTTAGCATAATTGATATAATCAAGTTCACACCTTATCCAAAGTACATAACAGATTTAAGTTACATATATTGACATCGTTATGTGTTATACCTTAGCATTTACATGGTTTGATGGAGTCATAAGATAGAAATGTAATTTTTTTTTACGGTAGGTAAATGATTAAGTAGATGGTTGTTACAGTGCCAAATCACAAATCTCACAACAACAAAAACCAATGAAACAATTTGCAATTTTTGTCATCTCTCTGTCGTTATTCATATATGTGTCTCAATTTCATCTTGTTTCAATATTTTATCTTGGAGTGGTTAGAGAGGTCAACGTTAAAAAATTTACACTCACATATTGGGTTGACCAGACTCAATATATATCTAAAATACAAACTCAAAAATTTTAAAAACCTTTATTCTAGATGGAGACCTGCAACAATTAGTGATCGGTCATGGGCTTGCAAGTGAGCCAGCAATAAAAGCGACGAGGCTCACTTAGGTGCAATGCCCGCATCGTCGGCAGCACAGGGCACCAGGTGCATAAATGTCATGGAAGTCAAAGAGACGATGCTAGGTATCAGGTTGAGAAAAATGAGACAAGGGTGAAAAACATCAAAATAAAAACCTGCAACTAAACTGAACGTTTTCCCAGCATACTTGGTGACGCTCAGGTAATTCATCTGCACTTGGTTTAGATCAATAATTGACTTGAGAGCCTCTGAATAATTGGAGAAGGTTTAGTTTTTCTCGAAAATGGCTTGTACCCACATGGTTGTTACGGACCCCGACAACTTTATCGTAATGAAGCTTACATATCTTTGAGTCTGAGGAGAAACTATATCAATTTTAGATAGTCATCCAGTCTAAACATAAGTAGTGCTCTTTGCCACCCAATCGAAACTTACGCTTTGATTGCGAAATTGGAGGAGACGATCAGATGCCAAAGACATGTGTGCAAGACGCACTGGTCCCCTAATTCTATGAGATCTGGCTATCAGTAAATAAACGTCAATCATCACTTGATAGCCCCACCATTTAATTCGATTCGTAGTACCTGCATGAATGTCGTGTTTCATATATTCCCATTGATGCCCTGTTGTCCTCGGATACTAGTGGGAGTGCTATAAACAGCTACAACTCTCACAGCAGAGCGATGAACACGAAAAAATGATTGATCACTCGCAACAAATAATTTATAAACAAAATTATTAGTATTAGTATACTATCACAATCACATTTATCAATGTGGTTAATATATCCCATTGGCTTATATGAAATAGATTTACAACCACATTCACCAATGTGGTTGATATATTTTGATAAGCCTATATCTATTATCCATCACATATATTTCACCAAAATAAATATTATATATTTATGATGAAAATTACCAAAATATTTTATATATTTACTTATAATAATATTAACTATAAACATACTATATATTAACTTTATATATATATATATATATATATATATATATATATATATATATTATATTATTCAATAATAAAATATATAATAAAAATATATTATTAAATTATTTCAATACATTAATAGTTTTAATTGAAGCTATAATATAATTCAAAAATAACATAATAATAATATTTTATTAATATTATAATAAGTTTATATCTCTTACCAATATTTCAAGGGATTATTAATATTTTACACCGAAAGAACTAATAAATCCAAGGGTTTAATATTATAAACTATAACATAATTCAAAAATAACATAATAATAATATTTTATTAATATTATAATAAGTTTATATCTCTTACCAATATTTCAAGGGATTATTAATATTTTACACCGAAAGAACTAATAAACCCAAGGGTTTAATATTATAAACTATAACATAATTCAAAAATAACATAATAATAATATTTTATTAATATTATAATAAGTTTATATCTCTTACCAATATTTCAAGGGAGTATTAATATTTTACACCGAAAGAACTAATAAACCCAAGAGTTTAATATTATAAACTGAAGAAATTGGTGAAGCAAAGGATAGATATTAATATTATAAACTTAGAAATAAAAAAACCCTAAGAATAAATAATTTAATCTTAAGAGATTAAAAAACTCTAAAAAATAATAATACTTTAAATCCAAAAATATAAGAAAGTAATAAACTCTAAGAATTAATATATTTAATTGAAGAGATTAATAAAACATATGAAATAATATTTAAAAACAAAAAATCTAAGAACAAATAAAACTCAGGGTTTAATATTATAAACCGAAGTAATTGGTGAAGCAAAGGATAAATATTAATATTATAAACCAAGAAATAAAAAAACCCTAAAACTAAATAATTTAATCTCAAGAGATTAAAAAACCCTGAGAAATAATACTTTAAACCCAAAAACATAAGAAAGTAATAAACTCTAAGATTTAATATATTAAAATCAAGAGATTAATAAAGCATATGAAATAATATTTAAAAACAAAAAACCTAAGAAATTAATAAACTCTAAAAAATAATATTTTAAAATCAAGATATTAATAAACCCAATAGATTATTAATAATACAAACCAAAAGAACTCATAAACCTAAGGTTTAAATATTATAAACCAAAGGAATTAGTGAACCCAAGGGATAAATATTATAAACATAAGGGATCAATATTAAAAACACAAGAGATTAATAAACCGTAAGAATTGATATTTAAAACTAAAAAACCTAATAAATTAATAAACCATAAGAATCAATATTTTAAACATAAGATATTAATAAACCAATGGGATTATTAACATTATAAACCAAAAGAACTAATAAACCTAAGGGTTTAATATTATAAACCAAAGAAATCGGCGAACCCAATAGATAAATATTATAAATCCAACAGATGAATATTAAAAACAATAGAGATTAATAAACACTAAGAATTAATATTTTAAACTAAAAAATATAAGAAATTAATAAAGCCTAAGAATTAATATTTTAAACTCAAGAGATTAATAAATCCAATGTGTAATTAACATTATAATCCAAAAGAACTAATAAACCCAAGGGTTTAATATTATAAACCAAAGGAATCGGTGAACCCAAGGGATAAATATTAAAAGCGTAAGGGATCAATAAGGCTAAGGGAAATATTAAAAACAATAGAGATTAATAAAACCTAATAATTAATATTTTAAAATAAAAAACCTAAGAAATTAAAAAACCCTATGAAATAATATTTTAAACTCAATATATTAATAAACCGAGGGGGTTATTAATATTATAAAACCAAAGAACTAGTAAACCTGGGTTTAATATTATAAACGAAAGGAATTGGGGAGCCTAAGGATAAATAGTTTAAACCTAAGGGATGAACAAGGTCAACTCATTAATATTAAAAACACAAGAGATTAATAAACTCTAATAATTAATATTTGAAACTCAAAAACCTATGAAATTAATAAACCCTAAGAAATAATATTTTAAACTTAAGAGATTAATAAACTGAACGAATTATTAATGTTGTAAACCAAAATAAGTAATATTATAAACCAAAGGAATTATTAAAATTATAAAGGTAAGAAACAAATAAACACAAGTATTTAATATTATAAACCCATGAAATTAGTAAACCCAATGGAAAAATGCTATAAACGTAAGGGATAAATATTAATATTATAAACGAAGAAATTAATAAACCCTAAAAAGTAATATTTTAAACTCAAGAGAGTAATATACCCTAATAATAAATAGTTTAAACCCAAAACCTAAGAATTTAATAAACCATAGTATTTAATATTTTAAACTCAAGATATTAGTAAACCCTAGGGATTATTAATAATATAAACCAAAAGAAATAATAAACCAAGGGTATAATATTATAAACCAAAGAAATTGGTGAACCCAAGGGAAAATTATTAAAAACATAAGGAATCAATAAGGCCAACGATTAATATTAAAAACAAAATAGAGTAACGAACCCCAAGAATAAATATTTTTTTTTCAAAAACCTAAGAAATTAATAAACCATAAGAAACAATATTTAAAAATCAACTAATTAATAAACACAAGGGATTATTAATATTATAGACCAAAAGAACTAGTAAACCCAAGGGTTTAATATTATAAACCAAACAAACTGGAGAACCCTAGGGAAAAATATTAAAAACATAAGAGATCAACAAGGCCAAGGGATACATATAAAAAACCAAAAAGATTAGTAAAGGCTAGGAATAAATTTTTAAATGCAAATGAATGAGAAACTCACATGATTAATAAAGATATTAATAAACCTTAGGAATCAATTTTATAAATAAAAATCTTTGACAAAGTAACATGATTATTAATATTATAAACCAAGGGGAATAAACATGGTTTACCATGCTTGATTTAAACATTGAGACAATTTTTGTCACAATGTGACGTTCAACCAACTATGACCATGGTTGGCCATGGGCGATTTTCATATTGAGACAATCTTTTTCAGAATGTGACATTTGATCATGGATGACATTGATCGACTATTGCTAATGCTAATTAACAATGGTTTCTCATGGTTGATTTTCATATTAAGTCAGTGTTTTTCATAATGTGAAATTGGATTATGCATTAGTATTAAACTCTAGAACTAATATTTAAACTCTAATATTTGGATTTAATAAACTGAAGGTAATAATATTACTAACCGAAAGAATCCAAAAAATTAGGGGATCAATAAGGCCAAGGGATCAATATTAAAAACACAAGAGAGTAACAAACCCTAAGAATAAATATTTTAAATTCAAAAGCCTAGGAAATTAATAAACCATAAGAATCAATATTTTAAAATCAAATAATTAATAAAGACGAGATTATTAATATTATAAATCAAAAGAACTAATAAACCCAAGGGTTTAATATTATAAACCAAAGGAATTGGGGAACCCAAGTGAAAAATATTAAAAACATAAGAGATCAACAAGGCCAAGGGATACATATATAAAAAAAAAGGATTAAAGTAGAGGCTAGGAATATATATTTTAAATGCAAATGAATGAGAAAATCACATGATTAATAAAGAGATTAATAAATCTTGGGAATCATTTTTTTAAATAAAAATCATTGATAAAGTTACATAATTATTAATATTATAAGCCGAGGGGAATAAACATGGTTTACCATGCTTAATTTAAACATTGAGACAATTGTTGTCACAATGCGATGTTCAACCATCTATGACCATGGTTGGCCATGGGTGATTTTCATATTGAGACAATATTTGTCAGAATGTGACATTTGATCATGGATGACATTGATTGACTATGGCTAACGCTAATTAACAATGGTTTCCCATGGTTGATTTTCATACTGAGTGAGTGTTTTTCATAATCAGAAATTGGAAAATACATTAGTATTAAAATCTAGGACTAATATTTAAACCCTGAAATTTAGATTTAATAAATTGAAGGGAATAATATTACGAACAGAAAGAATCCATAAAATTAACGAATCAATGTTATAAACCCAATGGATCAAAAAATACAGTGAAATATTAATATTATAAACATAAAACATAAATAAAGCAAATGGACTATTAATATTATAAAAAAAGAACATCAATAAACGGAAGAGATTATTAATATTATAAACCCAACAAATTAGTATTAGAAACAAAATTTATTAATAAACTCAAGTGATTAATAAAGTCGAATGATCAATAAAAATAATAAAAAAATACTCAAGTTGAAGAAATTAATAAACATTAATAATTAACCCAAGGGATTATTCATATTATAAACCAAAAGAACTAATAAACCCAAGGGTTTAATATTATAAACCAAAGGAATTGGTGAACCCAAGGGAAAAATATTACCCAAAAAATTAATAATAGAAACAAAAATTATTGATAAACTTAAGTGATTAATAAAGTCGAAGCATGAATAAAATTAATAAAAAAAAACATAAAAACGAAAGAAATTAATAAACACTAATAATTAACCCAATGTATTATTCATATTATAAACCAAAAGAACTAATAAACCAAGGGTTTAATATTAGAAAGAAAAGGAATTGGTGAACCCAAGGGAAAAATATTAATAACCTAAGAAACCAATAAGACGAAGGGAACAATATTAAAAACAAAATAGTTTAATAAATAATACGACCCAATATTTTAAATAGAGAGGAATTTTAAAGTCACATTATTATTATTATCATAAACCGCAAGTGATCAATCAACTTTACTGATTGTTAATATTATAAGCAGATTGAATTAATAAACTAAAGTGATATTAAATTCTGCCATTACTGAAACCAAAAAAGTAACATTGAAATTAACATAGTTTAAACTCAAAACCTAAGAATTTAATTAACGATAGCATTTAATATTTTAAACTCAAGAGATTAGTAAACTTGAGGGATTATTAATAATATAAACCAAAAGAATTAATAAACCCAAGGGTTTAATATTATAAACCAAAGGAATTTGTGAACCCAAGGGAAAATTATTAAAAACATAAGTTATCAATAAGGCCAAGGGATCAACATTAAAAACACAAGATAGTAACAAACTCTAAGAATAAATATTTTAAATTCAAAAACCTAAGAAATTAATAAACCATAAGAATCGATATTTTAAAATCAACTAATTAATAAACACGAGATTATTAATATTATAAACCAAAAGAAGTAATAAACTCAAGGGTTTAATATTATAAACCAAAGGAATTGGATAACCCAAGGGAAAAATATTAAAAACATAAGAGATCAACAAGGCCAAGGGATACCTATAAAAAAACAAAAAAATTAGTAAAAGATAGGAATAAATATTTTAAATACAAATGAATGAGAAACTCACATGATTAATAAAGAGATTAATAAATTTTAAGAAACAATATTTTAAATAATTTAAATAATTGATAAAGTGAAATGATTATTAATATTATAAACCAAGGGGAATAAACATAGTTTCGATGCTTGATTTAAACATTGAGACAATTGTTGTCACAATGCGACGTTGGACCAACTATGACCATGGTTCGGCATGGGTGATTTTCATATTGAGACAATATTTGTCAGAATGTGACATTTGATCATGGATCACATTGATCAACTATGGCTAATACTAATTAACAATGGTTTCCCATGGTTGATTTTCATATTGAGTCAGTGTTTTTCATAATGTGAAATTGGACCATGCATTAGTATTAAACTCTATGACTAATATTTAAACCCGAATATTTGGAGAACCTAAGGGAAAAATATTAAGAAAATATTTTTCAGAATGTGACATTTGATCATGGATGACATTGATCGACTATGGATAATTCTAATTAACAATAGTTTCTCATGGTTTATTTTCATATTGAGTGAGTGTTTTTCATAATGTGAAATTGTAAAATGCATTAGTATTGAACTTTAGGACTAATATTTAAACCCCAATATTTGGATTTAATAAAATGAAGGGAATAATATTACGAACCAAAAGAATCCAAAAAATTAAGGAATCAATAAGGCCAAGCGATCAATATTAAAAACATAAGAGAGTAACAAACCCTAAGAATAAATATTTTAAATTGAAAACCTAAGAAATTAATAAACCATAAGAATCAATATTTTAAAATCAACTAATTAATCAACAGAAGGGATTATTAATATTATAAACCAAAAGAACAAATAAACTCAAGGGTTTAATATTATAAACCAAAGGAATTGGATAACCCAAGGGAAAAATATTAAAAACATCAGAGATCAACAAGGCCAAGGGATACATATAAAAAACAAAAAAGATTAGTAAAGGCTAGGAATAAATATTTTAAATGCAAATGAATGAGAAACTCACATGATTAATAAAGACATTAATAAATCTTAGGAATCAATTTTTTAAATAAAAATCATTGATAAAGTGAAATGATTATTAATATTATAAACCGATGGGAATAAACATGGTTTACCATGTTTGATTTAAACATTGAGACAATTGTTGTCACAATGCGACATTGGACCAACTATGACCATGGTTGGCCATGGGTGATTTTCATATTGAGACAATATTTGTAAGAATGTGACATTTGATCATAGATGACATTGATCGACTATGGCTAATGCTAATTAACAATGGTTTCCCATGGGTGATTTTCATATTGAGTCAGTGTTTTTCATAATGTGAAATTGGACAATGCATTAGTATTAAACTCTAGGACTGATATTAAAACCTCAATATTTGGATTTAATAAACTAAAGGGAATAATATTACGAACCGAAAGAATCTGAAAATTAAGGAATCAATGTTATAAACCCAAATGATCAAAAAATACAGTGAAATATTAATATTATAAACACAAAAAATCAATAAAGCAAAGAGACTATTAATATTATATAAAAAAGAACATCAATAAACCGAAGGGATTATTAATATTATAAAACCAACAAATTAGTATTAGCAACAAATATTATTAATAAGATCAAGTGATTAATAAAGTCGAAGGATCAACAAAATTAATAAAAAATACTCAAGTTGAAGAAATTAATAAACACTAATAATTAACAGAAGGGATTATTCATACTATAAACCAAAAGAACTAATAAACCCAAGGGTTTAATATTATAAACCAAAGGAATTGGTGAACCCAAGGGAAAAATATTAATAACCTAAGGGACCAATAAGGCAAAGGGAATAATATTAAAAACACAATAGCTTAATAAAGAATAAGACCCAATATTCTAAATAGAGAGGAATTTTAAAGTCACATGAATATTATTATGATAAACCGTAAGTGATCAATCAACCTTACTAATTGTTAATATTATAAACCCAATAAATTAATAAACTAAAGTGATACTCAATTCCGCCATTAGTGAAACCAAAAAAATAACATTGAAATTAACATATAATTTTTGTTGTCTTTACATAAAGAAATACCACTACAAAAATGGACTCAAAACTCTCCATCAATGGTCATTTATCAAATAGCCTCTTCGAGAACACAACCAGACCAACCACAAAAGGAACACCAATTCAAATCAACAGGATAATGATCACAATACTTAACGCTTTCCAACCAATCCCTTCTTGTTTTTCTCCAAGCCTCCCTCATGTGCACATGAAACAAGTATTTTACATTCATTTTCATTTCGTCTAGCACACAAAGATGCTCATCAATAAAATCAGGATGGAAGCCGTGTTTTCTATCGAGTTTGTTCCGAAGATAAGAAAGAAAACTGATTAGTCTAGAAATATTTGCCACCATTTGATTATAATAGATGTCATCATTATTATCCATATCTACATTTTAAAAGAAAAACAACAAAATAAAAATTAATACACAAAGAGATAGAAACATCTAGGCATATTAGTTAACATGAAAAGAGGCATTGATATTTAATTTTAATATTAATAATTTCTTATTTAATTTGAAATATTTATATTTATTATTAGTGTTGATATCAATCATTATTAATTTGAATAATACTAATGTTAATATTAAATAATTAATATTAATAATAATAATATTAATAGTAACCAAAACGTTAATGTATAAAAGTGAAATTTAACGTCAATGTTAACATTAATGTAGAAATGTGAAATTTACTTTTATATAAATTTTTAAGTTTAACATTAACAAATATATTTATCAATAATATTAATATTTTAGATTCAGAAGTGTCCTCAGACACATAACTTTATTGATCATGGAAAAAGATTACATAGCAAATTACAAGAGTTTACAAACGTAAACTCTCACTACCACACTCCAATGAAATTAGGAAACTAACCTATTTATAAGCTCTATGTTCTAACTTAATCTATTTATGGATCACTTGGAAAACCAACAAGTGTCCATTTACAATAAATGACCTTCTAACCATCCTACTAGCTTTATTCCTATTTTGGAGCCTAGGAAACGACTCTATTCTAGAGTCCCATTTTTACTAACAAAATATTATTTCTATGTATTTCTAATATTTATTAAATATTATAATTTAATAAATATATTTATCCTAACTTTACATTATTTAATTTATGTATTTTTGTATTTATAATTGCCTTTATGAAAGAGGCTAGCATTCCCCCCTTCAAGGATAAATCCAAAATAAGAACGAGGAACCATCTTCCAAGTTCTAAATTTGATGCTGAAAAAATATTCAATCTCAAGAGACCATGAGTCAGTTGTATGTCTTATTCATCTCTGAATGTTGCTTGACAACTCCATCAAATGCCAAGTTGCAAAAGGATCCATCTATCCTTTGCATCAAATCAACATCAAAATTTGTTCAAAGCCCACTGGTTGATGATGTCAAAAATAAATCACTGTTGCTTTTATTGTCGACTGTCCACTGGAAAATTTTTTGATGCCCACTGGCAAATTTGTTGATGCCCACTCGTTGTTGAAGATGCCCACTGGCTGCTTTTGTTGGTTTTGTCGAGACTTTCAGTCTGACAACCACTGTTAATTTCATTGACATTTTCCCCCCTTTGTCAACTGAAAGGAGAGACACTTCTCTGGAAAGTTTCCTGAACTCCCCCCCTTTAAGTGTAGGAGTTTTACACTGGTGTACTCCCCCGTTCAACTTCATCAGAGTACCATCATATTTTCACTGCTGGCTGCACTATGTGTGATTGGATTTGATTGTAGAACTGAGACAATCGTTTGACTGTGGATGACCATTTCCAAGGGTCGATCCATTCATAATGTATCTTCAATCTGGTTGATTTTTGTTGGTTGCGACATTTTCATGAGGAATGATTGGGCTTGCCACAATGGCAACAAGGATGGAGATCAAAACACTGATCTTTCATATGACCGGTTCTTTGACAATGAGAACATTTCGGTTGGACTTCAACTTCAGGTTGCATGTAATTTTGATTGTCTGCAACTTTGGGTTGCGTGCATTTCTGGTTGTCTGAAACTTTCTCATAACCTATTGAGGTGAGTTGTGCAAGAAATCCTGCACTGACGAACTTAATTGGCTTGGAATAATCTGAGATACTCAAGCTAGTGTGATCATTGACATATCCTAAGCCGCGTCGATTCTTGTTATTGTGAATTTCTTCCCATGGCTTGATGATGGGCTTGGAAGAAATTGGAAGTGGAACAACTTTGACACTTGAAGCTGTGGGGATGAATGACTTATCATCTGGATGGTTCAAATACTTCGAAGTATCACGCTTTTCTTATAATTCAATCCTTTGAAGTTGTGACTCGAGTTGAAGAAACTCAATGGTTTCATGTGTTTGTTGTAGATGCCGTGAAAGATCAGCAAGAGTGTCTTTGCTGATGTGCACCATGTCTTCATCACTGGAAATGATCAAACTGTGAAGAATATTTAACAACTGAATATGTTGTGCCATCTGAACTTGCACACTTGAAAACTAGCTCTCTTGTTGGAGAGGTTGTACTTTGAATTGTTTCACTTGAAAGTCAGGCTTACTTGAATGTGGCTTGAATGGCACACTCACTTGATTTGTTGCTTATTGCACTTGCTTGGAACACTTGCTAGAATCGTAGAATTTTCTTGCTTAAACTTTGGACTTCACGCTCGCTTGATGACGATCTCGTTTATTTAAGAACTCACTTTGACTTACTTAATGACTTCACGCTCACCTGAATGAATAGCCACGCTCGCTTGATGTCGATCTCAACTTGCTTGATTGGTGTTAGAGTTGAACGTGTTTGGTTTCTTTGATGGTTGTTGCAATTAACTTCACTCTGACTTGCTTGAAGGTTTGAAATTTGTACTAACTTGATGCAAATTGATTGAATGAATAATCACGCTCGCTTGCAGATGTAAAATTGTTGCTTGTTTGCTTTAAAAACTCATGCATTCACTTGATTTTTCTTAAAGGAAGGGTGTTGAACACTGTCAACAATGCACCCAAGAAAGCTTACAATGATTTTAATGATTCACTTAAAACAGTGACTTCACTTGTCCTCTTAAAAATTCATTAACAATGAATTTTTAATGATTCACTTAAAACAATGAATTTAATTACAAGTTCGTAAATGTATTTGCAAGAACGTTGATGAAGACTTTGCTTGACTAAATGAATTTGATTGTTGATGTAGAATGCTTATGTAGACAATCTTTGATTATATGGTGTAGTGGCGCAAATGCATGTGTTGATCTTGCAACTATTTCGTTACATGTGTTGTGCTTGATGATATTGAACTTTATGTATGCAATATTAAATGAAATTATGGATGTGTCATAACTAGATGCAAATCAAAAACAACAACATGAGCCATAAAAAACATGTGCCATCACAAACACACATGGTGTACCTAAGATCCCCTTATTCAATTTCGGGCGGATCTAGGACACAAGCACCAAAAAATGATATCTTTATTGAGTATTGAGATCATCAACCTTTCATATTTTACAACATTGCCACTGAAGCTTTCTCAAACAATGAGAATCTGACGCTTGCAAAATTTGGAAACAAATGCCTTCAAAAATCGTGTGCACTGATCGCTCACACCTTATTTCTCCAAATTACAATTTATTACTCCACTTAAAAGAAGCACACTTATCTCTCCAAAAAATCACACTTGAAAACCTTATCACTCCATTACATAAAACCTTAGCACTCCATTACATAAATAATACTCCTTATCTTAGAATTACAAAGTTCAAAAGAAAGAGCACATCTTTTCACGTAACTTTTAAATCCCTTTAACTTTCATTAAAAAAACTCTTTATGAAATCACTTGAAAAAGTGATATAAAGTTACTTTTAAAAAAGGGGAATAACTTTTAAATTTCCATTTAAAACATGCACCATTCCTTTAAAAAAAAAATATATTACGAGTCATTTTTAAAACTTTTCACCATAAACTTCGATATGAAGCACGGACTGTCTTCATGGGACTTCATTATTCAAAGAAATTATGCATGTTAGCGTAAATCTCCATGCTCTCCACGTTGGTCCTTTCTCATTTTACGCAAATCTTTTCTTTTTTTACGCAAAGAGTGGGTTAATCTCCATTAAAAAAAAAACCTTTATAATCCTATCTTTTGGACTTCCATGATTTTAATAAAGCTTAAATGTTTTACCTTTGAATTTGAAGCTGGCATGTCACTTCCAGCCAAGTTCTTTAGAGTGCAGATCTTGTCTCCTTAGTTTAAGGGTGATTCATTTCATTTATTTTCTCCAAATATGTTGGATCCAGGTTGGGGATGGACTCTCGCCCAAGCTCTTATGAGCGCTCCTCCTAGTGGCACACTCTACGCTGCCATATATACATGCTTCATCAAGATACCTGCTCTTGGAATACGCTAATCACATCTTATTCTCGCCACGGGCCTGTAGAAGAAGCATTGAATCTCTTTCACTAGATGCAGAGATCGATGCTTGGTTTTAGTAACGCTGGCTGGAATCCATATTGGCATGCTTGAGAAAGCTTATAATCATGAATAAGCTTACAGAAGAAGAAGTTATGTACAGTAAAAACAAACGCATCTAGCATAAATTTCTTAATAATTTCCAAACAAATGGATCGTGCTGCAACAAGCTTAATTTGTCGAGAACCCCATTACGCTCATTGATTACCGTAGAGCAGTCATCAAGCCCGGATAATTGAACTCAGTGATTGCATATTTGTTTGTAACTACGAGAATACTAGAGAGAGGGAAAAGCCTACAACTACAGTGGTCGTTGGATAATATTTCTTTAAAGCTTCTGATTTACTAAAACCGACTGTAATTAAAAAATTTGTGCCATCACTGACACCAAGCTAGCAGCATCTGTCGCGTAGGATGACTTCCATTGAGAGCACGTTAGGCCAGCAGGGGAACCATATGCACTGGCGGTCATGTCATGGTGATGATGATCATCAGCAGCAGCGTTGCCTTCCAAACTTCAAATGCAATGTGGTTGGGTAATCAAAATTCAAATGCAATGTGGTCGGGTCACTTGCATGGCTGCCGAGTTGCAAACCACAAAGTCTAAGCTCTATTCATTAGAAAGAATCCAGATTTAGATCAAGACAAACACAATTGCTGATAAATGTCGTTGCTAATAAACGTAATACCTTCTGCATGGCTGTGATCAATTCTTTCTTTTTTATTTCAAGTTTCAAATCAAGATATGTTGGGGATCTACATACGAGCCTTCAAACACAATAATGCTCCAAAATTGCGTGTCTTATCGTAAACTCAAAACAAGAATGCCACAAACAAAACTGCACATAGCCACACATATTTTGCATTTGTTCTTGATAATAAAATTGATTTTAGAATCTACAAATCTAAAATCAATAATAAAATTTTCTGTTTTTTTAAACAAAAATTTGACAAATACCATACCAATCATTTGCTGAGCAATTTAATGGAGTTTTCCAAGAAATTTTAGAGCTGTAATCTTCTCCTCACATCCACTACAGCATTACCGTAGCTCTGATACCACATGTAGATTCAGAAGTGTCCTCAAACACATAACTTTATTGATTATGGAAAAATATTACATAGCAAATTACAGGAGTTTACAAACATAAACTCTCACTACCACACTACAATGAAATTATGAAACTAACCTATTTATAAGCTCTATGTTCTAACTTAATCTCGTTATGGATCACTTGGAAAACCAACAAGTGTCCATTTACAATAAATGACCTTGTAACCATCCTACTAACTTTATTCCTATTTTGAAGCCTAGGAAACGACTCTATTCTAGAGTCCTATTTTTACTAAATAAATACTATTTCTAAGTATCTCTAATATTTATTAAATATTATAATTTAATAAATATATTTATCCTAACTTTACATTATTTAATTTATGCATTTTTTGATTTATAATTGCCTTTATGAAAAAGGCTAACAAATATTAATTAACAATAAAGAAGATATGATCTTTAATTTTAATATCAATAATTTCTTATTTAATTTGAAATTTTATATTTATATTTATTATTAATGTTAATATCAATGTATATTAATAAATTATTAATTTTAATAACATTCAATATTAATTTTAGTAATTAATATTAGTCATCAAAATATTTATATTAGTAATAATATTTATATTAATATTAATATTTTATACATTAATTTTAAACGTATATCTTTATCAATGTTTATTAATAAGTACATGTGTTCTTTTTAAATTTATTAGAGGGATGTGTATATGTCTTCATAAAATCACTGTGTGGAGATAGATCCATTGTCCCAGAAAGAAGAATTATCTTATAAGCTAATTAAAATCACTGGGTGGAGATAGATACATTGTTCGAGAAACAAGAACTATATTATAAGCTAATTAAAATCACTGTGTGGAGATAGATACATTGTCCCAGAAACAAGAACTATTTTATAAGCTAATTTTGACATCTAAATTATTCATGACTTTAAAATTGGATTATTATTATTATTATAAAGTTTGAGTAAGCATGTATTTACTCTACAATTCAAAGATAGAGTGAGATAAAGTAGGTCAGGTTCAAATATGAAAGTAGGGTAAAATATGTATAGTAAAATAAAGGGTAAAGTATCTATGAATAACTTCATTTGACTAGTCATAAGGCTGCAGTATTGAAAAACTGCTAAACTCAAAAGCTCTGAAATCTAAGTGACCTGTAAAACTCTGAAAACTTGAAAAAATGGGTGACCTGAAATTTGGCGAAATTAAAATCTTGAAAAAACGAGGAAAATTAAATGACCTGAAAAACTAAATAACTTGAAAAAAATTCACTTGAACATTTAAAAATGGTAAAAATGAAGAGATTTTTGAAAATTGAGATATATCTTAAATATGTATATTAATGATGTATAGCTTGGTAATTACATATGTTCGATCATCGATGGATTTTCTTGTTTCGTAGAAGAGAAACTCTCTGCCGCTTAAGACATGGTGACCCACCAATTTGTTGAATGCCAAGAAAATGATATCAACGTCTTTCGCCAGATCTGCTTGAAGTTTGCTTCCTTCAACTAAGGCCAGATCCCAAACCTAGTAATCACACACATAGAAGGAACTAATTAAATGATGAAGCACATAGATCTGCAAACCAATATTGAAGGACGTAATACAAATAGCTAGTAACCAGTAATGATATTGCTCTTGGGATCTTTAAAATATTCAAATAGTTAAACCACTCCATTAAACTTAATAGTAACGTATTTGCAATTTCTTCTGCAAGTTTCAACTTTCAACACAATGATCGACCAACAAATATTCAAAATTATTTAAATACTTAAACCACTACAACAAACTTAACAGCAACATATTCACAATTTCTTCTGCAACCTTGAGCACAAAGATCGACCAACAAATATTTAAAAGGATTCACAAAATTTCTAAGAACTTCAAGATCTCATGATTTAATGATTAGTTTTTATATGAAAGGTGTTTGACCTGCAAAATTGGTACCAAATTGCTAAATAATCTTAAGAAAAAATAACCATATCAAAAAATATTCAAGAAATTTAGGGAAAGAGGGTTTTCGATTGATCTTGATAAATTAGGGAAACAGGGTTTTGGATTGATCATGATAATTTAGGGAAATGTTGTTTTGGTTTATATTGATGATTTAGAGAAATCTTGAATTAAATCTTGATAATCTTGCCTTAGCAATGTTTACTGTGTTGGCGAGTCATTCGAAGGTGGAGAAGGGAGGCGGAAGGTTCGAGTCCCACGAACTGTATGATTTTTGTGAGAGATCTCAATTCCCTCATCCATCATCAATGGCTCCCATTCACTGTTGTGTGTAGGAGGATGATCATTTAGCAGCTTTTCCGCAAGTTTATCGTTGGCTTCCATCACATATCGTTTGACGGAATCACCGCTTACAATCCTATGGTTCCAAATATAATTTTTCTCATCAATAATGCGGCCAGCCATTGATCAAGATTCCAATGAAATTTAATTTTCAGGAGGATGAGAATTGCTTACCACTTTTGCAATGAATTACGTAGCTTGGAATACCTGGAATTGCAAGATTTCTTCAACATGGTTTCTGTGCCCAGTGAATAAAATGAATTATAACTTGATACTATTGATATTGTGCCCTGTACAATATGGCAAATAAAGCTACCTGATTAGAAGAAAATGTAGGGAACAACCTTGGCGATCTGATCATAATAAAATTATTAACCCTTTCAGCTGTTACATTCCATGTTTCCACCCATATTCGAACAGTTTAAGAATGCAAATCGACATTCGTTTCATGGCATAGTAAATTATTAACCCTTTCAGTCATTACATTCCATGTTTCCATCCATGTTCCAACAGTTTAAGAATGCAAATGGACATTCGTTTCATGGCATAGTAATCTCTATACATGTTTATAAACAAGAGGCATAGTAAAATTTTAATTAGGATTTGGTAAAATTGGGTTTTTATATTTTAATCATTTCTTTCTAAATTATTACATTTTTACATATTTAAAAAATTTTAATTTCATAACTAATTAATTAAAAATATTTTAATTTTCTAACTAATAAATAATTAAAAAACTTTTAATTTTAATTTTATAACTAATTAACCAAATAACGACTATTTTATAACGGCTAGTTTTAACAGCTAACTCTGGGCTATGATGCATCCTTCCTATTTATTCACTGAAATCGTTTTCCTTCTTCGCCTTCCCATGAGGATGAAGCACATTAGATGGTTCTAAACGTCGACCAAATCCTAATGATGTGATTAATCCGAAAGATTTTTTATCTATCTATTTTAAACATGTTTTAAACAGTTGATTTAAATATGCAAGGAAGTCAACAGTTTCAATTTCATTCATAGATGGAGTGGCAACTACGAAAATATACTAGAGCATCTGTGAATTTAAAGCGTCCAATCAAAATGATTAATTATCAAATGTATTAAACTTGCTAATTCCAAAAGGAGGTTACGCCTATCAGCTTAATTACCATCAAAGCAAAATTACAAGTTACATAGATAATGCTTATGAGATGAGATCCAATAAATAATGCTCATAAAAGCCAACAAATTTCAATCAAAGCAAAATTACAAGTTATATAAATAATGCTTATGAGATGAGATCCAATAGATAATGCTCATAAGATTCAACAGATTCCAAACAAAAAAATGGTATATATATTATATAGATAATTTTACTATTATTTTAAAATTTATTTATTTTACATATTATTAATTATTTTTTTAGTTTAGCATTCCATATACGTGTGATAACTGTATTTGATATCAAATTACTTCGGTGAAGTGTCGTCACGCTGTTGACGTTATGAAAAAGATCGATGTGAAGGTATCCCATGGTTACTATAAATGTTAGTGTAACCTATTTTTAAATCATGTATATCTTGTTAAACATGTTTCTAAGAAATGAAGAAATTATTCCGTCTTAACCATGGAGCCGCCTCTGCTGATTTAAAAAAATTATTAATTAATAGGAAAGGTTAAATATTACATTTATTCATGTTATAGATTTTATGAATGTCGTGTCAGCTATCAGCTATCCAGTAAATTGATCAAATTGAACCTCCTCTGTCCATTAATTAATAAATAGAACTTTATTTTATATATATATATATATATATATACACGTTCCTAAAAAGTGAATTTGGGTAAATAGTTCATGGTTATCAAAAATACATATTGACAATTCCTCAGCTCGCAGCTCAATGGTTCATGAAGAAGCCCTGTAAGAATGGTTTTCTTACTATTGTAACACAAACTCTTTTCTAGGAAATTTCTTCCGAGCCATTTTAGATTTGTAAAGAAGCATTTTGGAAATCACACTAGTTGGATCAAATAGCGTTGATGGAATTTTTTTTAAATGTGTTTTTTACCAAAAATATCTTTGTAAAAGGTATTTTGGGAGCTATACATGTGATACTGCTAGTGCTTACAATACAATAGAAGAAAAAGACAGGGATCCGAATTTTCTTAAAAAAAAGAAACAAATATTTGCAATCATCTTCCAGATATTTCCAAATGGATTTTTTTTTAAGAATACAATATTGCATATGGATGGTAACTTCGCAGTCAAATGAGAAAAACTGAACTCCATTCAGGGTGTGTCATTTGAACTATTTCTAAACCTTGGAATACGGTCTTCAAATTCAGTTAAAGTTGGAGCAGAAGCATGCCAAGATAAATAAATAAACAAATAACACTGGGGCCAATGTTAGAACAAAACCAGAAGAGTCATCTGTCTTTTGCATGAATAAAGATCAGAATTTTTAACTGCTAAGGGTTTTTAGGTACATGGTTTATTTACATATTATTTTGAAAGGGGATACATGAGCAGACAATTCCTTTTTAGCTAACCTAAAATTTGCAAGTAGGGAATGAATGCTGAATGTATTACGGGATTCCACTTCCAAAAACGACCAGAAGAGGCCGAGTGATTACAGCTAATGAAGTTGAAAGAAATCTTGCACAGACCCTTGCTTTTGAAATATTTAACCTATATCAGTGAACAATGGAGAGAAAGTAAGCCGATATAGTCTACGGTATCATTGAGAGAAGTTATGAAGCTTGTGCCTCAAATTGGAAGATTTACTCATGATTACACAGATTAGAAGTTGTTTTTCCTGGCTGGTACTCTTTTAGATATACTCAAACCTAACGCAATTCATGCTCTCTTTTTTTTCTATCTCGAAGATATGTTTGTTTTAGTTCTGACATCTTTTTTATTTAGTATTGTACATTGTTCAAGGTTTAGTTATTCTACCTTCTTTGATTTTAGCATTTGAATTAAGGACGTGCAATGGAATGTATAATATAATCTGGTAGATTAATATAAGCCCAAATTTCTTCAAAGAGTCTTTGTCAGTCATTCAAAAACATTACCTATTCTACATTGAAACATTGAGTTTCCAATGGCACCGTTCTCTTTTCTTTAGATGGAGTTACTAAAATAATTTGAACTTAGATCTCTTTATTTACCTAATACTTCACATTATCAAGATTGACCATTGAATTGCATTCCAAAAATTATATATATATATATATATATATATATATATAATTTCATTTAATCTTCTTATTTTAAATATAATTTGAACTTATGGAATCTATATGTATTATTTTAATGTATTTAATGAGTGTGGAATTGATTTTTTAATAAATTATAATTTATAATTTATAAAATTAATAAATTATATTGTTAATTATTATGATTATGTTTATAAGTATATTTATTTTGTAAGAGTGTTTTCACAATTTTAATTTATTCATTAATAATATTAGGTGGATGATGAGGATTTAAATTTAAATTTAAATTTATACTTATAATTATGTTTAGAAGTATATTTATTTTGGAATAGTGTTTCTACAATTTTAATTAATTTATTAACAATATTAGGTGGATGATAGGGATTTAATTTCTATAGAATATTCTAGATTATTTTTCATCTTTTTCCTTTTAATTAAATTATTTAATAAAAAAAGAGTCATATAAACAAATGTCGTATTAAATGAGTTATATTCTTTTGAGTATATGATTTTGATGAGACATGATATTGAGACATAGTATTGTAATAAATTTGACCTACAAATTAAAGATCTCCATAATAAAATGAAAATGAATCTCAATATTCCTAATCTTATTACATATTTTTAAATAAAATTAAAAATTTAACTTTAATATTTAATATTAATTAATTTATATAAACAGTTTAATTGTATAATTATGATAGTCATAATTAAATATAATATACATATTAAAACCATATAATATTTAACTAATTAATATTACTTTCGCAACAATATGCTACCCAATAGCTACCAAAATCACAATTAACATGTATGTATTCACTGAAAGTACAGCAATTGTTAAAGAATTATATCACAATGGAAAGGTATATATGTCAAAATTTATGAATTCAGAGAGTAGCCGCTTATTGTTCCTTCCTCAACTTAAGCAGAGTAAACGGGAAACATGGATGCGGAGAAATAAGGTACATGCTCCAGCGACAACAACCACGTCATCTACGAACCGACTGTAAGAACCAATCGAATAAGATGGCCACTTCGTGACGGCTAGATTATTCCTTCCGCTCTCTTTTCCATTCAGACTTGCTGACGGTCTCCTACAAGTGCGTCGTCTGTTTGTGAAAATGGGAAGATCTCCTTGCTGAGAGAAGCCTCATACAAACAAAGGGTCCTGGACCCAACAAGAAGATGCCCGCCTTGTCGCCCACATTCTAGACCACGGGGAAGGCGGAGTCCACAGCATTTCTCTGCTTTTTCAAATATGGAATTAACATCTTTTTGTAAATTGCAATGAAAGATTTTACCATGTAACTTTGCTTCATATTTTAACTGCAGGACTGCTCCGGTGACGGAAGAGTTGCAGGCTCAGATGGATAAACTACCTCGTCGAGATGGAGTAATTTCTCGGAAGAAGAAAATGAGCTAATCATGAGAAACATGTATGTAATTTCATAGCTTTTATCGCTTCAACCAATTCCTTTACACATTAGCACCACAATTTGTAAATGATTTGAGAAATCTTTGCTTTTTAAATAGTGGTGCAAAAGTGGTGATAATGTGGAGATAGACAAGTGGAGCTATGTTTTCTGGTGCAAAAGTGGAGTTAGTGAAAAATGTTAAATTTGGTGTTAAATCCATATATGGTATTCCATGGTGTATGGTTCAAACCACAAAAAACCAATTATTATTATTATAATAATAATAACTTGTATATGGTGCAAAGCACCATAAAATAAAAAATGAGGCAAAAAAAATAATTATTATTATTATTATAATAAAATTGTATATGGTGCAAAGCATCATAAAATATGAAATGGTGCAAAAAAAAATAGCCTCTTTTATTTAGAAAGGTTATATATTGTATGTGGTGAGTATCTTGGGAAGAGTTCTATTTTATTATCAAAGAGAACATTTTGACCATTTTCTTATTCTTAAATCGAGTTACTATAAATATATTTAATTAATATCAAATATATTAACACAATTGAAGTATCTCATAGTTACATCCAAAAATTTTAATTCATTGTGTACAATAAGACTATGGTAGTTTTTTTTGTGCTTGCCTACATTATGGCAAGTATCAATTACAAGTATCCATTGAAACATTCACATGATTCCAGGTTGATGTGCATAATAAATTTACATACATAATATTACTACTGATCATTTTGGTCAACATGGTATTGATCAAGTAGATGAATCATTTCAATCTTTGAAAATTAAAATAAATAAATAATAAAAGTTCGAAGCAGTGTCATTTCAATTCCAAGCCTCACAAAATTTTTTTTGAGTGTAAACTTCAAGATGGCATGATATTTCAAAAAATTTTGTTTTTCTAATCTATTACATATATTTCTAGTTATAAAAAAATATATTAAATGGATATCTTTCACATTAAATGAATAATTACAAAGTAATAACAATATCTACATATGTGTCTGTGGGGTCTTGGTTAAACGGTGATGAGGCGTACTGGGGCGGACTTTTATAGCACTAGACATGTTTATACATATGTTCCAACATTGACTATAAAAAAATATTGAAATTTGTTTATTATGAAATATGAAAAAAATGAAACTAATAATTCGTTTGAAATCATCTGTATTGCTCATCCTTAAAAGAAATTGTGTCGCTGCTTGCATGGAAAAATCATAAAAAGAAAATTATAAACATAAGTTTGTGAATAAAAATGCATAAATGAAATAAATGGAGAAAAACACAAACAATAACTTCAATTGAATTGAAATAAACCATAAAAAGTGTGTGCATTTAATGGTATTTCATAACTAAAATATCCTATTGATTTAAAAAATAACTGAAGTGAACTAACCAAACATATGGTAAGGTTGAAGCATGATTCAAATTTCAGCTTCATCTTCTCTTTCATCATGTTGATCAGTTACCTAAGACACATATAAGATAAGATCAACACAACTATAAATTGTATTAATTGAAACTTTCATTTGCATATACTTCTTTCATATTATAAAAATTTACCTAGAGCAAAAAAATTATAGGTCAAAAAATACCTCATAATCTATAACAAGATGAAATCCATCTTTAATCTTTTGATGAATGAGAGAAGATACACCATAGCATGAAGCAAAATCTTTGTCATCTTCAGACATTTTAGTATTGAAGACCTGCAACTATATTTTAAATAACAATGTCGAAATAGTTAGAAATTTGATTATATAAAAAATAAATTTTCCTTGAGAAGCATAGTAGTGTATTAAGCTTACAAATTTTGCCTCTGGAGATAACATGCCACCTTTCCCCAAACGATGGCGTGTGGACAACCTAGAGGCTCGTACAATATGTGCATATTTGTCTTTTCCAACCAAAGTTCCATTTTTCCTTTTTTTCTTAATAGCAATCTCATCCAATAACCTCTTCCACTCTCCTTCTCCTATGAAGTGCGGCTTGACTACATTTTTGTTTCTTACCAATTCTTCTCTCAAAGCATTCCTGGTATTTTTAATATATTCAGCAACACTATGAAGAATTTGTTTTGGAGGTACAATTGCCGATACTTTATGCATAAGAGATAATAACTCATCCTTCTTAGATTTATCTATGAAATACACGTAGAAAGTAAATAATCCATATAAAAAATCTTAAGGTTTCTAGTATCATAGTAATGAAATTTAGGGAATGTAACACTGAGTACAATATATAATTTTTTTAATATGAAACATGAAACATTAAGTATATAGTTTATACTACATAAATTAAGTATGAAATTTATGAAAAAACATAGTATATGTGTTTTACCTTGACGACGAAAATCTTTAGTAATTGTAGGACCAAATAATCTCAATGCTTCACGGTGAAGTATGTCTCTCCATGTTCTCCCACCTTCATCATTTAACACTTGCCCTTTTTCATTTAATGTGATTTTGAATGGCATACCATTAGTTGCCTCTCCTTTAACATATTCATTTGGATGTTTTAAGAGAGGTTGAAAAGATGCATCAATAAATGGTATAGTTTGTTCATCTGATGGAGGAGATTGATTTTGTTGTCCATTGGTGTTAGTGTCTTCTTCAAGAACATTGATATTACTCTTGAAAATTGCAATATAATATATTATTAATAATCATATGTTATGTAATTACAACCCTAAAGTTTATAAGTAAAATATAAATGACTATTTACCTTTGTAGATCATCAATTGTTGTTTCTGCATATGTTGCATTCTCTGTGTCAGAGATCGTTGTTTTGTATGCTACATGAATTGCATCTCTTATGAATGGATCAACATCATCCTTCATCAACAACTCTCTATATGATTGCAATCTATCAATTTCAAATCTAGTTTCAAGTGTAGGCTCCACATTATGGAAAGTATCAGTGACTACTGGAACATATACATCATCTGTAAAATCTAAATGGGAAGATGGAATTGTAGATTGATTACTTCCTTTAGAAGGTATCTCATTAATACCTACGACTCCAGAAGGTGTGTCCCTCATAAATTCATTTAAACTCTTTGTTCGAATAGACTTTCCTCTTTTTCTTGTCCGCATATTGAATCAATAGACCTAATTCAATATTACACATTTCCCAAGTTAAAACGACATTTATATACTTCATTGCATTAATCGAATAATGAAACAAGTGCAATATATATATGTATAATAAAAGCATCAACCTTTGATTATATGAAGTGAAATAATGAGTATATTATAAATGAAAAGTATGCAAATGAATTAAAATACATACAAGAAACAACAAAAAATAGTAACTCATAATCAAATGAAACATTTTGAAAATATTTTAATCATAAAATATCATTTTGGAGGGTAAAAAAATCTTAACAAATCCTCTAATATCTAACTTTCCCTTGTAAAAAATAAGTTTTCAATTCTATAAGATAGAAATTCATTAATTATTAAGTTTTCTAAAAAATAATGAGAAAAAAAAAATCTAAATGTACATAATGATAATATATATAACATTTTTATCATGTTATAGTTCTCTGATATGTTTAACATTGAAATAATATTAATTTTTAGATTATGATAGGTTTGATTCTTCTAAAAAAAATCTATATAATAGATTTAAATGAAAATACAACTCTAATATAGAACTACTAGACATTTACATTTTCTTGAGTAGAACTATTCATAGAATTTGTCATTAATCATCAAAATCATTTGAATAGGTATTGTACATTTCAACTATGTCTTCTTGCCCATTAAATTCATCATTTGAGCTACCGTTAGATGACATTTATGCTGAGATAGGTTTCTTTTCGTGTGAAGGTTGGAAGACTCTTATTGATCTAAGATTATACTCAATGAAAAATGACTTTTATCATTCTATAGAATGGCAACATAAAAATATTTTCTCGCATTGGTCAGGAAAAACATAAGGTTCATCTGTTTTCTCAAACCCGGTATGATTGATGATGCAAAAACCATTCTCATGCATATATTTTGTTGGATGATTTCCAACTACAATATTTCTAAACCACTTAGCTTCAAATAATACCACCTTGAAAGATATAAAATTAAGCTCTAAGATATATTTGATTAATCCATAGCATCTCAAGGTGTTGTTTTTTATATTTCCATCATGAACATGTGACTGAAAATCTACTATAAAATGTGTAGCAATTCCATAGTCAAATGTTTGTCGATTTTCATCTAGCTTCCGAACATGATATTGAGGACCCTTTCACCACAAACCCTTATGATGAGTCACCTTATTTTCTTGTAGTCCTTTTATAATGTCCAATACATGTGTTGTAACTCTTTCATCATTATTTCTACATGCTCTTGCTACTCTATCCCTCAAATATTTTAAACTCATAGCTAGAGGCCAATCCTTTTCAAATTTTCTCATTATTGATGAATATGAAGATGAATTATGACCACCTCGAGATACATATGACAAACAATGCCTTTTTTGGGCATCATGATGCCTTTGATATTCCCCCCTCCATATTTTTGTGTGTTCATTTTTTCTTGCAACATATAATAATAAAGCCTCCATTTCAACAACATCTGCAATCACAAACATAAAACATATTATACCATCATAGTCACAAATCGAAATCGTGAACCATATGTAGATATAAGTTTAGTCACCTTTAATTTCCCTAGTTTTTTCTCATCCTGTGAATACATGTCCTTAAAATTTTTCACTTTCTTTTGAGTCCCATAGTCACGGCCCTTCAATATTTAATTATTTGCACAATTCAGTGAGATAAACTGTGGATTTGAACAACATGTACCCTTGAAGCATGGAACCTTCAGGAAGAGCCTTTTTCTTTACAAACTTTTTCAAAAAATTTAAATGGCGCTCAATAGGAAACATTGTCCTTGTCTGAACTGGTCCACACAACTCTATTTCATGTAAGAGGTGCACAATGTAATGTTCCTATGTATTGAAGAAACTTGTTGGAAAGTATTTTTGCATGTCACAAATCAAAATGGGGAGTTCTTTCTTCTGGGGTGTATCTATGTTGAAGTGACCCACATAGAATAGAATTAATTAAGTTAAGCCCACGATTTGTGTAAAGCAAAAAAAATATTCTAGATGAAAAATTTTCTAGTATATCACATTGTACTTGAAGAGACCTTTTTCTTTATATAGGCCATGCATCATACCTAAAAAATATACTTAGCTTGTATATTTTCCTCCTAATGTTGTCATCGAGATTATTTGGAAGGCTGGCGGGCAATAGATACTGCAATTATAATGTTAAAATTAATCAATTAATCATGCTATATAATTATTTTTTAAATAAATGAATTTTAAAATCACATAATAGATAATATAGTTAATATTGATCAATGTGCACATACCCTAAGGAAATTATGCCAATCATGAGTCTTCATTCCAACAAGTTCATTTCCTTTTCAGAATTCATTCTTAAAATTTACTCCAAAACCTGTTGGGAATCTTGCTAATTTTATGGATTTAATCATCTGTTCTTTCCCCTCCTTTGTGAGAGACCATAGATCAGCTACAAAGTTACCATCATCATTTGGCCAAAGATGAGGCATTATTCCTAGTTCTTTGAGGTCCATCCTCACTTTTAGATTATTTAGTTTCCTCCCATGTATTGAACTCTTCTCAAATAGCATATTATATAAATAAACAAATACATTCTTCCCTACATGCATTGTATCGAACAAGTGAACAATAGGTAGGTCTTTATAATATGGCAGCTCTAAAAATATTTTCTTTCGAGTCATTCCTGAAGGAAGGGATCCTACCAAAAAGAAAAATCATAATAAATTTAACAAATCAATGTTTTAGGAATGTAATCATATATCATTTAAAAAGGAAGAATGAAAATTACCATTTGTGCTTCTATATGCCTGCATCCATCTCCCGGGATTCATTTTTGAAGGTTCTCTAAGAAGGAACTCATTTCAACCAAAATCATCCTTATCTTGTACACAATATGGATGATCAAGCTTTAGAAACATTCTATATTCATCATATATAGTCTTTCCCAAATGACTCGATCTTCTTGATGAGGTGCAAGGACCAGATGTTGGGCATCCATAAGATCCCTTAGTTTGAAGGCATTTCATTTTTATATGAAAAATCAAGTAATAATTTAGTATTTTAATATGAAATAAATGAAATCAATAAATACAATATGAGGTTATTAACACCAACTATAACTCACCACAACACATTGATAGCCCTGGAGCATCGTGAATTGTGAAAATAAGCATTGCATGAAATTGAAAGACCCTTAAAGAAATAGGACAAGACACATCCTTCATATTCATTCCTTGAAAAAGCATTAATAGCTCATTTATTAAAGGCTCCAAGTATGTGTCCATATGTTTTGGTTTATTTGGACCTATAAAGACATCAACTTAAATTTGTCATTTGCACCATGAAATTTGTTACTATTATCATGTAGACTCAATATTATGAATTTCCATAAAGTATAACCTGGTATGATAAGGGTCAACATAGCATGTTCCTTTCTACTTGATAACCATGGGGGTAGGTTGTTGTTGATAACAATTACTGGACATGTAGACCATTATGTTGGTTGATTTCCATAATGATTCAGACCATCTAATGCTAATAATATTCTTGCATTTCGTGGCTCATCTTTAAAAATTGGCCACTTCTCCTCGATCTTACGCCATGCCAATCCATTAGCCAACATCCTCATAACACCATTAGTGCTCCTTCCCCTCACATGATAATCCATGAGTTGTGACATTTCCTTACATCCAAATAACCTCTCAAATTGTGGGGCTAAAGGTATGTGACGTAGTGCCTTTCTTCCTAACTTTTTTATGATGTACTTATATGGTACCTTTTCTCACCACATTCTGGACATTCATCTAAGGATTCCTTACCATATCCATAATATAGGATGCAATCATTGGGACATGCATCATACATCTTGGAAGCATCCATACCTAAATCTTTTTTCAATGACATGATCTCATTTTTTGAATTAGTAAATTTGTTATTAATTGGGAGTAGACCTGATAACAAACTATGACAGTACCATAAAAAATGATAAGATATAGTTTAGAGTGGAGTTATATTTTTAGAAACATCTATTAAAAAAAACTTGAAATTTCCATTTTGTATAAAAACACTTACTGTAGAAGATCAGTGAAACTATTGTTTGTCCATCCATGGAAAAATTTTAAGTAAAGAAGGGGTAACACAGCTTGCAATAGGGAGCATTGTGCACCAAATTATAGTGGTTTCCTTGCCATATGTATAATATCATTATCATGAGGTTTTCCATCAACGTGTATATTAATTGAATGTAGAATATCTATTGCATTGGATTCAATAGTTATTTGTTCTTCTACATGTGCATGGTAATCATTAGAACCATCCATGTAATCGTTATGTATACTGTCATTATTGGGGCTATGATTAACATTATATTCACCAATCATGTTGGGTAAACCATTACCACTTCCAATTGTTAAATCATTATTTTGAATTCTTGTGGACATTTCTTTGTCATTCTCCAAAAAACCTTGCATGGGACCATTTAATGATAAATGGTCCGTCTCAACATGTCTTTTTTGGTGTCTTCTACCATAGTAGCGATTTCATGAGAAGTAGACATCCATTTGCCACCATTCATATGTACCATATTCAGGGTTGTCCATGTTTTACACTCAAACCTCAAAAAATTTCAACAAAGAAGTTTACTTGTATTAGTCTCATAATATATAAATATGTGGTCTCAAAGGTTTTAAATTAAATAAAATAGTGTAATAAATAACTAAAACTACAATTTCTTAGAGAAAAATAGACTGCATAAAATCTCAAACTATTTCCTCTCTCCTAAGATACATTTAAGAGTTAAAATCAATCCATCAAGAGTTATGAGATAATCCACAAATCTAAAAGTAATGATTTAAATTCATCAATACACATTAATTCAATTCAAGTATGATACACCCATTATTTCTACTCAGCATATTTAAATCCAATAGGATAAATCCATTATTGTTTCTTCTCCTCTGATGATTAAAAAAAAATGCCTCCTGAACCTATCTTTGTGTGTGTAATTATATTTTACATCATAGCTAAACTAAGATTGTGTTCATGTCCTAAGAACTTTTTTGAATCATGCCAAATTCAATCTAATTAACTTCGATGATTTCTACTAGGGATTTTAATGATTGTTATCACTGATTTTTCTTGCCAATTTTTTTCCTAGGATTTTAATGTGCGAGAGCATCATGTGATGTTGACAGATCCCCTCTAATGAAACAACATCCTCCCCCTTGTCACAACTCACATCATTATCTAGTGTGTTTTGTTTTATAGCATGTTCAATAACCTACTAACTCTTTTTTTTATCTTCCTATGACCATAAGCTTAAGAGCCAGTGACCACTCCTCTTAAGCAAGTGTGGATTGGTACACTTGTTCACCAAATCCACCAACACAGGATTGGTTTTGTGTCTAAAAAAAAAATTTCTTCGCCAGTCATGTAGATGTTATGGTTGTTTTTTTCAAAATCGTTGGGAGTTTTTTGTTGTTGTTGGTTGCTAATTGTCCTTTGATGCGGGAACGACTCCTGCATGATTGTTGTTTGTTGTGAGGATCCCCCTATCCACGGTTACCTTGAATCTTCTTCAGCTCAGCGAGATTGGGACAATGGTGCGTGTAATGGTTGTACTCATCACATATTGAACAAGAGTGGTTCGTCTGAAGGTTCACCCTCTTGTTCTGCCCTTAGGAGCTGCTTGGATCCTGGTTTTGATTTCGGTTGTACATAAAATAATGATGATGTTAATGTAGGTACCCAAATGCTCATAATCCTTCCAATGAACACAACAATGATTTTTGAGTTCACGAGTACATGCAGCTTAACATCATAATGCCCACCTCAGATAGCAGTCACAGGCACAAAGAATTGAGCAGGACAACCTCATCCAAGTGCAAGGTCTAATGGAAGCTTGTAGATCCCACTATAGCTTCTACTGTCTTACAATACATGTTTACTATTGTGGCAGAATTGATGGCAGGCCACTTGGGGAAGTTGGAGTTGGATGCATTGGCTACTAGTCTTGATGGCTGAGGCAGGGGTGTTGACCACTGTAAAATGGATGATGACTCCGCTATGGTCATATGTTGTAGCTAAGTTATGTTCATATGTTGTTCTATGCTCTTTATGACTCCATTGTAGAATCTTTATGGCATTCTGTGTATTAGCATCACCTCACTTTTGAGGGGGTATATTCATTGCAGGCTTGTTGGTTCATGTTGTATGATTTTTGGCCCATTATATTGTACTATTTTTATATTGATATGATTAATGAAATGGCTCCATATTGGTTTCATATATTGATGTGATGTTATACACTGCTATTTCCATGTTTATGTCCTATATTACTGCTTTTCCTCTTTTGGAATATTACAGTGGTATCAGAGCATAATCTTGGCTCAGCCTGTGCACCTTAAGCCAATATGTCATCAGAATAAGGAGGTCCTCTCATAGATAGAGATAATAGTTATCTCAGAAGAAACCAGAGATATTATTATACAGATCATAGAGAAGACAAAAGTGAAACCACTTTATCAGTAGGAGATGAGGAGGAGTTCCCTAAGATTCTTCTTCGAACTATGAAGGATATTGCAAGATAGATAAAGGATATGAGGATGGATAGACACAAAGAATCCCATAAAGGTTTTCTACATGGAGAAGGCTCCAACATTTCTCATCACTGGAGTGATCAACCAATGAAGCAGCAGGTTTCACAACGCTCTACAATGCCTACATTTTTAGTAGTGGGAAATGGAGGGTTTCAAGAACAAGAAACTCTTGAAGACTATTTTCTTAAGTACGAGTCTCAATCTCAGAGATTCAAGGACCATTTGAGCTTTCAAGGTTTCTGTCAGATCAAGGACAATAGGAGACCCTGGCATCACAATAGAGGTGGAGGATTAGTACAAAATCATGATCTTCACCAGACTATGGGTAGATTTTTCTTACCCACTTTTTATGGGTCATCAAAATACACTGCCAAATCATGGGTAGAGAAGCTAGACATCTACTTCCAGTTGAACCAAGTGCTATAGATGGAGGCCATCAAAATAACAGTGTTGCACCTTAAGGGTGAAACACATGATTGGTGGTTTCATGGACTTTCTACATTGGTTCATGCCAATGTGACTGCATACTCCGAGTTCGCAAGGAGGTTGGTGGAGAGTTTTGATCAAAGAGACCTGGAGGCACCTTTCATTGGGCTAGCTAAGCTCAAACAATTAGGTAATCCAGAAACTTATTTTTCTGAATTTCTAAAACTTTCTGTTATGGTTCCTGATTTATCTGCAGCAAGGAGGGTTTATATGTTTATTTATGGGCTAGAAGAATGTCTACATGGGTTTTTTAAATCTACCAAGACCACTACCCTTCAAGATGCCATTGAAATGGCTAGAGATATGCAAGATGTCTTACCAAGAGCAAAGGCAACATTTCAGCAAAAACCCACTTTTCCATCAAAGGAAAAGATGAGAAGGCTCCTCTTTCAAAGGAGATCCAAAATAAAGCACCTCTTAGTGATGATGTCCGAAGAGACTTGAGGAGAAGGAAGCTTTGCTTCACATGCCAAGAATCATGGGCACACGAACATAGATTTGCAACAGGGAAGGCACACTATATAGAGGTATTTTCTGATGATAAGGAGGAACAAGAAGAGGAACTAGAAGGAGGTCACAACATTGGGATAGTAGGAGAGGATTCACCACCACCAAGAAGTGGGAATGGAGCATTTTCTTCAATTGTAGGGGCCCTTACATCATTGATAGGGGTACCCAAGTACTTGACCTTGAGGGTTTGAGGTTCCATTAAGGATCATAGGGTTTGAGCTTTGATTGATAGTGGGGCTACCCACAACTTTTTTGATGCCCAACTAGTGTACAGGAGGGAAATACCCACTTATGATTTTGAGGTATTTTCAGTTTTGGTCCTAGGAGCTAGAACTATGCAGCACATGCATTATGTTCCATCTTTATCTATCACCATGGGGACATATACATTGACTGAGCACTTTTTTGTGGTTGAAATACCTAACACCAATGTGATAATGGGTGTGTAGTGGTTGATTACTTTTGGGAAGGTCACCACAGTTTGGGAGACTTTGCAGATGGAGTGGATGGACAAGAAGAGTGGGAGACATCAGATGATTAGGGGAATGCACACATATCCCTCAAAAACATCTTCAACACAAAAAAGAGTGCTAGATATGTGCAGTGGAAGAAAGGACCTCACAGTCCTATCAGTTATGTAGATGAATTTGGTGCATGAAAAATTATTGTTTAGTGTCATTCCACCTGGGGGGTCACCTAATCAGGATTTGGTGAGAAATGTCTCACAATATTTTGCAACACTCATAGATCCAGGAGGAGTGGGAACATTGGGAGGTCATGGTACAACCCAAAGAGTCTTGGGTAGGTTTAAGGAGGAGGGAGACATTCTCCCAATATCATCATTACCCACTCACATCCCATCTCTTGCACTGAGAGAGGATGCTTCAGGGATGGGGGATGGTACCATCATGGTGCAAGGATACTACTCCTTGACTTTGGAGGCTCAAAAGATATTCTCACTTGGGGAGAAATCTTCCACACATGGTAAAGGAAGGTGGCCACTCATGCATACATTGGCCAAACTCAAGAAGTTTTTGATAGGTGATAGCTTCCCATGGAAACTAACCTCAAAAAGCTTCAACCTTTACTTAAGCATGGGAAGCTATAGGAGGAGCAAAAGAGGGAGGATAGCAGCATCTCGATATGTGACTTTGGCATGGGAGATGTAAAAGAATAGGGAAGCCACATGATAGATGCTTTATATGATAGATCATCAGTGTTTTCACTATGGAGGATAGATCCTTATTGGAAATCCCAGCTGTTGGTGGATTACTCCAATGATTTTTTTACATGCATGATACTTTATGACCAACTATTAGATAATGGATATTCAATCAGAGATGGGGTCATCTACTAACATAGTAGGATCTTCTTATCTATAGCATCCAAGATCAAGGATAAGTTACTACATGCAGCACATGAATATTTTCGCTTCAGCCACACTTATTCCATGAGAGCATACCACACCATCATGGAGGGATTCACTTGGGAAGGCTTTGAAGAGGAGATACATCAGCATATTAGGAGATGCATGGATCACTTGGAGATGGAGGAGAGACATAACTCTCTGATGGAGTTATCGCAACCACGTCTTTCCTCTTTAGGAATGAGAGGGGATCTATCTATGAGCCACTCCATTAGTGTGATCAAAGTATATGGTAAGGATCATGTTTTTATCCATAATGTTTTACTTGATGAGTATTTTCATTCCTTACCATACATGTGCAGGCCATTGCTCCAAGTGGGGGACACTCTTCCTTATAAATTTCATGGTAAATTTAGTGCCATAAAAAATGATGAGAATGGCCACTCCCTAGGAGTATTTAGGGATATGACATATCATTCAGGGTGTACTCCATTGGCACCAAACATTAATCACCTTCTCAAAGCACGCGAGAATACGATGGCAACAAACAAGTGGTGGGGAAAAGACTTATTATATCATGTTTTGAGGCAGTCTGGAGACATACTGCGTTGGTTTCACATGTGGGACTATGATCCTCCTCTAGTATCACATATGGTAGCTTATGTATCCTTGGTTATGATCCCATACATTGATGATTTCCTTATTCTTATTGTGGGAATGGTTGGAGGAAGGACATAGGGGTTGAATATTCCCATTGGGAGTGAGATGATCCATGTTTCATATGCTTCATGTTTTAGGGAGAACATTGGGAAAACCATGATTTCTACATTGGATCTTTTGTTTCCTTGTGGGGTGAGTCATTGGCATCTCATGAGTACTTGGGAGGATCATTTCATGGAGGGATTGATGGGGAGACACTTAGTATATGAGGAGAGATTAACACATGGAGGTATCACCAAGGAAGGACAGTAACCTTTACAGTTGTTTGAGGACAAACAATATTTGGGAGGGGAGGACTGTGATATTCCCAATTAGCTTTAAGCTAGTTAGAATATTAAATTTTGTTTTGCTTCTTAGTTAGAAGAATAAGAGGGTATGGAGACCCATAAATATCGTTATTAGGAATAAAATCACTGCTAAATGTGAATGGAGATCATATTAGTAGCTTGATTAAGCACCCTTGTGTGTGAAAAAGGGTTGGAACATGTAGACTAGGTCAACTTTGACCAAATCAAACAGTGTTGGTATGGAAGGAGTGGCATTCATTGAAGGACAACACAGTTTTGGAGGGAGACTCCATGTATGGAAGCAGTTTATTTAATGAGTGGGGCCCAAGGTGAGGAAGCTCACTAGGCATATAAGGAAGGGGATGGTAGCCATAGAAGGAATGTTTTTATTATTATTTTTTCTATGGTCTATATGACTAGTTTTTCTATTCAGCTGTTTAGCGGAGACTGCAGTGATGTTTAACACAAGGGTGTTCTTGAGCGGGAATCCCACCTTCATCCTTGGGGGACTTTGAGTGCGCACTCGGGAGAAGTAATTGGACTACATTTCCACATTCCGGCATCAGGCCAAGCTCCATATTTCTTCTACAGCATAGTTTCTACAGAGGGTTCTACTGTATTGCAGGGTGCAGCAATGGAGATTACATTTGGGTCACTTCAGAGCTTATTTTTATTGGAGGAAAGTTTCCTTCCATTGGGTGGCTATAAAAGAATGTCCTTGAGCTTTATTATAGACGTTGGCACCAGGACAAGTTATTATTAGCCCCTACAGCGCAGTTTCAGTCTTGGATTGCGTTATTTTAGGGAGGGGTTGTAGGGGTGGTTTCAGTACACCATTTAGGCAGATGGTTTTCTAGTGAAGGGATCAGCCTTTCTCCTGGAGATTCTATTGGGAGGAGGCTTCATTCTATGCTACATCATATTAGCCACATATTTCCAGCTATTTATTTGTAGTGAATCTTCAACCCTAGGGCTTTGGTTCACCATTTGTATTTTTGGGTGTTTCTGGAAACCCTCATGGGTTTGTCTTGGAAGGTTGTTATAGAGCATATATATTTATCTTCTGTAACTCTTGAGGCATATATCAGCCATTTTGTATCAATTTATGTTCATATGTTTTATTTTTTCTCTTTATGATTGCGCTGTAGCATCTTTTCGGCATTTTGTGTATTAGCAACACCTCACTTTTGAGGGGGTATATTCATTAGAGGCTTGTTGGTTTATGTTGTATGATTTGTGCCCCATTATATTGTTTTATTGTTCTTCTCATACGATTAATGAAATGGCTCCATATTGGTTTCATATATTTATGTAATGTTATACACTGCTATTTCCATGTTTATTTCCTATATTACTGCTTTTCCTATTTTGGAATATTACATTATATTTTTTGAGTAATTAGTATAATGGAATTATGTTAGTTTAAAATTGTAGAGTCTAATTTATTTAACAGAAATTAACTATAGTGAATATATTTTAGTTCTGTATAGTAACATAGACAAATTAAGTTAGTGAACCAACAAACAGAAGGTCTAAACCCAACTAGGAGGGTTTAAATCTGTTCTTAGGTAGTAATAATTTATATGTTCAATTCAGAAAATACATCATATGTAGTAGAATCGATGTTAAAAGAAATATTTAACATAATTATTCTGCAAATCAAAACGAAACAGAAATATAGGCACTGAGAGAGATAATTGTCAATCTAGAAAGAAACATGATTGTACAAATAAAACCTAAATATCTCTATTGTACATCAAATAGAAACATTGCATATATCTATTCATTCCTATGGACAAATAAGAAATTAAATATCAGATATATATTGAAGTACTAAAAGATAGCACAATAAATGTAAGTAGAATTCATGGTTAAAAATAATAGCCATTTGAATTACTACAAATAAGTGGAAAAACATATATGCGAAATTATTATAAAGAGGAATTATTATCATCATAATAAGAACAGATTTTATAGTAAAATTCATAAAATACATATTTATACATTGTTATAAGTACATTGACTGAAGTCAAATGTTTTGTCTATTAAACACAAAAATAATACAGGAATAATTATCCTTGAATTCAGTAGATTGAATTCTAGTAGGTTATCAACCAACCTGTACATAGAAGGAATAAAAGAATTTGTCAAGGATTGTGCGAAGAATGCACAGATTGACGAGAACCAAATTGTGAAAGGTGAAATACATGTACAATAAACCCATAAGACAAAGGGTTAGAATCTAATTATTAAGATAATTAAATTAATTACATTAAATCTGAGAAAGGAACAACTGAAATTTCAGTATCAATTTACCTTATGAGTCAAGGAAAATTTCTAAGATCATTCCTATGGACAAATAGGAAAATAAATTAAATTTCAAAGATAGAAATATTGTAGGAATTTACAGGGTAAGTTCCTTAAATCAAACACCAAAGGTCACTGCTTACAAAAAGATCACAAATCAGTACACTAGTATATCACGTGGTTAAAACCCTCAAAGAGGGAAACAGTCCACACCCTGAGCCAACATAGCCACTTCAAAAAATTTATTAATATAAAAAGAAAAGTTACATTTTTTTATCTCATAGACGGTTACTGAACAAATGCCTCTTCATGCTCTTTAAATAGGTATCATGGAACAATCAGGTGTTAAGCCATGGATCAAGTGTTGTTAATACCAAGGAGAGAGTGAACCATCAGATCACTATAATTCGTGAAAGTTGGATTATAAGTTACAAATGTACATAGTAAAGAAACACACTTTACCTAACTCTACACTAGACCAAGTTATACTTAACTATTTCCTATGTGTCGAAATATCCTAACATCGCCCATTAAGAAAAAATTGGGATAGGATTGAAGGATTTACAAAGGTGACAAAAAAAGAAGCCATTAGGGGAATTTTGAGGTCTAAAATGGGCCTCCTAAGGAAATTATAAAACAATAGTGGAAATAATAAAATAAGATTTGATTACATCATCAAATTTTATAGAGAAAAAAAAATGTTTTTTCAACTTATCTCCCAAATTGTTTAATCAAATTTTGAGCGGAAGTACTCGTTGGATACAAAATTTAATTCATCATCTAAGGAGTACCCATGTTTCATACTTTCGATCAGTCCTACAACACGAAAAATAAGAAATACATGAAAAACATGATTGCAATCATTGTTTTTTATGTATTTCTAATTTTCCATGTAGGAGGGTCCATTGAAAGTATGCAACATGGGTACTCATTAGATGAGGAATTAAATTTTGCATCCAACGAGTATTCTTGCTCAAAATTTAAGTAAAAATTTTGGGAGATAAGTTGAAAATGCGAGTTGAAAAAGTAGTTTTATTATTTTATTATTTTTTATTCATTTTACCCTTTTACTTAAAAAATGGTGACTCATCCCCCATGTTTGACATCATCATCTTGAATCCTATTGGTTCGTATAAAGTTTATTTTTGTTGTAAATTTTTCTTTGGAGGCCCATTTTAGACCTCAAAATTCCCCTAATTCTATTTCCTATGTGTTGAAATATCCTAACATCCCCCCTTAAGAACAACTTGGGATAGGATTGAAGGATTTACAAAGGTGACACAATAGGAGAAGGAAGGAGGCATTAGAGCCTATCCCCCCTTAATGATAACTTTCCCGAACTCCAAGCATGTATCGAAGTTTCGTAAACTTCGCTTTTGTGAGAGATTTTGTAAAGATATCATAAAATTTATCATTTGTTGAACAATATTGTACTTCAAGTACACGATCATAATTGAGTTTTCTAATGACGTGTTTGTGAAGTTCAATGTGCTTCATACGCTGATGTTGAACTATATATTTGCATATTTGAATGGCACTCTGATTATCACACCAAAGTGTAGTTGGATGTTGCTGATGAAGACCAAATTCAGAAAGGATCTGACAAAGCCACATGGCTTCCTTGCTGGCTTCAACGGAAATATGATACTCAGCTTCTGACGAAGAAAGAGAGATGGCACTTTTTTTCTTACAGGACCAAGTAATAGGTCCTAAACCTAGAGTGAATACATATCATGCAGTAGACTTTCGATCATCAAGGTCACCAGCCCAATAAGAATTAGTGAAACCAATCAACAATGGAGATGCTCCTTCACTATAATGGATCCCGAATTGAATTGTACCTCGAATATATCGAAGTATTATTTTAGCTGCTTTCCAGTGACTTTCATGAGGTTGGTGCATAGACCGATCAACAAGACCAACTACAAAGGAAAGGTCAAGATGGGTATGGATTAGATATAGAATTTTACCAACAAGTTGACCGTATAAGGCAGCATCAACTTTAGGGGTGGTACAAGTGACTGAAAGCTTGACTCTAGACTGAAAGGGAGAAGGAGTTGGCTTACAATCTTCCATGTGAAAGTGGCATAGAAGATCATGGGAATACTTAGACTGAGAGAGAGTAATACCTTCCTTGGATTGAAAGACTTGAAGACCAAGGAAATAATGCAAGTGTCCTAAGTTTGTCATTTCAAAATTCTTTTTCAAGCTATACTTCACATGGTTTATATGGTTTTGATCACTACCAGTAAGGATAACATCATCAACATAAAGAACAAGGATGGTGAAGGACTTACCCACTTTCTTGGTGTATACAGTGTTGTCAGAATGACACCTAGAAAATCCATTATCTAATATAAATCTATCCATTTTGGCATACCAAGACCAAGGAGCTTGTTTGAGACCATAGAGAGACTTCCTAAGGTGACAAACAAGGCTAGAGTCATTTTGGATAAAGCCAGGGGGTTTTTCCATGTAGATTTCTTCATGCAATTTCTATGTAAGAAGGCGGATTTAACATCCATCTAATGGAATTACAGTTTAAAGGAGGCAACAAGGGAAACAATAAGGCAGATAGAATTCATTTTGGGAACATGGGAGATGGTTTCAGTATAGTCAATGCCTTCAACTTGTGAAAATACTTTAGCAACAAGAAGATATTTATGTCTATCCACTTTTCCATCTGGTCCAAACTTTGTTTTGTAAAACCACTTGCATATGAAATTTTTCTTCCTTTTGGAAGAGGAAAAAGATCCCAAGTATAGTTTTCTAATAAGGAACGATATTCTTCATTCATAGATTCATCCCAATATGGATGGTCAGAAGCTTCTTCAAAGGTGTCTGGATCAGATGTTTCTGGAACTTGAGCCAATAAGGAAGAGTCTCTTTCAAACTGAGAATGTGTACGTCGTTGATCTACAGGGTCACCTGCAAGAGAACATGTTGCATCCCGAGTTGAGCAGACCCATCTTGGAAGCTGTGGAGCTGAAGGAATATCTACAAGAGGTCCAGGAGGAATTTCATCCTCACTGTCATCATCTGAACTAGAATAAATTCTATAAAAAATAGAAGAGATAGAGAGAGATGGCACATATGCTGAATTAGGCTCGTTGGCCAAAAGTGGCACACCCACCGAACTAGGCTCGCAGGCCGATATGTTTTCATCAAATTTTACATCTCTTCTAATGATTATATTTTTGGATTTTGGTTGAAGAAGTCTATATCATTTGACATCTCTAGAATATCCAAAAAAAATGCATTTTTCACTCTTATGTTCTAAGGCTTTATGTTTCGCATCTGGAATATGGGCCCAAGCATCACTTCCAAAAACAAGAAAGTGACTTACATCTAGTTTGATTGAGCTCCAGGCTTCTTTTGGAGTTATATTCCTTAAAATATTAGTAGGAGTGTGATTTACTATGTAATTTTCATAGTTAATTGGTTCTGCCCAAAAATTGAGACAAAGTCCTTTAGATTGAAGCATACAATTAGCCATTTATTTTAAGGTGCTATTCTTCCTTTCAGCTACACAATTTTGTTGTGGAGTATATGGAACAGTATGTTTCAATTGAATGCCAGGCTGAGTGCAAAATTTGATAAATTTGTTGTTAACATATTCTCCTCCATTATCTGATCTTCACTTAAGAATTTGATGTCCAGATTGTTTCTCAACAAAGGCCTTAAAGTCCAAGAACATGTTAATAACTTCACTCTTGATTTTTAATAAGTATACCCAAGTGCGTTTAGAAAAATCATCAATGAACTTTAAGAAGCACTTGCAACCAAAGAAATAAACAACAGGAAGAAGACCACATAAATCATTATGCACAAGCTACAAAGGGGCTGAAGCATGCCAAGAGGCATGTTTTTCAAAACTATCCCGATGAAGCTTTCCGAGTACACATCCAGAGCAAAAACCATCTTGACAAGATACCATAGGCATACCAGACGCCATATTTTCTTTACATAGAGTTTGAAGAGAGAGATAGTTTAAGTGACCAAATCGCTCATGGAAACGTTTTCTCACTTCATCATTATGAGAAATAAAAACGGAGGGAAGACATGATGACCCGAAGTTTTCAAAGTTATACAACCTTGTGGAATCATCAGCAATGCTAGTAGCTAAAATATGTCTAGGATCTTTGAGGTCCTTGATTAAAACATCATGAGGTGAAAATTCTACTATTTTCCCTTCACCTTAATGAGTTATCTGGTAAACAGATAGAAGGTTAAGTGACAAGGTAGCAACACATAGTACATAATTAAACTAACCAATATCTAGATGAATGGTTCCAGATCCTACAACACTAAGAGATCTATCATCACCAACATAAATATGTTTGGTTTTACAATCGTTTAAAGAAGGAAACATGGATTTATTTTTTTCCATGTGGTAAGAAGCTCTAGAATCAATGATCCACTCATGAGAATGAGAAGAATAAGATACATCTAATGCATAACCAGATTCCTGACAACCACAAGAAGAAAGTTTCATTCTTGAAGATGAAGTTTAAGAGGTCTCAAAATTGATGTGGTTCTTCTTCATTGCTGCTTCCGAGGCTTCCATATTTCTAAAACATTTGGACTCTACATGGCCATCAAAATTACAAAAGTTGCAATGTCTATCTGTTTTCTTCCCTTATTTTTAGTTGCCTTATCAATTTGGTGAGTTTCTTTTTCAGTTTGCGGCAGAAATTTCTTAGGACCCTTATTTGGTTTAGGACCATACCTTTTAGGATACTACTTCTTGGGATTATTTTGATATGGTAGTGGTTGGGCTGCTAAGGCTTTCTTAGAAGCGTTTCCAAAAGTGATAAGACCAAGGTGTAAGAGTTTTCTTGTTCTCTTATCAAATAATCGCAAAAGGCATCAAAAGAGGGGTTCTTGTAGGCCATTCCTTGAGAAATAAGGGCTTCTCTAGTGGAATGGAAGGTGTAAATAAATACATAGTATGAAAGGCCAATATTAGCAATAATGAAATAGATGAGGCCACTATCTTCCTTTTTGACCTTACAACCTTCTAAAATAATTCTAAGGGTCTTGAATTTGGACAAAAAATCTTCAATAGAGGAGAAATTATTGGGATCCAAAGTAAGCAACTCATTTTCAAGTTGGTGGGCCCTGATTTGATTTTGAATGCAAAAAATAGTATTTAGCTTTTTCAGGGCTTCATTAGGAGTGTCAATTTCAAGGATATGAAATCGAAGATCTTGAGAAATAGACATTCCTATCAACCCTCATGCTTGATCTTGTTTATTTTCCCATTTAGTGGCTTTATCTCCATCGGTAGGTTTAGTTTCTTCTCTTGTGGCTATTCTATAAAGCCCTTTACTTCTAAGTAAATCTACCATGTGAGGTAGCCATTAGAAATAATTGGTGCTGTTAAGAATAAATGGAGAAGTACTTTCCATTTTTTAAACTTTGAAGCTGAAAAGGGCTAAAACTAATTAATCCAATGGAAAGATCTCGAAAAATTAGGCCGATTCAAAAAATACATCTAAAAAAATGGCTTCCGGATGAAGAAGTTATGCCTTTTTGAAAAACCTGAATTATAGATGTCGAATAGTTACGAGAGTGGTTGAAATTTGATGATGAAGTTCTACCTTTTTTTTTTAAATACTGCCCCTTTAACAAGAACCTTTTTAGAAAAAAGAAGCTTGAGAAAGAGACTTGAACCAAATAACTCTATTCTCATAAACTAACTTTACACGAAGTGAGCTAGTAAAAGGATTTTTTCATTGTTTGAAAAGAGGAAGGTTTTTTTTTTTTTAAACTCTTCGGTGTGCATGCTTTTTCCTTAAAAAAAAAACAAAAAAAGAGCACAAAAAATGAAATAGAACCCTTACGACAGAACATTAGATTTTCGGTTAGTCTTACTAGAAACTATCCATTTATTTCTAATTTCTCGAGATCGCACAAAGACGCGGGCAAAGAGCATACGTAGAAAAAAAAATCTTGTCTTCCTCATTCTGATTTTCCAAGATCACACACAGCGTAGAGAAAAGAGAATACATAGAGAAGAGGGTATAGATCCATAAATAGGAAAAATATAAATCAAAATAAATAGAGGGAATCGAAATAAACAAAATGATTAATAAATATAACTGCAGAAGAGATAATTTATACCTCCAGATCTAAAATGACATAACTTGGGCAACTGGAAACCTTTTCGCATGAAACAAAAGGGGTTACTCACTGTAACAGATGCTCTAGACAGAATAGAGCCATTCTACAAGCCCAAAAAACTTCAGAAATAGCAGATCTAGAAAATGGCAGTCGCATGCAGTCAAATCGGCTTCGGATTTGGATCAACAATGGATGCGGCCCTCAAAATAGCTCTGATACCATGTAGGAATTTAGAGGGTAAGTTCCTTAGATCAAACACCAAAGGTCACCGCTCACATATAGAACACAAATCAATACAACAATATATCACGTGGTTATTACCCTTGAAGAGGGAAATGGTCCACGGTCTAAGCCAATGCGGCCACTTCAGTCAATTTATTAATATAAAAAGAAAAGTTACATATGTTTCTCTCATAAATGGTTACCAAAAAAATTACCCTCCATGCTCTTTAAATAGAGATCATGGACCAATCAGGTGCTAAGCCATGGATAAAGTGTCATAATACCAAGGAGAGAGTGAACCATCGGATCACTACAAATCGTGGCTGTCGGATTATAAGTTACAAGTGTACATAGTAAAGAAACACACTTTACCTAACTCTACACTAGACAAAGTTATACTTAACTATTTCCTGTGTCAGAATATCCTAACAACTATACAAATAAATATACTGTAAAGGAGTACCAACATTGAAATAATGAAAATGGATCTACCTATATTGCAGAGTAAATACTTAATGTAAATTCATGATTGGTCTCTGAACAAGAAGAAGAGGGCCTGCAAAATAAATCATTTTATTAATCGAGGGAAGTTAATAAAATGATTGTATTTCTTAAAGAAAGAACTGGAATATCTTTTACCAATTTATTTTCACTGATTCTCAATAATTATGAAAGAAATTATAAAAATTGAGAATAAGTAGAAGATACATGCATAAGTCATACCTTAATTTTTATAAATAGACTATTTCAATTAAATACAGAGAAATAAAAAAAATCCTCTATGTATGAAACCACATAATACAATTCATTAAGATTCGTATGGAAACAAATGATTTCTATTTATGCATAGTTGTGAAGAAACCAGAATATTTAAAAAACAAAGATACTTTACAAATGAAATTGGAGAAATGTAATAAGAGAAATGATAAATTTCTAAGTTGTCATACTTTCATATGGAATATAATTAATTTTCAGGATAATTATAATACAATGGTATATTATGAAGTTTAATTCTAAATCGACCTGAGATCGGATATCCTGGAAACGAGATACAAATTTATACATGTAATCGTAATTGAGTTACCAAATAAACCACGTATGAGTCCTCAAAATTCCAAAAGGAATTCAAGGATAGGAATACGAAATTCATACAAATTACCAACTGTGAAGAGACAAACAGAGAATTAATACACAACAAATTTACATCCTATGCAACTCATAATCTTTTCCATTTACTAAAATTAAATAAGTATTAATCGAAAACGAAGAGGAGTGTGGGATAGTAACCATTTTAACAATGAACAGAAATATCAAAAAGGAGTAATGGTAAAGAATGATTCAAATAGTAGATACTATTTAAATAAAAATATAAAGGGAATTCATTCTTCAAGACTGAAGACCCTCTTCAAACAAATCTCTGCTATGAAAAGTCCAAAACGAAATAATAGGTGGGGATGTGTAAACCAAACACGCAAAGGAAAATTGGGTCTAGAACGATTTCATAAACTAAATATTCTTACCCAGAGAACGTTGGAAACAAATGGAGAAAGACCCCATTTCGAAATCCATTAAACTTGCAATAAATATCAAACACAAATACGTTAATGATAGAGTAATGTCAATTAAAAACAAAATAATAAAAAAACGTAATGTTTAGAGGAATTACGGTTCAAAACCCAACAAAAAATGGTGTTGGATAACTTAAATGGAAAATACGCTTACCCTTATGGGAGACAGAGTCCCAGGAATGAAATGAGAAATAAGAGGCCATGGAAGAGTTGCCTTCATTCATAAATTCCATCTGCATAAACCTCTGAAACATATTTTTCAAACTAAGGTTGCGGGGAGCAACCCGAGTTGTAGAGCCGAAAACAGAAATTACAAAATGACAAATGACAAAACAAGTTAGGGTTGGATAGTCGTAAATCCATTCATAAATATGAATTGATCCAAACCATCCACATGGATTGCATTCAAAGGAAGAAGTTTAGGATACATGTGAAGGCCGTAAATGTAAACGTACAAGAAATAGAGAAATCTCGGGGTTGTAAATGAAAAACTCAGTACAAAATACGAAACGTGAATCCCAAAACAAAATCCTATATACAATTTTCTCAAACATTAATATGTGACTGAGATGTCATTAATTTTTGAATTGATATGTGTGGAGTCACCAAATCCCAAACGTAATCCTAAAGTATAATTCGACTATTGAACTCATTAACCATAGCTGTTGATTAACATAATGTTGAAATATATAAACCAGAGATGGAGCCCATAAAAATTTGCGTGGTATTTATAAATATGAATAATTGAAGTTCGAATTATTTTACATGTAATATAAACTAATGTTACAAGAGGGTGACAAGTAATGTTCTATTAAGGATATAATCTATTAGTAGAATAAATCCTTGGCATAGATTACAAGTAATTTTGGAATGATGAAACAAGTATTGTAATAAATGAAAATATGAGAGTAGAATATCATAAGATAATTAAGGGGAATAAAAGTGATTGGTGTAAATACTATTACAATATTAATTCATAATTAAGATTATAAAGAGGGTAAGATGGACTTCACTTATATTACGAAAATGATAATAGAATGAAGCAGTGATAATATATAAATAGGTCAAGTAGGAGTGATTCAAAAAATATATGACCTTGTATTCATAACATACAAAAAGTGAAAAAAGATATTTGTCTAAACATGATGAAATAAAAATGGAACTCATCACAGAGTGACGAACTTATAGGAATTAGTGGACACAAAGTAAGCAGTTATATTATAAATAGAAAGAAAAATTGTGGTAAGTGGAGTTGTTACAGAAACTATCTTGGACACACAATAAGTTGGTTAAGAGAATATCTCAACCAAACACCAAACTAGGAGCATATAGATTTAGCTAACTCCTATGATACAGGATAAAACTCCTTACATAGAAAGTCACAACTGAGACAAGTAGGAATTACATATTCCAAAATTGTTATCAATTACTTTTTGCAAAAAAAAAATATTAAATAACTACACATTACACTTGTTAAATTTTCTATAAGTTTCTCTAATAAATGATGAAATTGTCTCATCGTAAACATGAAGCAAAATCATCTTCGTTTATTTTAAAATCATAAATAACTCACTGGTAGTTTAAACATGAATCAGAAGCATCTCTATTTATTTTAAAAACAAAAATAACTCACTAGTAATTTAATGATGTGATGTTTTTGTTCGAAATCTCGTCCAAAAGATTAATTAGAAGAATTCTCTGATGATTTTAAAAAAATAATTAACTCATGGATGATGTCATGTTTTTTTTCGAAAAATAATAGAAATTTTAGCATGTTTTTATAAAACTATGAAAATTTTAGAAATTTAGGTTGCCCCATCATGCTTAAAATTTTTAGGTGTCATAATTGTTTTTGATGACGTTGAATCCATTTAAATCATTAAAAAATTATTTAAGAATTGTTATAATCTCATTATAAAAAAAAACCATGTTCCCGAGAAAAGTGACTAACTCTGATAGCAAAATTTCAGCTCTTTTAAAGGTTAAATATTACATTTATTCAATCGATAAATTGATCAAATTGTCTAGATTAAACATGGAACCTCATTTGTCACTTAAAATTGTAATACTTAAATTAATAAATGGATACATTTATATCGTAAATTTAAACTTTATAAAATACTCTTTTATTATAATGAAATTAAATCGATGTTCTAGAAGATTGAATTTGGGTAAACAGTTGATTGTTAGAGGCAAGTAAGAGCTTTGGAAGTATGTTTTTTTCAGAGAGGAAAAAATGAGCTTTTCAAGTAGGTTATACTTAACAAAGAGACAGTGTGCTTGAATTTATAATGGCATCTCTCTTTTGATTAAGAATATTTTAGGGTTCGTTTCTGTTATGGGTTTGAATCATCTATTTTTTTATTAGCAAGATTTTATGGTTGTCTTCTCGCATGGAGTTGCAGACGGTTCTATGTCAAGATTAGGCGGGTTGTGTGTCCAGTTTGAATTTCAGAATTTGAGTTCCATGGTAGAGTAGTTTCTTTCTTTCGTATGTGGTAAAAAGGGGCTCTCGGGATCGAATCCACGATTTGAATGGCAACAAAATATTTAAAATTAAACATTTTCAAATGGATGGCTCCGAGGAAAATAGGAAATATCTTATCTCTCTGAGGATAGCTTTTTACTCCATAGAAAATCAAATAAGAAAGTTTCATTCCTAAATTTTTGGCTTAATTTAATGTATTTTATAATTTCACTAAGTCTAACAAAACAGAGTCAATACAAAATTATTTATCACAAATGGATACTGACAATTACACAACTCATTTGTTGATAAAGAAGCCTTGCGTAAATGGTTTACTCGTTGTTGATACATAAATTAATTTTCTGGGAAATTCCTTCCAAACCATTTTAGATTTCTAAAGAAGTATTTTGGGAGGTATGCATGTGATACAACTAGTGTTGGTTGCAATACAATGCAATAAATAAGTATGGATGTTGAATTTGCATAAAAGACATTTTTGCAATCATCCTTTAGTCATTTTTAAATGATTTTTTTGTAAGAATACAATGCTACATATTGATGGGAAATTTTCACTGAAATGAGAAAAACTGAACTTAATCAAGGAGATGGAGTGTTTGTGGAATATTTTCTTCAAATTCAGTTGAAACCGGAGCAGAAGCATGACAAGATATATCAATAGATAAATAACGTTACGGTCAATGTAGTTTGTTTCATGGTTGTGTGTGTGTCTTAGTTTAGACTTAGTTCCTATTTTCTAGGAGATAATTTTGATCTCCCTAAATTGAATGCAATCTTATTTATTTCTTATTTTTATGATCAATGGAATAGAGAGGTACTGCTTGGGTAGTCGCCAAGTGTAGCTCGTCTCACCTGTGAGTTTCTAGTATCGTATTGTAGCTTTTCTTATCTAATTTGTCTTTCCAATTTTAATCTTGGTATTATAGCTTTGTTTGAGTAGGGTCTGTGGTGAGGAGAGCCTTTGTGACTGAGAGCCTTGGTGATTGAGATCATGGATCCTTTGTGGCTAAGATGACAGAGTGCATGAGAAGCTATTGGTGGAGAAGACAAAGGATCAGAAGAGGAATTGCTGGTACAATTCAGAGGTACGCTAGTACATTTTTTGTGTTACAGAGCACTGTTTTTTCTAAATAAACCTGAGGAGTACACCCCTAAAAAAGAGAGGTCGCGCTTACTAGCGCTAGCACTAAAAAGGTAAAGAGTGTTTTTCAGCATTGATGGTAAGTATTGGTACTTGAGCTGATCATTAAAACCTATAGAATATCTCTTCAGCATGACTTGCAACAAGGTGAACTCAAGCTAGTGTTTTTTTTCCTGTTAAAGGTGGCTTAAGACCAAATGTACCTGTGTTGATGGTCTCGTTCATCCTTCTGGAGTTGGATACATAGCACCTATGTCTAGAGCTCTTGGAGGATCTGGAGTTAGATCTGCAAATCGACTGTTGGAGGATCTGTAGTTAGATCCATAGATCTATTGTTCGATGATCTACAGTTAGATCCATAGATAAGATCTTGAAGGATCTAGAGTTAGATCCGCATATATTTTATTGGAGGAAGTGGAGGTGGATCTGTAGATCGGTTGTTGAAGGATATGGTATTATGTTCATAGATCGATTATTGGATCTAGTTCTGGATTCATTGTTTTGTCACAATGAATAATCATATTGCAGAGACATACTTTAATGATATCAATGAGTTCGATGGGTCAAATTACACCAAATGGAAGTTCAAGTTGCAGATATTTCTCGAGGTTTCTAGTGTGTGGACAATTGCAAACAGAGATAAAGAAAATTTGATTTCAGCCATAGGTGCCACAACCACATCAGTTCAAGAGTGAGAGAAGTGGGAAAAAAAAGCGAATGTTTTCTTGAAGATTTCGGTAAAATATAGCATAATCCCTCATATCCAAGATTGTAAAACCGCCAACGAGATTTGGGTAAACTTTAAGGATTTATATGAAACAAAAAATACAAATCGTGTGTTTTTTATGAAGAGTAATATTTTCTCCATTAAAATGGGAGAGAATGAATATATTGCTGCATTCATCTCATATATTAAAGAACTAAGAGAAAAGTTAGGCGACATAGGGGATAAAGTATCCAACTCTCATTTCGTTACAATTACCTTAAATGGAATGATAGAGGATTATCAAATGTTCATTACAGGGCTTGCAACAAGGGAGAAAGATCCCACCATTGAAGATTTGACAAGGATTTTGATGCAGGAAAAAGAGAGACGTAAGAATCTGAAGCCTCCTAATGCTAATCTGACATTGATGGAAAAAAAAAAATTATTGAAAGGGAAACCACGAGGAGGACATAAAAGTTGTGGTCCATCTCTGAAAAAAGTCTTTTTCAGTTATGTCATCCGCTAAAAATGATTCAGGAGTTAAGTTTTTTGACTGTGGCAGAATTGGTCATGTTGTTAGAGACTATTACAAAAAGAATAATGATGAAAGAAGACATAGACACAAGAGGCATACAGGGAATTTTGCTGGTGAAGATTTGAAATTATTTGTGTGTGATGCTTCTCTTTCTACTCAGATCGATGAGGCTAGAACCTGGTTTGTAGATTATGGAACATCCACTCATGTGAGATGTAATAAAAACTGGTATGAAAATTCTAAGGAGGCCAACAACAGTGATAACATTTACCTGGGAGATGATAGAGCATATCAGATTAAAGGGTATGGAGATATTCATGTGATATTTTCTAGTATTGGCACTATCATGCATATCTATATGTCATGTATATGCCTGGTATTAAAAATAATTTGATTTCTATCTCCATGATTACAGATGAGAATTTAAAGGTATATTTTTTAAAAATTTACTGTATTGTAAAGAATTTGCTAGATCATCAAAAGTTAGTTGCATCAGGAGTAAGAGTTGGAGGCTCTTGTAAGTTGAATGTTACAAGCATGCCACATCAATCTTTAACTTAAATGACTATGACAACAGAGAATCTTTGGAATCAAAGTTTTGGTCACATCAACCTTCATGATTTATTGTTTCTACAGAAACAAGGTATGGTTGATGGAATTCCTATTTTAAAGAATGAACATATTGACTGTGAAGGTTGTGCACTTGTAAAAATGCACAGGGATGAATTTCCCTCTAGCTTAAACAAGAGAAAGAAAGATATACTTGAATTTGTGCATATTGATATTTGTGGACCTATGCAGAAAAGTTCTTTAGGTGGCACTTACTATTTCCTGTTATTTATTGATAGAGGAAATTTTAACCTAAAAGTACCCATGAAATTTTCACGTAATTTCCATTTCATAATATGTAAACCAATCAAAATTATTTAAATTTAGAAAGAGGCACATGTAAATATTTTGGAGGGAAAAGAAGAAAAGCTATTTTTCTTTAATTGTATTTACTCAAATATATGGTGAAAAACACTCATTGGATGTGGAATTTGATTTTTCATCTAATGAGTGTCTACACTTAAAATTTAAGTTTTAACCTATAAGGATATAAGCCAAAATTTAAAAAAAAAAAAAAATAGTTTTCTTCTTTTCCCTCCAAAATTCATAACTCTTATTTTATTATTTCAACTATTATTTTATTACTTTTCCCGAGGAGGCCATTTTTAGGTTGAAATTTCCTCTAATGAAAGAATTTAGAAATTTTGTTAAAAGGAAGACAAACAAAGCCATTTAAATTATCCGCTTAGATCAAGGAAGAGAATATAGACTTGGGAGCTTCATCAAATAGTGTAGAAATCACAGAATAACATAACAGTTTACAGTACCCCACACTCCACAACATAATGAGGTTGCAGAAAGAAAGAACAAAACACTAGTGGAGTGTTCACATAGCATGATGAAAGGTAAGAACTTATCCAATGGTTTTTTGGAAGAAGCAATTAGTACCGCAGTTTATTTAGAGAATGGAAGTCCAACTAGGTATCTTGATCTCAAGGATCTATTTGAGGCTTTGTATGGTTTTAAACCTATAGTCAATCACTTGAGAGTATTTAGTTCTAGATATTTTGCACACATTCCTAAGGAAGATAGGAAGAAATTGGATGCTAAAGCTATAAAGTGCATATTTGTAGGGTGTTCTTATTATTTCAAATGATATGAGTTTTTTAATACATCTACTCACAAGGTATTTGCGAGTATAGATGTTATCTTCTATGAACAAGTTGATGAAGGGAATAAGGATAGAGTTATGAGGAGTGGCACATGTCTTTAGTGATTGATGACAACAATGATGAAGCCAAAGATAGTGATTTACAACAACAAAAACAAAAAGATGAATCTAGTGATGTGGACACATGCAACAGTCGAATTTCATTCAAAGTTGAGCAAGAAAGCACACTGGACAAAATTGATGCAAGTCCCCTACCAAGGAGATCAAGACAATAGAATCATTTACCTTCAAGGTACAAATATTATGCTCTTATGACTAATATTTTAAATTTTTTTGAGCCCATAAATTATAACGAAGCAAATCAATATGATGAATGGAGGTTAGCGATGATTGAAGAATATGAGTCCATAATTAAAAATAAAACATGGGAATTAGTTGAAATTAAAAAAGGAAAAGATCACATAGGTTTTAAATGGTTATATAAACCTAATTTCAAAGCATATGGTAGTTTAGACAAGTATAAAGCTAGGTTGGTGGCCAAAGTGTACTCACATAAAGAAGGGATTGATTATGAGGAGAATTTTTCTCCTATAGCTATGTTAAATACTATTAGAATGTTAATAGATCTAGCTACAAAGTACCATTGGAGCTTACACGAGCTAGATGTAAAATCTATTTTATAAATGGAGAATTAAAGGAAGAAGTGTATCTAACATAACCTTAAGGGTTCACTAAAAAGGGGCAAGAACATTTAGTATATAAATTAAAGAATACATTGTATGGGATGAAACAGAGTCTTAAATATTGGTATGAGAAAATAAACTCTTTCTTCTTACATCATGGTTATACGAGAAGTAAAAATGATCCAAATATGTATACTAGATTTGATTCAAAGGGGAACATTATGTTAATTTCCTTATATGTTGATGATTTAATAGTTACTGGAAATTTTGATGAATTTGTCGAAGAAGTTAAATTGGATATGTCACAGGCATTTGAAATGAAGAACCTTAGAGAACTGCATTATTGTTTGGGCCTTGAAGTTTGGAGGGATTATGGACAAACTTTTGTTATTCAAAGAAATTATGTCAGGGAATTGCTGAAAAAATTCAAAATGGATCAGTGTAAGTTGTTTAAGTACCTATAAAAAAAATTGTTAAATTTCAAAATGATGATGGTTCTAAAGAAGTGGATGCTACATTATACAGACAATTGGTTGGAATTTTGATTTATTTGACTACAACCAGACCTCACTTAGCTTATTCATTCATTGTGTTGAGTCAGTTTATAACAAAATCTCTTGAAAATCATTGGGTGGCAGCAAAAGGTGTTTTAAGGTATCTTCAAAGAACTATAAAGTTTGGCATTAAATATATTGATTCTTTTGATGTTAAATTGATGAGTTATCCAAATTCAGCTTAGGTTGGAAATTTGGACAATAGAACATCTATAACAGGGTATGCTTTCAATATTGAGCCCAGGGTCATTTATTGGAGCAGTGAAAAGCATAGTATTGTATCTTTATCATCAGTAGAAGCAGAGTATCAAGTTGTGTGTGCAACCACTTGTGAAGCAATTTGGCTGAGAAGACTTCTTCATGATGCAGGAGAAGAACAAAATGATGTTACGGTGATTAAATGTGATAACCAAAGTTCAAGCAAGCTAGCACATAATTTTGTTTTTTTATAAAAACACAAAAAATATAGATACTCAATTTCATTTTGTTAGAGAAAATGTTCACTCCAAAGAGATTTTTCTTGAATATTGTAACACCTGTAAAAATGCAATTGATATCTTCACCAAACAGGTTGGAAGGACCAGATTTGAATTGCTTAGGGAGATGTTAGGTGTGCAAGCGAATTTTTTCTCTATTAAGAGGGAGAGTTTAAATTAATGGAGAAAGTTTGTTTAACGGTTGTGTGTGTGTCTTAGTTTACACTTACTTCCTATTTTATAGGAGATAGTTTTGATCTCTTTAAATTGAATATAATCTTATTTATTTCTAATTTTTATGATCAATGGAATAGAGTGGTACTTTTTGGGAAGTCTCAAGGTGTAGTTCATCTCTCCTGTGAATTGCTAGTATCATATTGCAATTTTTTATCTAATTATCTTTCCAATTTTGCACAACAAAATTAACCATAATTAACGAGTCTTTTATCCAATTTGTCTTTTATTGCAGAAAAGAATTGACCAAATAGCCTTCTCTTTTTTTGCCATGAGAAGAGCTCAGAAATTTCATGGGCAGACAATTCCTTTTTAGCTAAGATGGAAGAAATGCTGAATGTTTTACGAGATTCCACTGCCAAAGAAGACCAAGAAACAGAGCAGAGGCCAAGTGATTACAACTAATGAAGCCGAAAGCACTCTTGCACAGACCCTTACGATTGAGATATTTAACCTGTCAGTGACTAATGTAGAGAAAATGGCGATCGTGTAGACTAGGGTCTCATTAAGAGAAATTATGAAGCTTGTGGCTCAAATGGGAGACACCTACTCCCGATTACCCAGATAAGAAGTTTTTTTCCTGGTTAGTACTTTTCCACATACACTCAAGCTTAAGGCAATCCATGCATGCTTTTTTATTTCCAAGATATGTTTGTTTTAGTTTTCAGATCCTTTTTATTTATTATTGAACATTGTTTAAGCTTCACTTATTCTACATTCTTTGATTTTAGCATTTGAATGACAAAGACATGGGGTGGAATGCAATAATATAATTTCAATATTAAAAAAAAAAAACCCCTCTTTTTATTTAAAAGTTTTTGTCACTCATTAAAAAAACACGACATATTCTACGTAGAGTTTCCAATAGTGCACGCGATTGCCAGGGAATCTTCAATTTTTCGTTTACGAGCTAATTGACATGGGATTACATGGGAATATTCAGTTTTTCATTCACAAGCTAACAGTATTAGATTTTAAGCAAATTGCTCCATGATCAAATAAAATTATTATTTTGTTGGATGGGAATTAATTCTTTTTTTAATTCTGGATTAATGTAAATATTTTTGTACTATTCTTTTTATTAATATTCGAATAAATGAAATTATTGAATTTTAAAATTTATATATAATTTTTAAGATAAATAATAATAAATTAATTAAAATTAAATATTTTGTTTAAATTTTTATTAATAAATTGTGATTTATTATCACGTTTTATCGAATACAACGGGAATAAAAAACCATAAAGTCCGAAAAGAAGCACGAGTGAGAAGATTGTGCATAGTTGTTAAAGAGGATGACTATTTTTTACAATTTTTTTAATGTGGTTAATAAAATATGTTTGTATAGATGATAAGACGAATCTTATATCTCTTGTATGTTATAATCTATAGTTTATTTTTAAAAATATTTTTGGGAATTTGTTTAGGTATGTATATACATATTTGAAAGTAGATAGTTATCTAGATTTATATTAAATATTTTTGGGAAAATTAAATTATTAATATATATACATTGGAAAAAAAACAAAACATGAATAGCATATAATTATTAAAATTGGTTTATTGAATACAAAATTATATTATATATATTTTGTTAAGATTTATTTAATTTAGATAATAAAAAAATTTAGTTTTTTTTAAATCAAAATAATTGGCAATTCGATTGATTTCTTATTAATATTATTAATATAATTTTGTGGATAGATGTATTTTTTAATAGTTTTTCTATAAATTTAATTTATTAATTAATAATTATTAGATAGATGATTGGAATTTAATATTCATAGAATAATTTTATTAGTATATATATATATATATAAGGGTGAGATTATTTCCAAAGTAATTATGTTTTTTAATTAAATTTATTTATTAAAAAATAGTTATATGAATAAATGACATATAAAATGAGTTATGTTTTTTGAACATATGGTATTGATAAGCTATGGTATTGTAATAAAACTTATTTATAAAATAAAAATCTCTATAATAAAATGGCCATAAATCTTCATAATTAATTAAATTATATATATATATATATATATTTGATCATTATTATTATTATTTTAATTAAAATTATAATCTAATTAATTTTTATGATGTTTTCAATTTTAAATTAAAAATATTTTCATGATTAGTACATATTTATATTATCACTAACCACATGCATGGAACATATAATATTTCCCTTTATTGATGTTACCTTGGTAGCAATATGTTTTTGTTTTTATTTTTGAAAGAAAAAAACCATTGTATTCTATAAAGTTTAACCAATACACTTTCATTATCTAGTTTGTCATACATTTGTTAATATGAAACTCTATGTTCCAATAAGGACTCCCCCTATTCATAGCCACATTTTCATTTCTAATATTGCATTGCCTATAACCATTATATTCTTCATCTTAATCCATAGACAGAAATTTCAACCATTGGCAACAATATACTACCGTGAAGTCTTTTACGAAAAAGCATAATGAACCTATGTGAATTCAAAAGGTCACCGTTTTTAAAGTGTAGATTTATTTCTGAGTCGTGGCTTCTAAAATAGGTTTGAACTAGTCACTCATTGGACAAAACTTATCGGAAACGGATTGGGTTATTGTTCCTTCGTCATCTTACTGAGCGGAAGCGGGAAACAGCGATGCGAGAAATAAGGTAGATGCTTCAACTCCAAAACCTCATTTACAATAATAACAACCAATAATAGAAACTGGCACTTGCAGTGAATCTATGATGCGTATTCACATAGTAATCAATTCCATTACTAGTAAAGGTTGTGTAGAATGATGCAACATCTAGAAATTGGATTGATGCTCGACGCGCATCTCAGTGCTGGTGATAGGTTCCAAAAAATGAACGATATACTCGGTACTGTTTCTATTAATTTGGAGGTTGAAATTGTAGTAGATTGGTTACGTTGTGGTGCATCATTGGATAAATATATTGTTCCTTTCTTATAATGAGTGCAATATTTATTTAAAAGATTGGAAACATGTGAGGAGTTTTACATTTTTATGTTATGCAATAAATTTTTTTGGGTCATTGAGCTAAAATCCGTTTTTTTTTGGGACTACTAATAATGGAAATTTTAGGTGGCTTCATTTTTTTTTTTTAATTACATTGATGAATCAACTAATCATTTTTTGATAGTAGCTAAAGATAGTTATTGGTTACTGCTGGTATGGAAATTGTGTTATGATAGGTTTTTCATTGTGTAAATTTTTTTTTAATATATTAAATTGATAAATGAATAAAAAAAATCATATTTAATTTAACTTTATTTTTTATTATTTTTATTATTATATATTTATATAGATCTAGTCTAACTTGCATAAGAAATGACTGTTTTTTACTACTGTAATATCCATAGACCCACGTGTTTTCTTTTTTGTTGATAAAAAAATATTATTAATTTAATATAATTAGGTTTCATGTTATTGCAACTGCCATGTCTTATGAGATGTAAAATAAAATCTCGAGGGAAAGGGAGGAGTGGTCCTGCTGGCCCATGCTACCTACTATGAGCTAGTTGAAATTGGCATGGAGAATTTCGGCCATGCTATGGCAGATGGATAAGCATTGGCCGTCTCCATTGATGATCTCGCATCATACAACTAGTCCTAGTCCTCTGTATTTCTCATGGAGATGTGTAGGTATTCTTATAGTATTTGGATAGAAGATTTATTTTTTGAATTATGGTGAGCAGTAAAGGAGTTTTCCTTGATAACTTTTAAGAGATTTCAAGATTTAAAAGATAAGTATTCCTGAAAGAAAAATATTTTCATACTAGTTTTTTTTTACCATATTCAAAAAGTATTCCATATTTTGCATACTAATCTTTTACTTAGGCTTTGGAAAGAAAACAAAAGATTGTATGAATAGTGACTTTACCATGGTAAAAGACAAACTTACGACGGTAAAAGACAAACTTACGACTTAAGTTCTTGAAAAATTGCTATTATCTTAATATTTTAGAAATATATATTCTTAGAGATATACCATGGTAAAAGACAAACTTGTTCTTTTTGTAAAAGAACGGATTTCATACATTTATATGAAATGATAAGAAAATCCAAGTTATTTCTTGAGAATGCATATATATTAAAGAGGGTAATTCTTGGAGATATTTCATGGTTTGGGAGATAAGTTAATGAATTTTTCTTGGAAAATAAGTCATGAAGAACTCATGTTAGTTCCTCAAAATCTTTTCTTTGGAAAATATTATATTGTTTTATATATGTTATTCTTACTTGAAAAGAATAACCTCTTGAAAATATTTAATGACTAGATGAATTATGTCAACCTCTTGATTTAGGTGTATTAAAGGTTAAGTTAACCTTGTTTGTGTTGTCTAGCTTTATGCATAAAAGAGGCTATCTATAGAAAATTCTTCGAAGCCAAGCATGAGCAACTTGCATGTAGAATCATAGGGAAACAAGGTTCTTTGCATGGATAGATGATCTATCGAGTATGTGATTACTTTATGCTATCATAATTATTATGTTAGTTTCTTTCGGAACAAAATCATGTATATGCATGCAAGATTTGTATTATATTTTATTGAAAAGAATATACATTTGTATGTGGGTAATGATAGCATGTTTGGTTAGCCTACATAGAGAAATATTCTTTGGGAAAGAAAATGGATTACTTTCATAAAACCCATATTAATGTGTTATTTTCCTTGGGATATATATATGGGTAATGTTGGTATAATATTTGAAATGACGACATGTATTTGTACACTTTACTATAAATAGGTGTTTGGATACTTTGTTGTGTTAAGCATTCCTTTGGGAAGACTCTTTTGGAAGCTATGTGCTCTGTTGTGTAAGCATTCATTTGGGAAGGCTCTTTAGACTCTTTTGGAAGCTATGTTCTCTGTTGTGCAAGAATTCCTTTGGGAAAAATCTTTTAGAATCTATATGCATTTGCATGCATGAGAACAACATTTGTTGTGTTATCTTTTTTTTCATGCACCAAAAGTAATAGCTTAAGGGTTAGTTATTTTGATTAAATTTATGTAAATCGCATGCATGAAGATCGTAACTCATGTGTCAGTTTCTTTAAAGAAATGTTTGGGAAATGAAGCTATTGTCTTGCAGGAATGTGTGCTTATGCGAGGGAAACATTAATTAATGTGACAACTTATAACTAGCACATATGCAGTATGTGTTGTTAAAGGAAGCATGTCAAGATATCTTACTTTCATGTCATGAATATACATGAATACATGGAGAAGCTTCTCTAGTATATATATATATGAAATGGTTGATTAATACTTTATGAATCTTGACATCAATGTATGTTGAAGGCATCATTAGCCAGGAATGATGGTGACATGTACAAAGGAAATATTGTGATTAACCTGGTGGCAGGTAAATGATTATGGTTCATGCAGATAAGTGCGAGCTGCAGGATGATCCAATGTACGATGGTCCACTGTAGGGCATCCATGCCACCAAGATATGAAGATATGAATATTAGTGTGTAAATTCTATCATATTTATTGTAATGGCTTTAACCTAGATATTTGTATATTTCTTTGTAAGATAAGTGCGAGTTGCAACATGATCCAATGTACATTGTATAGCATCCATGCCACCAAGATATGAAGATATGAAGATTAGTGGGTAAATTCTATCATATTTATTGTAATGGCTTTAAGCTAGATATTTGTATATTTCTTTGTAAGATTTATAACGATGTTTAAGGGATGGTTTCCCTTATAAGCCATTAAGTAAGGGCTGAATACCCTCACAAGCGTTTAATAATAAAATTAAACGTTTGCTAGTTTGCACCCTAGGGGGTTTTTAGGGTATATTGGTGTTCATTGATGTGATTTATTATGGTGTCAAGTTGATGATGTTGATTCCTTTCTTGTTGTGATCTCATGATGTCAAGTATGTGATGACTACATGAATAATGAAATGAATGCAAAGTATCTCATGCACTTTTATATTAATGTACTATAATAAAGGTTATTAATGGTTAAACAACTTATTATTCTTATACTAAGGTTTCACTATGAACGGCTGAACCTTCTATCTAATGATGAGTAAGGAATATTTAATATTGATCTCGATCTCGATAGTTACTAGTGAGTAAATTGTATAATTCTTTTTTTTAACTTCTTATATTTCCATGTGAAATTATTGGTGTTTGCTACAACTACATTTTTCCTAGTTAATTTAATCAAAATTCAGCATAGATTTTTTTTTAAATGAATTTAAGGGTTATGTATCTATTTATAAATTCAAAAATACAATTTAAATAACACAAAACCATATTCCTTCATGAAATTGTTTGAGATATTTCAATAAAAATATCTAATTCACATATAAATTAAACTACCCTGTATATAAAATAAAAACACAATTTTATTTATTTTTAAATAATAAAATTACCTTTTTTTTTCCATTTTATATATTCTTCACTTTCTTTACACCGAGAAAAAATAAATTAAATATGTATAAAAAGAAAATTTGCTTTAAAATAAGATAAGATAATGCTCTCATTACAGCGTATCATTTGTGCTTCAAACATTTTCATTCGACAATAATGAATAGTGGCTCGTGTGACCATCGTGTAAGAGAAAGGGCCTCGAGAAATTAATAATTAATTTTAAAAGAGAATATAAGTTTTTGTAATTTTTATTATTAAATAAAAAAGGTTATTAATTAGTTAAGTTTAGATGTTTGTATATTATAAAGTGGTCGTTAGTAATTATGATATGAATAATTTAAACTTCTTATTATTGGTTGCGGTGATTAGCATACTTGGTGCATTCACCGCATCTGGTAGATCCTCAATTGATAACTATAAAGCATCACCCACCTTTCCTTACGGGCACTACCGGATTAGCATGACTGCAATAGCTAGATCCCGAGGATGAGGCGGTGGGGCCAATTACGTTGTCAGTTGTCAATTGTGGGAATAATTTATTTTTTATGGGAGTTGTTTTAAGTGTGAATTTTAAGAGTTTTTAGGGTTGGAATTAGGTGAAACAATTTGAAGTGAAATTTTGATTTCTGTTATTTAAATTGGTTTTTGACTGTATGTGTAGATTCGTCACCCTAAAAAAACTCTTATGGCATTTGGATTATTCAAGGTTATTCATCGAACTTTAGGAATTTAGAGAAATTATACCGCAAAAATCCACCAGAAAAGCCTTCAAAAAGTCGCGCTAAAGACAACTCATATTTTATGTGACTGATGGTCGTGGGTAGATTTTGGAATTTTAAGAAGGTTATTGAGTTTTTTAGTATGTTTTTAGTAAACTTCCAAATTTTTATTATTGTTTTGAGTGGGAAATTAATCTTATGTTTCAAGGGAAGTATGTTTTATTAGACTTCCAAATTCTTATCATTGTTTTGAATGGGCAATTAATCCCATGTTTTAAGGGTGGTGATTAGTCTAGATGATTGATTCTCAATGAGATGATTGTGGCAATTAATCTGACATCCATGTGTAACATACCCCTATTGCGTTAATGTTTGCTTAAAGATACGAGGTACCATTTTTTTTTCTTCATGAGCTTAACAATAAACTCTGATACCATTTTTCCACATACCCTCAAAAAATTTATCCTAACCACACTTGCAAAAACTTTATTTTCATCTCTCATACATTTTATCAAATACTTTATATGTAAATCTTCCTTCAAAATACTTTGTATAGAACAAATTAAGTAGTCTTTTCTTGTAGATATTTTGTCCAACATTCTTAAGAAATAAAATAAGAAGAATTGGTATCATTCTACTTGTAAGATACTAACTGAAATGTACACTCAATCATGCAACTTTTTTATTTCTATTTCAGAGATATTTTATCAAATATTTTGTATGCAAATAGTAATAAAACACCTTTAACACATTTCTTCAAATGATTTCCATGAAAATAGACATAGATAAGATACAAAAATACTATTGTACAAGAATTATAACATACAAAAATAGTATCCCCATCCACAAAGAAACATTCTCATTGCATTATTTCATCAAACAATTTTCATGCAATGAATTATTAAATCATTTAGGCAATTATTCAAACACTTTTCCTACAGATTAATATAACAAATTCCTTAACCATCTCACCTAAGTTATACAAGTCCAAGTTTTGAAAACTAACCCACATGATCAGTGGAATTTCCCCTCACTATGATTGAAGTTTCAATTTCTAGAACCTCCCATATGAAAATTTATAGCAGAAATACCAACATGACATGTTTGATCTATAATTTTAGGAGCATCCAATAAGCTTGAATTACTCTCATCGTATCCATTAAAATATCATGACTGAAAATTTGAAAGTTGGGCCAGATGATCAATAGGATTTCCCCTCACTATTGTCTAAGTTCCAACTTCTACAACCTCCCAGAAGACACATTATAGCATAAATGCCAACATGGATTTTTTATGCATGATTTTAAGAGAATCCATGAAGCTCAACTTCATGATAATATCTCCTAAAATGTCACAACGCAAAATATGAAAGTTGGATCAAATTATTAATGACATTTCCCCTCTCCATGGCCTAAGTTTCAACTTCTGGAACCTCCTAGAAGACACATTATAGTAGAAATTCCAACATGGCCCATATAAAAATGCATTTAGGAAGCCTAACTTTCTATAATAATATTTCCTAAAATTTTGCAACCCAAGATCTAAATATTGAACTAGAGGATCATCAAGATTTCCCCTCACTATGATCCAAGTTTTAGCTTCTAGAACCTCCTATAAGAAAATTTATAGGAGATATGCCAATATGACATGTTTACCCAATAGATCACATTTTGGCTTCGACCTTTAAACTCCAATAATGACCCCAAAAATCTTCCTCAAATTATTTAAATGGGAGGAAAATTTTGGGGCTTATAGTCTATGAAGGAAATTTAAGAAATTGAAACATGTAATCAACAAGAAACAAACGCAATTACCAAACTTATCATGCATTTCCCATGCATTCTAATCGATTTGAGTTCCACAGTAAATTGAATTCAATCCCACTATGCTTGTCTGGAATTTTAAACTCTACTCTCATAACTACCACCAGTATCAATGAATTAAATGATATAACAAAACAAAATAAGCATGCATGTCAATAAACCATCTATGCCAAAAATTTCATTAACACATAAATAAATATTTGCGTATTACATCAAGAAAAACACTGGAAACCGAAGTAGGGTAAACCACGGTCCACCGAACCATAGGATCAGTTGTGCTGCAATATTTCTCATTGTTGGCCATTTCATGTGACGTCTTGATTTCTTGAGGAGAAATGAACTCATGTATATTTTCACACACTCAAAACAAGAATGAATTTTAACACCAAAAGTGAATATCATTCTCCTTCACACACAGAGAGGAAAAATCAGTGATAAACCTTTCTGTATTTGACCAGGATTGCATTTACAGATAAAGAGTAGACCACTTTAGAACCACTGGTCGAGAAGGGATAAAATATTGATTAGCCCATTGGGCAGAGATGCATCAGGGGTAATATTGATTAAATGTTTGACCTAACAGTGCAGAGTTATCTTGATGGAGGAGGAGAATATGTATTTTTATTCCTGTACATCTCTGTCCACTTATTTATGCTACATAGTGAGGCCCTATGTTGAGATTATGGATGTTGTTGCGATCTTATAATAATTTTGAGAGTGAATCAGAAGATAACAAATTTTAGAGTATGTGAGATGACATTCATGCATTTCTTAGCAGAGATTGGAGAATTGGTGGTAGGGGAGGTACCTCTAGTATCTTGTGTAGTTATGTTCTCAAACTGATAATAACACTGTGATGTCTAGATTCATATACAACATGACACTTCCAGAAGTATGGTTGGCTTAAAATAACATCACAAAATTGAAGGGGGGGGGGGGGGGATATTTTACACTACACATCATCCTTGGAGTGATTTATGCCATAAAGTAGATGACACTATTGGCTTATGTGGATATCACTCCCTTGGTGAAGCCAGATAATGGTTTATGGTTACAAGTGTGGTGTTGTTAAAAATTCCAACCACTTAAAAACTTCTAAGATGAGGTTATTTTAACATCCACTATCACTAATGAAGTGCAATGGAGTACCTTTCACCCACATCTATGAGTTAAAAAGGAACTCACCTTCATCTAGTTCTTTGGGATAATTTTCCTAGACCTTCATGATTGCAATGGTAGCCCTAGTTTCTACATCAATAATATGATTCCCCTTTTGTATATATGATTTATAGTAATAATTTCAACTTAACCATGAATGAATTCTTTGAGTGACATTAAATAGTATTATGTTAAAGGATCTTATGGAACTCACCCCACTTTCCCATGTCGTTATTCACCTTTCCATTGGCTATGTTTGTAGCTTAAACAAGTTGTCCTCAGGTGGTCCATCCTAGATATATGTCCTTTTCCCTACAATTTGGGGTTGCCTTTTCCCTGCTTCTACTATGAGGAATTTTCAGATCCAAACTCTTTCTTCTGATGTTTAAATTATTCTCAATTTTGAAAACATATCAATATGTCGTGCCTAGTGGGTATATTTCATAAAAATAAATTTCTTTCTATATGTATTTCTACAGTTTGAAACATTTCTTAAGCATTATATGTCATTAAGAGTCTATCGATACGTCATGCCTACGGGGTATATTTCATAAAAATCAATTTCTTTCTAGATGTATTTCTACAGTTTGACACATTTCTTAAGCATTATATGTCACTAAGAGTCTTTGGTACCCAACTTGGTGCACAAAGTGTTAAAGATATTTGTGAACTCTAGCACTACTTGGTCCCTCTCCTATCCCTAAGTGGTCCATCTCGTGCACTAGTCATCGTAGCTTTCAATAGGGTAATAATGTCCCGTAACAATATCCCTAAAAGAGCACCAAGTGGGTACAATTGAAAACATTGCAGATTCTTTGGTGGTATTTTTATGATGGTAAGTCTCCCACTAATCCTTGATGAGAGAGAAAACCTTAAGGATTTAAAAGGTATTCTTCTCTCTATAAAAAAAATGTCGAGAAATAACTACCCTTCTAGTAGATTTAACCCATTTTTTATAGCATCTCAATCTATTTGGCCTTACATTATGGGAATATCAAAACTATATTGTATCTTGAAAGGACGGGTCACCTCCAAAGTGGATGCTTAATTAATATGCCTCTATTGTTGATATTCATCGAAGGATATGTGAAAATTTATCCATCATCTATTCTTTTTTCATGTGAGGGCTTCCTTAAGCAAAAGTTTAATAGGATTTCCTACTCCCTTATATTTCTTTTCTTCTACCATGAGAGATCATTGAGACCAGAAAACATGGCCTTGAGGTTCGAGTATTTTGAGTTATAACTCCTTATATCCTAACCTTGTTGGTGACATGAAAAAATAAACAGAGAAATTAAAAAATAAATATATCAAGAGTATATTGATTTAAATTCACTAGTCCACATTTATGAAGGGAATGAAATGAAATATATATTTAGAAAAAAAAAGCAGAGATATAGTAAAAATTGACTTCTATTAATAAATGAAATTTTTTGAAACTGTAAAAATGCATAATGAAACAAAATTTCATCAATGGTGATAGATTATCTCTAAGAAGAGATGTGATGGCTACACACATTCTCTAGTAGAGTGCATTACAATGAAACCAAAAGGCCCTTTTTAACATATAGTAGCAATGAGAAAACCATAAACATATGAAAACCTAACCCTAGGAGACGAAATCTTAAAAAGTATGTTTTCCCAAATGGAGTTAGTTGGTACATCAACTTCCCTGGATCATAACATTTTTATATGATATTTGTTTCGTGCACTTGGAAGCTCGTGGGAAAGGTCTAACCAAAATATACACACTTCCACTGGTACCAGAATAGAGCTAATGGATATAGGTTAGGCCTCTTTACATTAAACAAATGTCATTTAGGGCCTCAAAGTATCCATAGAAGTTCAATACTTGAAAAACTATATAAAAAAAATCGAATTTGGAGAACCATGCTTTGAGGGAGTGGAATAGGTTGGTGGCCACCAATATCCACATGGATGAAAAAATTCTCCCCATCATTAATGCCTTCTCCTTGAACATGTCCATTTGTAGCTAATAATGCCTTATATTTCAAAATATTTCCATGCATATTGAATTTTTGCTTGCAATTCAAATTTACTCAAATAACAGATGTTTCTTGAAGGAGATCAAATAAGTCTTATGTATTGTTCTTGTCAACTTGTGAAATATAATCCTCCATGGTATGCAACCATATCTCATTAGTACATGATTCTTTAAAATGAAAAGTTTTTATCATGTACATATTAGATAAGAGCATAATTTTCCATGTCATTTTATTTTCCTATTTGTTTCCTTATAATTCTTCATGTAACCTCTTCATCCAACATCTATGATCGAGGATGTGCATTATCATTTTTGTTCCTTGATTTTTTTGTGATGTAGTAGATATATGTGCCTTTTAAATTAAACTCAGTAGAGGTGAGATTGTATTACTTACTTTAGATGGCTGGATTGTTTGTTCATTATCATGAAAGGTTAAATTCCCTATGTGAGAAGTAATCGCCATATCAACATCTTCATCCTTATATTCCTTCATAAAATACTACATCTCTACTAACATACAACTTCTTAGAACATGTATAATGGTTACTTTTACATACTAATACATTAATTTGTTGAAAACAATCATTTATAGCATTGAAAATAAGTTAGAATAGGCTAAATTTAGCCTTTTTTTTTGTATCCCACAAAATTTTTAGTTTTCAAATGATAAACATTACAATTTTATATTATTAAGAAAATATAAAAAAATCCTAAGCTTCATATAGGGGAAATTTTAAGGATGGAAAATTATTTTGAAGTTTAAAAAATTGGCAAATCTCACTAGTCCCTCATGTGAAAAATATAAAATTTTTATTGATGTATTTGTAAAATTATTCAAATTTATAATGATTATATATATATTTTCTGTATAACGCTGGCAATATTTAAGGTAAAATAATTTATATTGTAAAAATTGGGCAAATCACTTTTATAAAAAAATGGAAATTGGCGATTTTTTTTTTGGAAAAACCATGGAAGATTAGCCCACCTATGAATATTAGCCCCTAAAATTTTCCATGCATATCTTCTTTGTAGACTCAAAGAAAAAATTGTTGTTATTTGTTGATCGCTGGGCTGAAAGCTCATGGAGAATCACCAAATCTCAAATCCCTGGAATAGTTAACCCAATGTTGGTGGATTCACCATACAAAGGGTGAACTTATATATTCTAGATCAAATAAGATAGATATCATACCTTTGATAGTGGCCCATAGCTTTTGGGCTTTGAGGACTATATCTAAATAAATGGTCCCTTGGGTTTGATATGAAGTAGGAACCATTATGTTTCATTATTTTCATGATTAATATTACCACACCCCCCCCTTGAACTATAGGTTTTTGAGGCCCTCGAAGGATTAGGGAACAATCTTGGGAGATATGTACATAATTTTGTGCAAGTCTTAATGATTGTATTCTTTTGTCGTAATCTACATTAAAATAAATATTGAGGAATTTATATTAGAAGTAATGGATATACAAATTGATTATTAAACTCGTGATAAAACGCTAGACAATAAGGAACTCCTATTCAAAGATAACCATTTTCATGTGTGTGTCTATTTCCACAATTTTGTTTTTCTAAATTTGTAGGTTCCTTTTAAATTAGCAAATGAGGAAGAATTCCAATTAGTGAACAAAGTCTCAAACAAAAGGAGATAAAAATATTTCGTGACCATCAAATCCTAAAGTGATCTAAATATAAGCCTTATTCAAAATCATTATGCAGTTTTGGAAACTATTTAAATGGAAGAACAAAATAAAGATGCATCCCTCCTAGTCATTATTCTTTGATAGAAAAATAATGGATAGTGAAATTTGGGGGAATCGATCCATCTTAGAGAATATAATACATGAAAATAAACACAAACAAAGGACCATAGCTAAGTGGTGACCAAATAAATTTTCTCCACCGATAAAGTATGTTCAAGAAGAAAATCTAGTATGGGAATGAGAAAATTAGGATATTTTATAACAAGATCATAAAATTGTTTGAGGTACCTCTCAAGAAGAGCATGAAAATGAGAAAGTAATTCTAACTAAATTCTAAAGGAGTGACTCTATGAAGCCAAAATAAAGCATCAATAACATGGAGGAAAATATAAAAAGGGAATTGAATTTGACTAGGTTTATAGACCATGTGGTAGGAATATTTTTGACATCAAACAAATAAAGTAGAAGAGCAGAACAAAGAACTAATGCAATGCTTGAAGAATATGGATGATTTGTATGGTAGAAAAATATTAAATATTCCCTTAGTTCATTGACGTCAACTCATGACAAAAATTGAAGAATAATTCACAAACATAAACTAATGACAAAAGTAAGGAAAGAAAGAAGAAAAGGAGAATTTGACGAAAATAAAATAATAGGGTATTAGGCTTTGTTGGCCAAGTTTGGCTACACTTTATAGGGTTTCTCAAAGTTTAATGTAGTATCATTTCATATTTCTAGGTTACGATTTGGTGTAATATTACTTTAGCTAAATTTTTATTTAGATCATGAAGTTTTTGGAAGGGAAAGCCAAATATCCACCACTTATGCAATGGTGATTGTATTTGTTTTGATTATTTCTTTTTTATTCATTATGTGAATCTTTAAGTTGTCATAGGTTGCAAATATTTTTAATCCACATAAATATTAACTATATTTTTGGAAACTTTTCAAATAGAATAAAAAAACAAAGATGCATGCCCCTCCCTCCCTAGTTTAGTCATGTTTCCTTGGTAGAAGAATAATGGCTAGTTAATTTTATGTGAATTGATCCATCCTCGAGAATAGACTATAGGAAAATCAATGCAAATAAGGGACCCAAGTTAGGTGATGAACCTTTAAATTCCCTCCATCGATAAAGGATGTTTAAGAAGAAAACCTAGTATGGGATTGTGCAACTTAGGAAAATTTCTAAGAGGCTGATAAAATTGTTTGAGGTGACTCTCAAGCAAAGCATGAAAATAAGTAATTCTATCCAAAGACCAAGGAGTGATTATATGAAAAAATAAATATTCCATTATCTCACTGACATAGAATCATTAAAATAATTGAAGAATAGTTCACTAACATCAAATAATGACAAGATTTAAAGAAAGAAATAAGAAAGGTAGAAGTCGAAGATAATAAAATAGTAGGCTCATAGTCTTGGTTGGCCAAGTTTGGCTACACTTTATGGGATTCCTCCTTCAATTTGAATGTAGTCTCATTACATATTTCTAGGTTATGATTTTGTGAAATATTACTTTAGTTAGATAAATGTAGCCTCATTGCATATTTCTAGGTTATGATTTTGTGGAATATTACTTTAGTTATATAAATGTAGTCTCATTGCATATTTCTAGGTTATGATTTTGTGTAATATTACTTTAGTTAGATTTTTATATATAGCATGAAGTTTGTGGAAGGGAAAGTCAAAACCCCACCATTTATGCAATGGAGATTGTACATTTTGTGTTGATTATTTTATGTTTCATCATTATGTGAATTTTTAAGGTCACTTAGGTTGCAAAACTTTTTAATCCGCAAAAGCGTTAAAGAAGAGTTGTAGGTGATTAAAAAATGTTGCTATGAGTATTAAAAGTATCAAATGATAAGTCTCATTGATATTGGGGTTGGGATGAGGCACATTAAAATAGTGCTTTTGAGGAATTATCAATTATTTGATAGGGAAAAATATCATAAAAGATATCTTAGTGTTCCCAAAAATATTATGAAGAAATTGAAAGAGTGACACATAAAAAATGCATAGGAGAGTCACTATGGAGAATAGACAAATGATAATTTAGTGATGTATAACAATGAATCAATTGAATCATAATTTTTAAAAATGTTGTTACAATTTTAAATCGTATTATTTTGAAAAAAAAAATTCCAACTATATATAGATTCATATAACTTAATAAAAAATTATACATACTTAAAATTGTCACTCAATTTGATGAAAAAAAATTTGTAATTTAAAATAATAATATTTATAAACTTATAAGTATGAAAACATTTCATTATGCTAAAATATAAAAGCTAAATATAATAAGCATATAAAATAAATAATATATCAATCATCCTATTTACGTTAACAATAATCATAACAAAGAGAATAAAAAAAAATCTATTAAATGACATTTAAATTGAAAAATATATTAATATAAATAGTAAATATATATAAACATGAATTAGGTAATATTTTAAATAAAAAACATATTAATGATATAATTATATAAAAAAGAGATAACATAATAACTATTTAGATAATTTAAATTTCCAAATAAATAACAAATAATAAATTTTAAATTTGAAATTAAAATAAATAATAAATTTTAAACTCGATTTACAATAATTCATTTTTAATAAATATATCGATTGGGATTTTTAATAATTGAGATAAAGAACAATATCCATATATTCATCAAATTACAATAGATATTGACATTGTATTTATATTCTTTATGCGTAATATACAACATTATACTTCTAGAATATCTATATACAGACCTGATATATTGTGATAAATTTTTCATTCATCGAAATTTTCATTATAATATAACTCTTATACATATATATGTGAGTTTTTCATCATTATATTAGTTTATGAATATATTAGTTTTTTTTAGTACTTTTATAATTATATATTGCCCCATTATTAATTAAAACTATAATTTTGTTTTGCTTGAACTATTTCCTTTTTTTTTAATTCTCGATTAATGTACATGGTGTTTTGTATTATTAGTTTTTTTAATTAATATTTGCATAATTAGAATTATTGAATTTTAAAATTCATTCATAATATTTAAATTAAATAAAATTTAGATTAAAATAGGTATTCTGTTTAAATTTTAAATTAATAAAATGTGGTTGATTGTTATGTTTTTAAAAACCAGAATAAGGAACCATAAAATCTTATAAGAGCATGAGAGTTAAGATAGTGCAGAGTTGTTAATAACCTTGAAAAGAAATTGTATAACTATTAAAAAAATTATAATTATTAAGATTAGTTTATTGGATTAAAATATTATTATGTATAATTATTTAGATTTGTTTATTGGATAAAAAATTTATGTGTAATTATTTTGATATTTTTTGGAGTAAAAAAGATATGGGAAATTTTAGGAGCTAATATTCGTAGGTGGGCCCAGAGTTGGAATTTCAAAACTGTATTACCCATCAAATTTGCTGTTTTTTACACCTTCCTTACCAGTCTGCACAATATTAAGCAAGGATCTTGGTAGTTTCAAAAAAAAATAGACTGTATTTGATGCGCAAATCACCCCATGACAGGCAATTTGCTCGTCAAATTCCAACCCTGGGTGAGCCAGTTTTTCTTTTTCAAAAAACAAGATTAGCAAATTTCCATTTTTTTCTAAAAGATTGGCCTAAATTTTATAGTGCACCATCATTTTACTTTAAAAATGGCCAAAACATTATATTGACTAATATAAAATCATTGGAAATATAAATATTCCTACAAAAATATCCCCAAAAATTTTACAATTTGCATATTACAAACTAGTAATATTCGCCAAAGTTTCTAAACTTGAGATAAACTTCTATCTTTAAAATTTTCTTTGGTAAAAAGTTATTTTATATATATATATATATATATATATATATATTATAATTAGAGAAATTGGTAATGAGATCTTGTATTTTGGTGGTACAAAATTGATTTTAGAAGATGTCACTATATTTTTATCCTCCCCTCTTTAAATTTGACAATCTAAGGAATTTGAAACTTACATCTCTTTATTTACATAATATTTTGTATTACCACCATTATCAATTGAATTGCACCCCAAAGACTCTCTCTCTCTATAGAGCATGTAGCATAGATTTCACAATTACAATTAATCTCCATATATTATTTTAATCTACTTAATGTGTGTGGAATTAATTTTTTAATAAATATATTTAATTAATTATAATTTAAATTTTATAAAAATAATAACTTATATTATTAATATAATTATGTTTTTAGGCATGTTTATTTTGGAATATTGCTTCCATTATTTTAATTTATTTATTAACAATATTAAGTGGATGATAGAGATATGATCTCTATAGAATATTCGTAATAATATATACATAAAAGATTGAGATTTATTTCCAATATAATTATGCATATTTTTCCTTTTAATTAAATCCATTAATTAAAATGAAAAATTATATGAACAACATAAAATAAATAATATTCTTTTAACAACCTGGTCTTGATGAATCATGGTATTGACTCATAGTATTATAACAAATCTGATTTACAAAATTAAAAATCTCCTTAATAAAATGAGAAAAAAATATTTTGATATATATTACAAAATAATTTTTATCGACCATTATTTTTTATAATTATAATTAAATATAATATATATAATAACAACATACAACCCTATAGCCTTGTTACCAAAAATCACGATTCTCTCACACACACATATATATAGTGAAAGTACGGTAATAGTTAAATAATTATATCACAATAATACTAAGTGAGAAAATGTGAATTCAAAAAATCACTCTTATTTATTTCTGAATGGTGGCTTCTAAAATAGGTTTGAACTTCTCAGTCATTTGGACAAAACTTGTCGTACACGGATTGGATTATTGTTCCTTCATCCTCATCTTACGGAGAGGAAACGGGAAACATGGGTACCAGAAATAAGGTACATGCACCATCTACCACAAGCACGTCATCTACGTAACCCATTTAAATATGTGTTGGCGAACTCACGAACCAATCTACGTAACCCAATTAAATATGTGTTGGCGATCTCACGAACCAATCGAATAAGATGGCCACTTCGTGACGGCTATATTATTGGTTCCGCTCTCTTTTCCATTTAGACTTGGTGACGGTTTCCTAGAAGTGCGTCTGTTTGTGAAAATGGGAAGATCTCCGTGCTGTGAGAAGAAGGGTAATACAAAGAAAGGGGCGTGGACCCAACAAGAAGATGCCCGCCTTGTCGCCCACATTCTACTCCACGGGGAAGGCGCCTGGCGTTCCCTCCCCAAGGCAGCCGGTTTCTTGCTTTTTCGGGATTAACAGTTTCTTCGACTACGCTTTTTCAATGAAATTAACAGATTTCTTGTAAATTGCAACGAAGAAATAATACTATGTAACTTTGCTTTTTTGTAAATTGCAATGAAGAAATTATACTACGTAACTTTGCTTCGCATTTTAACTGCAGGACTGCTGCGCTGTGGGAAGAGTTGCAGACTCCGTTGGATAAACTACCTCCGTCCAGATGTGAAGCGGGGTAACTTCTCTGAAGAAGAAGATGAGCTCATCATCAGACTCCATTCGCTCCTGGGAAACAAGTATGTAAATTCATCGCCTCTATTGCTTCAATCAATTCCCTTACTTATCGGCACCGATACTTATATAAAATAGAGATCTGTCATGTGCCGAGAGCTTTTAATTTTCATGACGTGTTATCTCTGAAGTTTCAATAATGGACGAAATGGATAACAATTAATGTGTGAAAGTGCACAGGTGGTCTCTTATTGCGGGGAGATTGCCGGGGCGGACAGACAACGAGATAAAGAACCACTGGAGTACACACATCAAGAGAAAATTGTCGAGTAGAGGATTCGATCCGCAAACCCATCGCTCCATATGCCCGCCTCACAACAACAGCACTGCCTTCAACTTTCCACCCGATCCCGAGCACAAAATTCCGGCGTTCCGGAGAACGGGGACGGCAGAGATAACGAACTTCTTCCAATTCGAAGGTTCGAAAAGCTCGCCGACCGAGTCAGCAGCTTCTACGGATGAAGAACATCCCTATCCCGACATAAATTTTGATTTCTGTATGAGGTTGCCCTCTAATTCGGCGCCTGTGGCTTCGAGCATGGATACAACCACGGATTCAAATTCAACATTGGGCAACCCGGTGTGGTGTACTCCGTACACCCGATTGTAAATTCGGGTCATTGGAGAGCCGACCCGAAAACTGAACGACTGATTTTGCAGTTACGCCCTCCGCTGACCCGAATCTACAATCAGGTTTGGTATGTATGGCACTCACGTAGCGCCTCATAGTAACTCTGACTGGTGCTCTGCTAGCGGATATTGTGAAGAGAATGATGGCAATTTGCTTCATTTACTGGATCAGGTTATATCGGTAGGAAAATTCATGTAATACTGGATTTGCAATTAATTGCTCTTGGTTTCCACCAGATTGCGTTCAAATTAGATGCTCACATGTGGCGATAAGCACACAGCCAATCTCCGTGCAACTCTAGAGAGACGAGAAGGACGAAGATGATGGTAAAGATGATCATCATGCAAAAGCAAAATAGTCCCGGTGATTGATGATTATAAAGGGAGATAATCATCTTCACTGGTTAAATTTGATTTTATTGTTAGTGTTCAGTATGTATATATGTATCTGTATATTTTATTATTAGTGTTCTGTATGTATATATGTATATGAGGACAAAGCTTTGATGAGATTGGGTAGAGAGTAATTGGTCACCCTTAAGTATTTTAGGACTATTAATATATTTAATGTTAATAAATATCTAATGTTGTGTTGTGTTTAATGCAAAGTTTTTTTTTTAATAATTATTTTAGATTTAATATAAGTTTAAAGGGATTATTTTTTTTAAGGTGAATTTTTTTTTTTTAAATGAAAAATATAATATGTTATTTTTATTGTTTAAATTATATTTTTAAATGTATAAAGTTAAACATCTTACTTATATATTTTTTACTTTTAATTATCTTAGATGAAATTATATTTCATTATATGGAAAACTAAATCAATATGCATAACATACTTACACATCTTGATCATATTGGGTTGTAGAATGAGCTTCTTAGCTCAATACAAATCCTTATCAAAATTTAATTTAGAAAAAAAGAGTTTTTTTTGGAATTTATATATTAATTAGAAAATTGTTAATTTGAATAATTTTTATAATTTATTTTTTTATTAAATCTAATTACACTAATATAACTATAAAAATGAAGTGATTAAGTGATTGATAAATACATATAAATATCAATTTATGACAATCATTTTTTTTATATTACATTTGATATTGTAAATATTAAAAAAAACATAAAATTTAATTAAATTAAATTTTATTTTAAGTTATTAATTAAAATAGAATTAATATATAAATTAAACATATATATAATTTAAAAAAACATATAACTAGATTGTTAATTATCTAGATTTTTAAATAAATTTTGTTGTTAAAAAAAACTGGAATTTTAAGTTATTAATTAAAATAGAATTAATATATAAATTAAACATATATATAATTTAAAAAAACATATAACTAGATTGTTAATTATCTAGATTTTTAAATAAATTTTGTTGTTAAAAAAAACTGGAATACATAATTTGAATGACAACACTCGAATACATGATTTGAGTGGCAACATAAACTTTAAAATTTAAAATTTTCAAGTGAATCCCATCATAAAGAGAATAAAATGGATCAAGGTCAGCGGTAAATATCTGATCTCTCTAAGGATTTCTTTTGCTCCATAAAAGAATAAAGAAAGAAAGCTTCATTCCTAAAATTTCCACTGACGATGGCTTACAGTTATGTCTCTTACAATGTCATCAAGTCTCAGAAAATAGAGTCGACACAAAATGATTTATCACACATAGATATTAACAATTCCACGCCTCACAGCTCATTGGTTGATGAAGAATGGTTTATCCATCTTCTCCTGGGAAATTTCTTCCAAACCATTTTAGAATTGTAAAGAAGTATTTTGGGAGGTATATATGTGATACCGCTAGTGCTGGTAGCAATGCAATGAAAGAAATAAATAGGATGGTGAATTTGTTATGAAAACATGTTTGCAAGCGTCCTTCCAGTTATTTCCAAGTTATTTTTTTTTCAGAATACAATGCTGCATATTGATGGTAACTTTGCAGTAAAATGAGAAAAAACTGAACTCCATCAAGAAGGTGGAGGGTTTGTCGTTTGAACTATTTCTATACCTTGGAATATTGACTTCAAATTCAGTTAAAGTTGGAGCAGAAGCTGGTGCCAATGTTAGAACAGAACCGGAAGAGTCATCTGTCTTTTGCCATAAATTAAGGTCAGAATTTTTTCCTGCTACTGGTTTTTAAGGACATGGTTTATTTACATTCGATTTTGAAATGAAACACATGATTTGGCAATTTCTTTTTAGAAAACCTAGAGTTTGCAAGGATGGAAGGAAAGCTGAATACATTACGAGATTCCACTGCCAAAGAAGATAGCAGAGGCCAAGGTGATTACGACAAATGAAGCTGAAAGCAATCTCGCAGAAACCGTTACAATTGATATATTTAACCTATCGGTGACAACTGTAAAGAAAGTGAGATCGATATAGTCTACGGTATCATTGAGAGAAGTTATGAAGCCTGTGCCTCAAATTGGAAGATCTACTTGGGAATATCCAGATAATAAGTGTTTTTCATGGTTGGTAATTTTTCAGATACACTCAACCCTAAGGCAATTCATGCATGTCTTTGAATTTCGAAGATAGGTTTGCTTGATTCATGTATGTATTTGAATTTCGAAGATAGGTTTGCTTTAGTTTTAATATATTCTTTGTTTATTATAACTCTTGTAAGCATGGTATTATTTACTCAGTTTTGTTTTTCTCTGTTTTATTCACATTCTGTTTACTGTATTATTCATTCAGTTTTGTTTTTAACTATTATGAATTAGTTTAGTTTAAGAAAAGATATTTGTGAAGTCTATATAGTTTAATATTAAAAAATTAATTTTTATTATTTATTATTATTACTTAAATGTATTTATTTCTAAAATGATGGAAGTGTTATTATGATAGTTTAGTATAACTTTTTTTCATTTTCATTTTTTATATTTTCAATTTAAAATGAAAAATATAAATAATATTATTTAACTATATTTATTAATTTTTAGTGATAGCATTTAATAATACAATATTTTATTAATCATTTTATTTTTTAATAAAATTGATGTTTCTACTAATTTTTAGTTTAATTAAAACATGGCATATTCTACACTGAGTTTCCAATGGCAATGATCAGTCGTATAAAGATATTGATGATAATGCAAGCCACACAAATTGCGTGGGAATCTTCAGTTTTTTCATTCACGAGCTAAAAACGATCGGATTGACATGGGATTGCATCGGAATATTCAGTTTTTTTCATTCACGAGCTAAAAACAAGAAGATTGACATAGGATTGCATGGGAATATTCAGTTTTTTCATTCACCACATAATGGTGTTAGATTTAGGCAGCGGATTGTTCGTAGTATGAGATAAAGCTATGATTTGTTTTTTATAATTAAATATTTTAAGTTTATATCGATTACAGTACATGTTACGTTATATGGAGAATTTTGTAATATTTCTTGATTAAGCAATTAATATTGATTTAATTAGAATTATTGAATTTTAGAATATATGTGGATGTGATGTTGATGATTAATGTTTATTAAGGTTAATGTGGTTTATTAGACTTTAGAAGAAAAATAATCTAAATGTAATTTTTTGAAATTTTATTTCTATGATAGTCAAGAAGGGAAAGAAGTGCTCCAAGATCACTATAGTTGGACTGACTTAACAATTCAAGTGTGACAAATGTTAGGGAAATTAGAGCGGATGTGAGTAAGAGCCAAACAATCTAAATGAAAGTGTTTTCAATCTTCCACCTTTGTATCACAAAAATGACAAATTATATCATCCTAGGGAGTCTTGGGAGTAGATCATCGCTCAATTTCACTACGAAGCTCATGAGAATCAATTCTTATCCAATCGATGTTCATTTTTTTCTTAGAGCTAGTCAAAACATAAAGATAATTATGGTTATCAACGGTGGGGTTAATCACCTCTTTATAATATGTTAGCTTCCTTTTACCCTTCAACTCCTTATCATCCCATAGCTTATCCTTAAATTTGGAGGTGATAGTATCTTTGAAATTATCCTTGCTTCCGAGGATGATATCCGCATTTATCCCCCAATGGTTGAGCCAAGGCTAGGCATCTTTATGCCACCCACACTTGAGGTGGAGGTCAGTGTTTTGACTAAAGTTAGAAGCACGTTTAGGAATCCTCTTGGATTCCATGATGTAAAGAATATACTTATGCATTAGATACTTAAACATAGGCCTTATTTCAATGGGGGAAATTCAAGCTTCGATCAAGAGGATAGGATAGGTAGTATTTCCCTTGATCTTGAGATTGTAGGTTATGAATTTCTTTTGAATCATCTCAATATTTCTCCATGAATATTTGAATATACTGCAACCCCAAAATTCACATCAGTGTAAGACAACAAGGTTGATGAGGGTTTCAAAGAGGAACATTTTTTTAATTTAAATACAAATATTGACCGCCTTACAATTGTTTTCAAGCTCATAATAAGCTTTCCAACCTCCAATAATCTTTTTATCAATGTTGTAATTCGAGTTAAGTTGACGAGGAATGTCAATACCCAAATATTTGTAAGAAGTGACTTGTTCTAAGCAATTGTTATCATAGACGAAATTACCATAGGTGATATTTTTGTATTTAATTATCATGAATTTAGTCTTGTCGATGTGAACCATCATAACCATCAAGCATTATGTTTAAAAGAAATTAGATGAAAATATCACATCAATTCGAAAGTGCTAAACTCATATGCCATTGGATAGAGGATTATTTCATGAATCCAACATGATCAACTCTACCACTTAAGGACAAATTATACCTTAAATCTGTTAGCTTACAAAGTGGGGTTACAGAGAAATCTGTAGAAGGGGTGCTAAAGTTGTGATTTTTAGAATAGCAGGAGCTCAATCAAACACTTAAAACACTCGATCGAGCGCTTGATTTGAAACTCAAATAGTTCAATCGAGGGTTTGAAAGACCCCCAATCGAGGCCATAAGATGGCTAAATAAAGGCTCGTTATAGCTTTAAATCTTAATCTAGCCTATAACTCGATCTAGCATTAGGGGAATTTTGAGGTCTAAAATGAGCCTCCTAAGGAAATTATAAAATAATATTAGATTACATCATCAAATTAGAATACATCATCAAATTTTAGAAGGAAAAAAGAAAAATGATTTTGTCAACTCATATTTTCAACTTATCTCCCTATGGGTTTACTCAAATTTCGAGTGGAAACACTCATTGGAAGCATAATTTGATTCCTCATCCAAGGAGTACCCATGTTTCATACTTTCAATGGACCCTGATATATGAAAAATGAGAAATACATGAAAAATGGCATTGCAATCACATGTTTTGATTTATTTCTCATCTTTTGTGTAGCAAGGTCCATCGAAAGTATGCAACATAGGTACTTTGATGACGAATTAAATTTTGCATCCAACAAGTACTCCCGCTCAAATTTTGAGTAAGACATTAAGGAGATAAGTTGAAAATGCAAGTTGAAAAGGTAGTTTTATTATTTTATTAGTTTTTATTTTTTTACTTTGTTACTCCAAAAATGGTGAATCACGCCCATGGTTGACATCATCATATTGAATCCTATTGGTTCTTATAAAGCTTATGTTGGTTGCACATTTTTCTTAAGAGGCCTATTTTAGACCTCAAAAATTCTCTAATGATTTGAGGTTTGATTTAGCCTTAAGACTAGATATAGTTTTAAGGCTCAATCAAGCCACTTTTTAAATTCCATTCCTACGTTGAACTGGATTTATGTAGGAACGTAATAAAATAAAGAAATATACATAAACAAAGATATGCAGTGGAAACAATATTTCATTTTATTTCAATCAAAGAATGACTGAAATAAGCTTACAAACATAATGGAAACAAGCTAGGGCACTGGTAGCGTATCTCTGAGAAGAGATGTGGTGTACGCAGGCCTCTGAACTGTGTTACATTGAGGCTCAAAGGCCTATTACAGACATAATGGAAATATATGTGCTAGGGTACTAGCAGTGTATCCTTGAGAAGAGATGTGACGGCTACCAGCCCCCGAAATGTGTTACAATGAGGCTCGAAGGCCTATTTATTATTGAGAAACAATGTAAAACCTAAAATGTACAAAAACCTAACCCTAAGAGATGAAGCGCCAAAATTGTGGGCCCCGTTTGGATAAATTGGCGTTTCAACTTCCCAAGGACGTAACTTTGGCATCCGATCTCCGTTTGATGAACTCAATAGCTCATTAGAAATATTTGTCCGAGGATTACAACTTTTGGTATGAGCAACATCATTCCAATGACCCGTGTTGCTCCAATTTTTCCCAAAAAACGTCATTTAGGGCCTCAAAATAGCTCTGGATGTTCACGACCCGAAAAATGCTAAAAATAGTCAGTTGTGCTGAAAATTAAAAATAGAAATAACTAATGGCAGGGGTTCAAATGGAATAGGTGGGTTGCCACCAATATCCACCTGGATCATTAATGTAACATACCCCGATAACCTCGCAGGAAAAATGCATGGAGTTAGGACTTTTTTTCAACATTTACGAATGTGTAACCTTATAAATTTCTTTATATATTTCCGCATTAACCATTTAAATACCCATTATCATCACTTAGAGAAATATTTAGCAAAAATCATAGTGAGTTACACAACCATTAATTGTTCTTGTTGTAGCATATTAACTTAAATTTCCTGCTATAACTATGCATCGATCCCATGATCATTTTAATTCAATTGGTAGATCACCTAATTGATAATATCAACGTCATATCATGAAAGAAATTAACATCATCAAAATGACACAATTAACAATCACATAAATAGACACCGATATACCCTTGAAACCCCGTAGGGTGAAAACCAGCAAACGTTTAATTTTATTATTAAACACTCGTGAGGGTTGTCACCCCTCACTCAATGGTTATAAGGGAGTCCATCCCTTGACCATTGTAATAAAATTTACATATAAAAATAATCTTAAACAAAACATAACTAGCTATAAGTTATTACAATCATCATGATACCATTTACCCACGAATCATCAATCTCTGTCTTTATAGTCAGACTGCTTCCTTCAGGGGATCATTGTACAATTGGAACTACTAAACCTGCATGGACTAACAACTCTTTATCTTCCACAATGTTAAACTTGAAATTTCCTTTTCTCAAGTCATCCTTCTTTCCTGCCATTGCTTTCGTCAGCGCACTTGATATCATGATTAGATAAAATATTAATAAACCAATAATCAATCTCTATTTGTGACACTTCAACAAATATTTATATGCATGTATAAAACATAACCACATTGACATTAGTTTCCTTATTTAACATCATTTCACATGCATTAGTAACAAATAAATCACTATCAAGCATCCTCTTTCCACCAAACACTAAGAAAATATTGCATGCACTTTGATATTATTTCCAAAAGAAAGCTAACATACTATATAATAATACTGTGCATGCAATTACATAACAAGATTTTCAAGATAACTGTCTCAACAAGCAATTTATCTTTTTGCCTACTCGTATGTTTTCTTTTCAATATGGATTAATGCAATAGATGTTATACTTATGCATGTGAATACATGTTCTTTTCCAAAAACATATTTTCCACCCAAGATCTATTCATAATGGTTACTATGTATAACAATGCCAACTCTATTTCAAACAAAGTTAACATACAAGTTATAGTTTTGTGCATGCAACAACATATCTTGTTCTTCCTGCATGTAAAACATATATTTCTTTCCAAAAGAAACCAAATAAATCTTTCATGGAAAAATAAACACATTTCTTTTCCAAGGGTCAAACACATACCACTTATCATTTCATGCATGCAAAGTGACATTTCCCTCTCATCCAAAATATATAACCAATAAATATGCATAATATTCTCCCAAGATAAAGCTAATACCATAGCTAATCCCTTTAGGTTGGACAAATACATATTATTTTTCCCAAAAGAAGGCTAACACAATAAATATTATGTGATTGCATCTTCCTTTTCTCTAGAAATCTAATACTAAAAAATATATTTTTCCCATGCAAGCAAGCATATATGTTTCTCTAAATAATCTTACATAATAAAGCATGTGATTACTCTTTTTCCTCTCTAAGAATCTAATCCAATAATGCATACAAGGATATATTTTTATCTTCTATTCATTTTGAAGAGTTTTAACACAATAATTATTTCCTTGCATACAATTATGCAATGTTCCAAATGGGAAAATATAGGCTCAGTAGAGAATATCTTAATATATTCCACTATGGAATCATAGCAATATGGAATTACACCAATAGATCTAAACCAGAGATAGACTGGAAGGGCATTTACTAGATGCATCACCTTCACAAAGAAGGGTGAAATCCAGAGGCTTCCTGGCCCATTCCAGACTCTGTCTATAGAAGAATGGTGGAACACAAAAAGTGTGGGAATGACACACTCATCTTAGATTTTTCTGCTCTTAGGAACCTTAGATATATAGGTATAAACAATGGATCCAAAAGAGAAGTAAAAACCAACCAAGGAAGAAGCGCTAAATTCCACTCTCAGGAAAATCTGTAATAGGCTCAAGGAGGACATTGTATAAGCAATTCAGTGTGAAAATAATGTAGAACAGGGTTGGGTTCCATTATTTTAGGTTGTGTCAGACCTCAAGAAAAGTTTCAGCAAAAATAAATGAGTTTAGAGGTTTTAACAGATCTCCCACAATCAACACTAGCTGAAAATCAGCTAAAGGAGAGAGTTGGTAAATAGAGAAACTGTCCTTTAGAAATTGCGCAGTTTCTGCTAGAAGACACTAGAAATCAGCCATTAGACTCATGTTATAGTATGGCATCAAGAAATCAGATCTATAATCAAGTTCCTTTGTAGAAGCATTGGATTTACTTGAAGCAAGAGCAAGAATCCTTCAAAAATAATAGCAGAAACAATTGGAAAAGCTGCAGAAAGACTTGACAACATTTTATATGAGGAGCTTCAACTGATGTAGGTTAATATTCAGATCTACAACTGATATATGGCTAAAACATCAGATCCATACCAGATCTGGAACTACTCAGCCTTCTAAACAAGATCCCCCTGGGGTTTTATCAAAATAATGCATAAATAAGTGTAGATCTAGCTTTTAATACATTGAAATTTTTATTGCAAATAAATTCAATCATTATATAATCATGGTCCATATGCAAACAAAGATATTTTCAAAGGATATGGTTACTCATCTCTTGATGCATGCTTGGAATACTCTCTTCCTCTTCCTTGGCTCCATTCTCCATGTATTCTCCCATTTTCCTTCCTCTACTTCTCTCATAGGCTTATAATAAAAAATAGAATTAATTAAAATGGAATAGATTTTATAAATCATAAAAGTATTCCAACTTTTTTCTAAATCATAAAATATTTTCATCTTTTCTAATTTATAAAAGCATTCAAGCTTTTCTAAATCCTAAAAGTATTCCAGCTTTTTCTAAATCATAAAATAATTCCATATTTTCTAAATCATAAAAGCATTCCAGCTTTTCTAAATCACAAAAGCAATCCATAAAGCCTCCATAAATCTGATTTTTCCTAAATCAGAAAAGCATTCCATAAATCCCTCATGCTTTTATTTTTAAAGGTAGTTTTTCTTTTTCCTTATGAGAAAAATATCACTTATCCATACTTTTTCCAAATCTATTACTCATTATTTCTAAAACTCATAAAATATACCAACTTGGAAATATAATTTATTTCCATGGAAGAATATAAATTATTATAAATAAAATAATTAGGAAATAATTCTTCCAATATTCTTATAATCAACAATTACAAGAATATTCTTCATTTAATATCAATATAATAATTAATAATATTTAATTATTTAATAACCCTCATTTTATGAGAGTTTTTTATGGTGGCTTATGCGAGGGATATTACAAACTCCCCCGCTTAAAGAGAACATCGTCCTCGATGTTCTTCTCTTGTTGGAGCATTAACCTTTAATTTTCAATTCCAATTATTTAGGAAATGTAAAATAATACCTAAATCCTAATACTTTTATAAAAACTCAGGGAGCACTTAGCCATTTAATCATCAAAATGATAAGAAAACTCTATCAAGTGCACATTGCATTTTATTTAGGAGTTACACTAGTCTTTCTCTCCCACTACTGTTTTTGCAAATTATTGTCTTTCTCTCCCACAATAATTTCAATCCAATTCAAACTCATGGTATTTATCTCCAACCATTATGTTAATATTTCCTCTTTATTATTTTCTCCTAGAGATTTTTAGGAGACTTTTAGGGAAGGTCCATGTTGAAATTAACCACCTAGCTTTCCATAAGCTGGCAAGAAGTCTTCTAAAACTGTCACGTCTCCCATCCCCAGCTTCTTATCCGCATAACATTAACTTAGATATACTCTACTTTTATGCACCTAATTTTTTTCAATAATCAATTTCACATTCATACTTTTATCAAGTCTTTAATTTCTCTTTGGTAATTACAGACACTCTTGGTATTATAAATATTCCCATGAGAAATTTTGGCTTAACCTCAATTCCTATCAGTCAACCCAGTCGACTGATATTTATATGTCTATATAAACATATACTCATTTGTATTTCGCAGATCTGTTTTTCAGAGTTTTGTCCAACTCTAACAGATCAATATGTCCATTTCTCTAACTTTTTCAGTAAGCAAGCTTTATAGACTTTCTAACCTCTATAATTATAAAATTTCAGCATCTATGTATAGATATCTACATATACATCTATCTATATTCAGTTAACCTTCTTTGCTTCAACTACTTTTACAGCAGTTTATATTGAAAGTGGATAGACGCTCTTTTTCCAGTATTTTAAATATGCTTACAATCTTCCTTTACCCATACTTTTACCACATATAACAATAGGGCTATTCTCTTATGTTATTGTTAAGATTATTCATCATACTTGTAATTCTGGTGCATATTACAACTCTTCCCTTGGACTGTACTTGCTGTTCCTGTTTACCGTTTTGTTAAAAATTTCGGTTTATACACACAGCAACTCCATTTTCATTTTAAAAGACAGCAAGCTACACCTGTACATTTGTTATTAGATTTGACATTCAAGAAATTTATCATCTCTAACTTTATTACTACAGGGTACTTATCCCCGGAATCCAACCATTTGTCCCTACTATTAACCTACTGGATTTTCAGCTAATAGCTCTAATTTGCAATTGCATGAGGTACTGAACAAACAGTCAATCTAAACTTTGCATAAGAAATCATAACATAACAATTCACATAACCTTATATAAAAATTCATAGATAAATATCCAAATTTATGTATGCATACCGATACTATGACCAGTCCTCCCAACCTTAGAGTTCGTCTATCTCCAGAACTCACCCCCGAGCTGAGATCCTCCAAGAACAGACTAACCTCAATCTGTTCTGGAGCAGCTTATTTAAGCTATGCTCTCCCCAAAGCCTGTTTCCAATTCTGCGTCCATAATTTCAGGATGCTTTTATTCCTGTTTGCCTAGGCTTCCCTTATTTAGGGACTTTAAAGCTGCTTTCTGCTTTTCCAGCTTTTCCAGCTTTTTACCTCTTCCCAACTACTTTCCTCATCATTGGGGAATTTAGATTTTTCCTAAAAAATCTAAATTACAAATAACTTCTTTCAAGGATTTTTGAAAGATTTTGGGGAAAGTCTTTACCTTTTCCATAACCTCATGGATTAGGCATGTGATCTCAATTTCTCATTTGGTCATAGTGCATACACAATATTTTATCTATTTTTCATAAATAAATAATTAACCACATCCACACAATAATTATCCATTGGGGTCCACTCCCCTTTGGATTTATGTTCAAATGTCTAATTTGAAAAGCATAGAACTTGGGAGTGTTACAAAAACTCTAGAGTTATTTCCTGAATACCCCAACTAAAGTATTCATTAACTCAATAATAAAATAAAATATTACCTCATTACATCAATCCCATCATAGCTTCCATAGCCATTGAATCCAATAAAAATTCAATGTCTAAAAATAGTCAATGTCTACAAATCCACTGTAATTTACATAATTTTCAATTGCATATTATCATTAAGGCAAAGGAACATTTATGTACACCATGCATCTATACTTGACCCACAACATGGGGTCCAAAATTTGTCAAAGCACATTGACAACAATTCATTGCATGTAATATAGGTGGTATACATTCAAAATTTCCACATAATAATAATAATCATGTAGCTTAGAAAAAAGACATTAACATATGTTGCATACCATAACATGATACTTTATTTAAGGTCTCACCTTAGCAGCCATCAATATTGTAGAGAACTAACAGTCCCATTGAACACTAGGACACAAAATGTGATTCTTTTTTTTTCGCTTACCATTAGCTTGCAACCATATAAGCGACAACCATTGAGGAATTTTGTGAAAATAATTTGCAATCATGAAATCTACAATCACTGTAGACTTTTTTTCAAATAGTATGCAAGCATGCAATCTACAACCAATTTGAAATTCCATCAAACAATTTTCAAGCATGCAATCTACATCCATTGAGGAATTTTAACAACAATTTGCAAGCATGCAATCTATGGTGGATAAGGCGTTCTTCCAAACAGTTGGCAAGCATACAATCTACTACCATTGAGGGACTAGTTAGCAGAGATGAAATAAATTTCCATAAATATGTTTATACTCTCATAGAGATAGTAAAACTAGAATTTCTAGAACATCATGAATCATATTAATATCATCAATGGTAAAATTTCTGCTAATAACAGAACCAAAAATCCCTACAACAACGTCTAATCAGGAAATTTGACCAAATTATGGATCCATTTCTAAACATAACTTTTTCTTGGAATCACCATGGGGGTTACATGATCTGAAGGTATGAAAACCCCTTGATATTAAAGATTAATCACATCCAAAACTTCCACGGATGAAATTATTTAAAATACAAAACCGTGGATCTCAATTACCACTTTTTGTTGAACACATTGAATGCAAACTTTCCTCTACAACTCTAAATGAAGAAAGAGAACCCACAATTATGCTACTATGATTTTTTCATTGAATTTAAGTTCACTATGTGAGTTCTATTTCACTCATTGCTTATTTTTAACAACTAAAGAGTTTCATTCAAGTATATATATATATATATATATATTGTTTTCAACATTCCATTGTCCTCTTCAGGGTCAAACCCAACTTCTATATTATTTAGTTATCACACCAACCATACATGTATTCATTATTTATAGGTAGTGCATGATAAATTTAGCCATGTTTTTCCATTTTTTTTTCTTATGCACCATAATAATTTTTCTCAGAGTATGCATGCAAAGGTTGGAAATTAATCTACAATATAAACAGTGAGTGCTCAAGATGGTTCATAGGTACAATAGAAGTTTTATTGTCTTTTAACCACATCCATATTAAAATTTCATGAGCACACTTTTAAAGAAACATTATAAATGTCTACTCTTTCATGCAGTCATTAATCATGCAACATGCATCTCATGTTAATTGTAGTATACTACAAGTTTAATTAAAATCATACCTGAGATGATTCCCACTAACATCATACCTCTACTTCCTTTTTGCATAACGATACCCAAAAGGCGCCAGTGTTGCAACCTTTTGCTCTGATACCATTTGTAACATACCCCGATAACCTCGCAGGAAAAATGCATGGAGTTAGGACTTTTTTTCAACATTTACGAATGTGTAACCTTATAAATTTCTTTATATATTTCTGCATTAACCAGTTAAATACCCATTATCATCACTTAGAGAAATATTTAGCAAAAATCATAGTGAGTTACACAACCATTAATTGTTCTTGTTGTAGCATATTAACTTAAATTTCCTGCTATAACTATGCATCGATCCCATGATCATTTTAATTCAATTCGTAGATCACCTAATTGATAATATCAACGTCATATCATGAAAGAAATTAACATCATCAAAACGACACAATTAACAATCACATAAATAGACACCGATATACCCTGGAAACCCCGTAGGGTGAAAACCAGCAAACATTTAATTTTATTATTAAACGCTCGTGAGGGTTGTCACCCCTCACTCAATGGTTATACGGGAGTCCATCCCTTGACCATTGTAATAAAATTTACATATAAAAATAATCTTAAACTAAACATAACTAGCTATAATTTATTACAATCATCATGATACCATTTACCCACGAATCATCAATCTCTGTCTTTGTATTCAGACTATTTCCTTCAGGGGATCATTGTGCAATTGGAACTACTAAACCTGCATGGACTAACAACTCTTTATCTTCCACAATGTTAAACTTGAAATTTCCTTTGCTCAAGTCATCCTTCTTTCCTGCCATTGCTCTCGTCAGCACACTTGATATCATGATTAGATAAAATATTAATAAACCAATAATCAATCTCTATTTGTGACACTTCAACAAATATTTATATGCATGTATAAAACATAACCACATTGACATTAGTTTCCTTATTTAACATCATTTCACATGCATTAATAACCAATAAATCACTATCAAGCATCCTCTTTCCACCAAACACTAAGAAAATCTTGCATGCACTCTCATATTATTTCCAAAAGAAAGCTAACATACTATATAATAATACTGTGCATGCAAATGCATAACAAGATTTTCAAGATAACTATCCGAACAAGCAATTTCTCTTTTTGCCTACTCATATGTTTTCTTTTCAATATGGATTAATGCAATATATGTTATATTTATGCATGTGAATACATGTTCTTTTCCAAAAACATATTTTCCACCCAAGATCTATTCATAATGGTTACTATGTATAACAATGCCAACTCTATTTCAAACAAAGTTAACATACAAGTTATAGTTTTGTGCATGCAACAACATATCTTGTTCTTCCTGCATGTAAAACATATATTTCTTTCCAAAAGAAACCAAATAAATCTTTCATGGAAAAATAAACACATTTCTTTTCGAAGGGTCAAACGCATACCACTTATCATTTCATGCATGCAAAGTGACATTTCCCTCTCATCCAAAATATATAACCAATAACTATGCATAATATTCTCCCAAGATAAAGCTAATACCATAGCTAATCCCTTTAGGTTGGACAAATACATATTATTTTTCCCAAAAGAAGGCTAACACAATAAATATTATGTGATTGCATCTTCCTTTCCTCTAGAAATCTAATACTCAAAAATATATTTTTCCCATGCATGCAAGCATATATGTTTCTCTAAATAATCTTACATAATAAAGCATGTGATTACTCTTTTTCCTCTCTAAGAATCTAATCCAATAATTCATACAAGGATATATTTTTATCTTCTATTCATTTTGAAGCGTTTTAACACAATAATTATTTCCTTGCATACAATTATGCAATGTTCCAAATGGGAAAATATAGGCTCAGTAGAGAATATCTTAAGATATTCCACTATGGAATCATAGAAATATGGAATTACACCAATAGATCTAAACCAGAGATAGATTGGCAGGGCATTTACTAGATGCATCACCTTCACAAGGAAGGGTGAAATCCAGAGGCTTCCTGGCCCATTCCAGACTCTGTCTATAGAAGAATGGTGGAACACAAAAAGTGTGGGAATGACACACTCATCTTAGATTTTTCTGCTCTTAGGAACCTTAGATCTATAGGTCTAAACAATGGATCCAAAAGAGAAGTAAAAACCAACCAAGGAAGAAGCGCTAAATTCCACTCTCAGGAAAATCTGCAATAGGCTCAAGGAGGACATTGTATAAGAAAGACAGTGTGAAAATAATGTAGAACAGGGTTGGGTTCCCTTATTTTAGGCTGTGTCAGACCTCAACAAAAGTTTCGGCAGAAATAAATGAGTTTAGAGGTTTTAACAGATCTCCCACAATCAACACTAGCTGAAAATCAGCTAAAGGAGAGAGTTGGTAAATAGAGAAACCGTCCTTCAGGAATTGCGTGGTTTCCGCTGGAAGACACTGGAAATCAGCCATTAGACTCATGTTATAGTATGGCATCAAGAAATCAGATCTATAATCAAGTTCCTTTGTAGAAGCATTGGATTTACTTGAATCAAGAGCAAGAATCCTTAAAAAATAATAGCAGAAACAATTGGAAAAGCTGCAGAAAGACTTGACAGCATTTTATATGAGGAGCTTCAGCTGCTGTAGGTTAATAGTCAGATCTACAACTGATATATGGTTGAAACATCAGATCCATACCAGATCTGGAACTACTCAGCCTTCTAAACAAGATCCCCCCGGGGTTTTATCAAAATAATGCATAAATAAGTGTAGATCTAGCTTTTGATACACTGAAATTTTTATTGCAAATAAATTCAATCATTATATAATCAGGGTCCATATGCAAACAAAGAGATTTTCAAAGAATATGGTTACTCATCTCTTGATGCATGCTTGAAATACTCTCTTCCTCTTCCTTGACTCCATTCTGCATGTATTCTCCCATCTCCCTCTTCTATTTCTCTCATGGGATTATATAATAAAATAGAATTAATTAAAATGGAATAGATTTTATAAATCATAAAAGTATTCCAACTTTTTTCTAAATCATAAAAGAATTCCATCTTTTCTAATTCATAAAAGCATTCAAACTTTTCTAAATCCTAAAAGTATTCCAGCTTTTTCTAAATCATAAAATAATTTCATATTTTCTAAATCATAAAAGCATTCTAGCTTTTCTAAATCACAAAAGCAATCCATAAAGCCTCCATAAATCTGATTTTTCCTAAATCAGAAAAGCATTCCATAAATCCCTCATGCTTTTATTTTTAAAGGTAGATTTTCTTTTTCCTTATGAGAAAAATATCACTTATCCATACTTTTTCCAAATCTATTACTCATTATTTCTAAAACTCGTAAAATATACCAACTTGGAAATATAATTTATTTCCATGGAAGAATATAAATTATTATAAATAAAATAATTAAGAAATAATTCTTCCAATATTCTTATAATCAACAATTACAAGAATATTCTTCATTTAATATCAATATAATAATTAATAATATTTAATTATTTAATAACCCTCATTTTATGAGAGTTTTTTATGGTGGCTTATGCGAGGGATATTACAATTAATGCCCAAAAATGGCTTTAGGCATGCATGACCCGAAAACCTGCTAAAATAGTAAGCTGTTGGAAGTGAAAAGCTGTAAGAATTGATGTTGCAGGTCCAAATTGAATAGGTGAGTGGCCACCGATATCCACCTGGATCATTCCTCCCTCTTTAGGAAACAATGTTCTCCATTGTGTTAAGTTCCTCCGTGGGGGGACAAATTCTGCTGAACTTCATATTGGATTTTTCTAGGATGTCGCAGACCTGTTGGCAGACGTGCTGGATGTAGATGTGATGTCGGTGGGTAGCCATTGAAGGATCTGGGAAAATTTATCCATCATTACGTTGCTTTTTTCTTAAGGGCTTCTTCGAGCAAGATTTTGTTCAGATCTCCTACTCCCTCGTCTTTCTTTTCTTCCACCATCGGGGGTCATCGGGGTTTGCGAGGTTGAACTCCTTATACCCTGGCCGCGTTGAGGACATGCAAAGAAAAACAGAGAAAGAGAAGACCCACTCTGATACCACTAATCTAGATTTATGAAGGAACACAATACAATACATAAATAGACATAAACACAAAGATACAGTGGAAACAATACTTCATTTTATTTAAATAAAAGAATGACTGAAATAAGCTTACAAACATAATGAAAACAAGCTAGGGCACTGGTATCATATATCTAAGAAGAGACGTGGCATACGAAGGCCTCTGAACTATGTTACATTGAGTCTCTAAGGCCAATTACAGACAAAATGGAAATAGATGAGCTAGAGTACTGGCAACATATCCTTGAGAAGATGTGTGATGGCCACCAGCCCCGGAACTATATTACAATGAGGCTCGAAGGCCTATTTATTGTTGAGAAACAATGTAAAACATAAAATGTCGAAAAAACTAACCCTAGGAGATGAAACGCCAAAACTGTGGGCCCCGTTTGGGTAAATTAGTGTTTCAACTTCCTGGGGACATAACTTTGGCATTCGTTCTCCGTTTGATGTGCTCAATAGCTCGTTGGAAATATCTTCCCGAGGACTATAACTTTTGGGGTGAGAAAAATCGTTGCATGGACCCATGTTGCTCTCATTTGTTCCAAAAAAACGTCGTTTAGGGCCTCAAAACAGCTCCAGAAGTTCAGGACCTGAAAAACTGCTAAAAATAGTAAGTTGTGATGAAACTTAAAAATGGAAAGAACTCATGTCGGGGGTTAAAATGGAATAGGTGGGTGGCCACCAATATCCACCTGGATCATTAATGCCCCAAAATGGCTCCGGGTGTGCAGAACCCGAAAACCTTTTAAAAATAGTAAGTTATTGGAAGTGAAATGCTGCAAGAATTGATGTTGTCGGAAATATGATTCTTATGTCTTAATATGTTATCCTTGATGGAAACTCTCTAGTAAAATATGGAGTATATGTCTTTAGTACAAGCTTAGAAGTCTATTAGAAGAAATTTATAATGTCCAAGCAGAAGATTTGATAATATTCATATTGAAGGTTCTATATGCGGGTTTGTTCAGGCCAAGTCGCGTATACATGCGGATAAAAACGATCCAAGTCGTGTATGCCTTTTGTGCTCTAAAAATGTGATACCATGAGGCATTACCATGGTATTATCCCACAATATTGAGCTCCATGTCATCTATTTGAATTCATCCAAGAATACCATCGACATTTGTGTGGTTTTGACTCATGGTATTGGTAAAGGATAAATCTATATAAGGAGAAGAAGATCATAGTGCAAAGGGCTACATGTGTAAGGGCTATCACTAAATAATTCTCTTTGAATTATATCTGCATAGGATGAACTCTATTTTATTGATAAATTTGAATCTATGATGCACCCTTGGATAGATTGATCAAGATCACTAGACCTGAAATCATTATGTTCTTGCATGATCCATTGAAGGCATGATTAGATCTGAGACCTGGCATATGTTTGCTGAAGTGGAGTGAAGAAATCTAGGTAAGTTATATAAATCTGAAACATTCTATAGAATTAATATTTAAATATCTATATGCTAGTTCATCTCAGTAAAAGCGCGTATATATGCAGCTTTGTTTCAAAAAATGAGCGTATTGAAGTTAGGCTTTTCTAAATCTTATTGCATAGGTTTTCTATTATTGCTTTTATTTTTCTGTTGTCTGTGAATGAAATCTTCATGTATATTTGGGTTGCTTGATTGTTGTATATGCTTCTAAGTTGATTATGTACAAATATGATAAATGAGTGAGTAAATATGTGTTATGATGACTAACTGATCAAGGTTCTACAATTCTAAAAATATATCTAACTGAAAGCCTCAGATCTAGATCTCAGACTGACCATATTCTGAAAAAAATTATTCACAGATATATACACAAGTTGGTGTTAAGGAAAGCGCGTATACACGCGGGTTCAGTGAAGCAAAGTAGCGTATGCTTTTTGAGATAATGAATGTTCAAGGTTGAATTTGATTCTGCATACTGATTTTGAAATCTGGTTATTACAGTGTTTTGATTACAATGATCTCATTGTTCGGTTTGATGTATTGGGTGAATTTTGTTATTGTTGATCTTTTTGAAGGGTTGTGTTGAAGCTGTGCAATTCAGTATGAAAATTGATGAAACACGGTCTTCAGTGGTTCTGAGGATTGAAACCTTCAGTATGGAAGTAGAAGCTTCCTACTAGTAGAATCTGGTGTTCTGATCAGGGCATTGAAGCTCCCTTCCAGTAGTGGCTGGTAAACGAATTCAAGGGGTTGTAGCTCCCTTCCAGATGTAGCTGGAAAATGAGAGAAGGTTGCAACCTTCTGCAGGTAGATGCCTGCGTACTAATATGAGTTTGCATCAATACAATATTGTAAGCCTTTTTCCATATAATAAATATTGAAGACAAAGACGACAACAATGGTGGTTTTCTCCCGAATTGGGTTTCCAAATTAAATATTGATGTTCATTTATGCTGCTCTTGTGTGATGATTTATTATGCTGTTACTATGCATATTTACTCCTCAACTAATAGATGCATAAATGATAAGATGAGTTAAATATTTTTTCTAAAAATTTTTCTAATTATATCAGTATACACAAGTTTCTTTTGGTATATGCTCATGTATACGCGAGTTGGGTTCATTAAAGTCGCATATGGAATTCAGTAAAGAAAAAGTTAAAATTTTCATTAAGATCTAATTACTTATTCACCTCCCCCCCTCTCCCCCTCTCAGTATTTTTCCCAAAAGATGTTGTGGATCCAAATGGAAGAGGTGGGTGGCCACCGATATCCACCTGGATCATAGGTTGTACTGGTAAGAATTTTCAAAAACATGGCCTAATCGATCCTATTTCTCGATTGAGCCATTATCTCAATCAAGCTGCTAGATAACCTCTGGTTACAATCTTTAAGCCCTCAAATAACTCGATCGAGTGCACAAATATTACTCGATCAAGTGCTTAAAATGGCCTGATGAGATTTTTTTTTCAACCAAAATGCACCCACTCTCACAAAAAGGTGTAACCCAGCTCCATGCTCTCACCCCAAATCTTATTTCTTTTCTTATCTCCATGGGAATATTCACATATTTCTTATAGACAACTAACCACTCAAAGCCTTGATCATTAAGTGCGAGTGAGTTAATTGTATCATTGCAAATACCTTATTTCTTTTCCTTGGTAGCCATTTTTTATTTGTACTTTTATAATAATTCATCAATCAATAATGCTTTCATTTCCCTTTAAATATATATTTATCGATAGGATAAATAATAACCACCTCTTACTACTTTGTGTGTGAAATTTCTTTCATAGAACACTCTAAAAAAATAAAAAATTGAAAATAGCAAAGCCAATGTTTATTGGAAAAACTAGAAATAATATTAAGTCTAAATAGGACATAAATTCTCCAAAACGAAACTTGAAAATATAACATTAGTTTGTAATTTTGTTCTTTTTCTGTTTATTTTATCTGTTACTATTTGATGCATGAAATATTTTTGATGAAACACTCTCCATAAATATCAATTAAAAACAAGAAAGCCAACGTTTCAAAACTAACTTTGAAATTCAAAAACCATTTACTCCATGTACTTCACATTTTTCTCTTGATTTAATATCATGGATGTAAGAACAAAATTAAATGTGAATTATTTCCAATAATGACAAGTAGACTATAGGTTGTTAATAATCTATAATATGAAACGTCTTCATACTTCGACTTTCGCCCACTCTTATATCAATCGCATTTTATAGCTAGTAGCATTTATTGTTCCCGATTACATGTTCATATGTTCATTCACCAAAAGTATACCAAAATGTATTACTGTCAATTTCGCACATTTCTTCATTTGGGTTGATTTTACAAAGGCTTGGGCTTAATTTTCAAAGGACTTTTTTTGGCTTAATATTCAAAGGACATTTTTTGGAGGTACGTGATACATTTTTTAGATGTTTTTTTGGGCTTAATTTTCAAAGGACATTTTTCTGCAGGTATTTTGTTTTTAGAGGTTTTGGGCTTCATTTTCAAAGGACATTTTTTGGAGGTTTTTGGGCATAATTTTCAAAAGACATTTTTTGGACTTTTTTTGGCTTAATTTCGAAAGGATTTTTTTTAGGCTTAATATTCAAAAGACATTTTTTGGAGGTATTTTTTAAAGGGATTTTTTTGGAGGATTTTTGGGCTTAATTTTCAAAGGACATTGTTTGGATGTATTTTGTGTTTATAGACATTTTTTTAGAGGTTTTTGGACTTATTTTCAAAGGACAATTTTGGAGGTATTTTTTAAAGTGACATTTTTTAAGAGGCTCGGCTTAGTTTTTAATGGACATTTTTTGGAGGTATTTTTTGAAGTGACATTTTTTAGATTACGTGCTTTGGGTTGAATTAAATATTTTTTAATGATCTTTTAAAATGAGTTTTTGCCTAACTTTTTAACTGAATTTTTTTTACAGGACTTGGAAGGAAATATTTTGAGATTCATTTCATTTTTCGAAGACATTTTTTTCTCATATTTTTTAAAGTAATTTTTTTGGATTGAAATATGTTTTTTGTACAAAATTTTTAAGATGAGTTTTTGTTTTTTAATTAAATATTTTGTGATGCTTTTTTTAATTGAATTTTTGTCTAAATTTTTGAAGGAAATTTTTTGAGCTTCATACTCAATTATCATGGTAAATCGAAGGAATTACAAGAGAAAATATGATCAAACAAGAGACCCTGAGGAACGTAGAGAACATGGGAGAGAATATTGAAAAAAAAAGAGAGAAGAACGCTCAATATTGAAAGGGAAAATCAACCTCAACTAGAAGTTGAAGCAGGTATACAAATGTAAATATTATAAATTTGATATTTAAAATTTTCCTAGTGTAAATTGTGAAACTTAATTTTTATTTGATGAAATAATTTGAAAAATATTTTGCAATGTAAACAAAAAGAGATATTCCTCAAAACATTGATGATGAGATACAAAATTTTGAAAGAGAAAGTGAAAGAGATATTGAACCAATGATTGAAGATGGTGAAAATATTGAAATAAATTCAAGTGAAGAAATTGAATCACCAAGTATATAGATATGTGTGTGTGTGTGTGTGTGTGTGTGTTGAACACATGTGTATTATTGAAATTATACATATTTATTAAAATTTAGTGATTTATTAAATATGTAAACTTATTATGTACATTTAATAAGAATATGTACAAATGAAATCAATATCAATGATGAGATGTTAGAAAATGTTGACACTCACACATAAGAGATAAAAAAGCTGACCATGTTATACGATATCGTGTTAATCACATTTTTATTCATTCTTCAGAAAGGAAACTGTGGCAGTTCAAGCCCAATTGTTGAAAGGTATCTTAACATCAAGGAAATTAAAAGAAGCTGCGACTTTATTGGGTATTTGAAAATAAAAAATATATAGAAAAATGAAGGAAAATGTGATACAAAATATAAATAATGCTCTAAATTCAATTAGAAGATCTAGATAGAAAATTGTTTCAGATGCAAGTAGAGCAATACATATGGCAGTGGTTTCATCAAGTACTAAAGGGAATCTCTCGGTAAAATATATGACACGAGCATTAGGAACCTCACAAAAAACTTTGCACAAACATCAGAAATTTCAATTGCAAATATATGTAAATGATGGACTCGCTTGTTGGACAGCTATTTGTAGGCAACCATACAAAGATAGACTTGGAGAAAATGTTAAAAATATAATATATGAATATTGGATGAAAAATTCATGTGTTTCACCAAATCTTATAAATAAAAAATGAATATAGATTCATTTTATATTTTTTAACAAATTTATAAAATGAAAACTTGAATTTTAAAAACAAAACATTATATCAAAATCATATGCCAAATGTCGTTCAACCATCCAAAACTTGAGTTTTAAAAACAAAACATTATATCACAACATTACTTCACATGCCAAATGTTGTTCACCTATACAATAAAAACAAAACATTATATCACAATCACATGCCAAATGTAGTTCAACCATCGAAAACATGAGTTTAAAAAAAAAAATTGTATCACAACATTACTTCACATGCCAAATGTAGTTCAAGTATCCAAAATATACACATGTATACATGGTTTGTAATTTGAAATCTCCATCTAGAGAAATTCATTTTATATTTTAACAAGTTTATAGAATGACAACTTGAATTTTAAAAACAAACATTATATCACAATCACATGCCAAATGTAGTTCAACCATCCAAAATATACACATTGTGAAAATGAATTTGAAATTTCCCTCTAGAGATTCATTTTATATTTAAAAAATAAAATGACAACTTGAATTTTAAAAACAAAACACTATATCGTAAAAAAAAAAAAAACGTTATATCACAACATATGATTACATGCCAAATGTAGTTCAACAAGATCCAAAATATACACATGTATGTAGATGGTTTGTAATTTGAAATTTCCATCTAGAGAGATTCATTTTATATTTAACAAATTTATAAAATGACTAGTTTTTGAAAATAAAACATTATATCAAAATCACATGCCAAATGTGGTTCAACCATCCAAAATATACACATTGTGAAAATGTGATTTAAAATTTCCATCTAGAGATTTATTTTATATTTAACAAATAAAATGAAAACTTGAGTTTAAAAAAAAAAAAAAAAACATTATATCACAACAGGAGATCACATGCCGAATGTAGTTGAACTATCCAATTTAAAAATAGAAAATTATATCACAACATGAGATCACATGCCAAATGTAGTTGAACTATCCAATTTAGAAATAAAACATTATATCACAACATGAGATCACATGCCAATTGTAGTTGAACTATCCAAAATATACATGTGTTTTGTAAAATTTGAAATTTCCATCTAGATTTGAATTTTATATTTAACAAATAAAATGACAACTTGAGTTTCAAAAACAAAACATTATATTACAACATGTGATCACATGCCAAATGTAGTTCAACTATAAAAAATATACACACATGTACATGTGTTTTGTAATTTGAAATCTCCATTTAGATTCATTTTATATTTAAAAAATAAAATGAGAACTTGAGTTTTAAAAACAGAACATTATATATCACAACATGTGATCACATGCCAAATGTAACTATCCAAAATTTAAAATCATTCTTGATAAAAGTAAATGTCGTTTAAAACTATATATCCAAACAATAAAATATGTCCAAAATTTGTTTCTCACATGAACAATAAAAGTAAATATATATATCTAGTTCAATGTATAGTACATTACAAGTATCAAGTTATATAGAAAATTATATATGACTGCATAGATTTAAGACTATACATAAAAAAGTAAATTTAAGAATAGATCTATCAAATATAATGTTGCACACATATGCATCATCCATCAAATACAGATGGATCTAGTGTCTGTGCTAACAAAGTCATGATCCTCAGGCTATCTTGTGAAGCATGGAAAATCTGTACACAATGTGTACAAACATTAAAATTTAATGTTTTAAAATTGAATGAGAATTCTAACTTCATGTAAAAAAAAAACAAAATGAAAAAAAAAAAAACACGCAATACCTCATGTGGTTCCCTCTCCATTGTGTTTTGTTGCTCTTCCCTTAAAAATTCCTCCACAAGAACATCTTCCACAATAAACTGTATAATATACATGTACAAGTGTATATATATATATATATTAAAAAATTTCAAATGAAAATGCATATATAAACTAATTTTTAGTAATATTTAAAAAAAGTTAGAAAACTTGTTCAAATGGTTCAAATGGTATGGATGTTCCTATCTCCATCATACACTCCATCACTAGAGTTTGTGGAGAAGGGAAATCATCTCTAGGAACCTAAAAATAAAAAATTTTATAACTTATAAATTAAACATATTTAAGTGAAAAATTGAATACTTGTGATGGTGGGTCTGGCACATCTCCTAAGTGTGGCTTCGAAATAAAATTCCTAGAAACTTAAAATTCAAAAAAATTAAAATAACTCAAGATGTAGAGATCTCATTTTTTAATGGAATTTTTGGGCTGCAATATATAACTTAAAAATATATTTAAAAGTGAAAATTTTTTCATACCTGTGATGGTTGATTTGACACATCTCCCAAGGAAGAAGAAGGTACGACCATCCCAAAAACATTGGACATAATCAAAATCTATTAACATTTAATTATATAGACATGTACATGTGTGCACAATTATTTATTTTAAAAATATGTCATCATGTTTTGATATATATAATAATAGATAAAAATTAATTTTACATCATCATGTTCACTTAAAAAACACTAACATGTGCCAACATATCATCTCGATGGTGCGAACCATCTTGATAGTGTGATTGATGGTGAGACCCATCTTGATTGTGTGAACCAGAGGATCTAACTATGATATTAACATCATATTCGTTGATCAAACCTGAGAACTGAAAATGGTGCTAACATATATTGATACATTTTTGTTAGATTAATGTATACAAATAAATGTATGTATATATGTATTTATTACAAATTGTACGTGTTAAAATAATCACCATAACCATTAACACATACCGATCCCATGCCCTCTTGCTCATGAATAATTAGGTCCTATCAACCATTGTGACAATTATTTTACATATGTTTTGAGATATTCAACACTCATGTTGTCTATCTCTTCATCTGTATGATACACAAAATTAGCATGTGAATTCTCACATGATCTTTGTCAATTCAGACAAACATCAACTCCACCCAGTCCACTCTGAACATTGTTAATGATGGCATCCCTTGCTTCTCGAATAATTTGAGAAGTGACGTCCATATCCGACTGCACAGTTTCTACATGAAGAGGTAGACTAACCAATGAAGGCTCAGTGTGAGGCAATTCAACATCACACTTAGCACCCCTACAGTCACACAATCGACCTTTCATGGACCAAAAAATTCAGAGGGAAGGTCATTATAATTGGGTTTCATTCTAAAAGATAATTATGCATAAAATAAATTTTCAAAATAAAGCGGAACCTCATCGTTCCATGGGAGTATTCCATAGGCAACAAGGTGCCTATCATACAAATGGCTAGCTATATTAGGGTGATTGAGATATTTCACCTTTAACATTTTTCTTTTCATCCCTTTCTTGAAATTAAACATAGACTTGGCCATTTATGTTGTAACTCTTTGTTTAAAAACTTCCGATGTACTGGGACCCATCACTGTTACCTTTCTTTTTCTCATCACTTATACAAAAGTATGAGTGGTTGGCCCAAGCTTTAGGTACACATCTACTAGTTCGCTTAAAAAGTGAGTAACTATTTCCAAGATTTCTTGACTCTCAACAGAGAATTTTAAAGACACGATATCTCTCTTCAATTTTGAATGAAGATATTGACACTTTTGAATGGTGCATTGTTGCATGTTTGATTACCAAGGTATATCAAAAATGTCAAACGGATAAGTCGTGGTTGGTGTACAACCTTCTTCTTGAATAACACATTTTGTCCTATGTCTTTTTCGAGCAACATTTGGAGCAATATTTTCACCCTCTGCATCAATATATAAAATTTTGTATATTAAAAAAACATGTAAACAAATTTGTACAAATTGAATGAAAATAATATTCAGATTGATGGCCATGTCGATATGTTTTGCTAGCATTTTGCTCACCCTGAGACCGTTGAGAACTAGAACGACCACCAATTGGTTGAGAACCAACACGACCATCCAAATATTGGCCTCTAGGGGAATGCATATCACCACCCTCACACGCTTGGCCACCACCTATTGATAGCATACCAAGGGAATGTGTACCACCACCAACTTCACGAGACAAGAAGGAAGCTTCATAAAAAAATATGAATTTATAATCAATTTAAAAATACATTAATACATATAAATACATGTACATATTAATTGATTTAATTGTGTAAATCATACCATGATTACATGAACTATGGCCATGCTCCATTGATGGAGTAGACACCCTTATCCTCCTAACTCCTAAAAAATAAAAAATGAAACTTATTAAAAACCAATTTAAATAATAAAATTGATAAAAAATCAATTCCATATGTACACATATGTATGTATGGAGATAAGATTATATTTAAATACCATGAACATCCCTGGATCCATGATCCTCCTCTCTCATGGAGGCATGGTATTCTATTGATCTTCGCCTTTCATCCTCCGTGATATATATGGATATATCTAAAGTGTACATTTACAATTATTTTTAAATTACTATTTAAATTAAATTCAAAAAATTTCAAAAAATTAATGTAATTTAGTGTACACAAATTATGTAAAACAAAACTTTCGAACTAATAATTCATGTGTGAAACTCAACTTAAACAAAAATTTGTTGAATTCCTCACATTTTAATTTTATAAAAATGTGAAATTCACCAAGTTGTGCTTTACATGGTAGGAGAACACTTGGTATATCATTGGAAAAAATACATAGTCATTAAAAATGACGCATTTATAAGTAAAAAACACACACATATCAGAGATATATTACAATTTCCATCAATAGATTTTGAAGATGAGCGTCTCAACACTAATTCATCTTTGAGAGATGAATTTTGAATTGGAATTACCCTGTATAATACTAATTCATCTATTCATTCATATTTAATAGATAAATCTTGAATTGGAATTGCCCCATACAATAGATCACCAAACTTCTTATTAACATTTGCACGATGTCTTATACTCAAAAATTTAAATTGGATAACAATATTGTTTGCTTTTCCATACAGTTGTTTTAGCCTCTCATTTTTAACTTGGTACACATCTTTCATCTAGTTGCAAAAAAGTTCAGAATTGGTGAAAACTACTATTCCATTTGATCCATACTCCATAACTGTTCCCAATCCTTCTATCAATGTAATATAATATGCCTCGGTTTTTTTGTTCTTCCCTGTATATTCATTTTCCTTTGGAGGACCTTGTTAGTCACAATATGGCAAAGTACATATGTAATCACTGCTTTACCTGGGCTAGGATAGCAAGAAACATCTATGCATAATGTCCATTTTTCAATCATATTTAGTGGGTTTTCTGATCCCTAAAAACAAAAATTCAATAAAATATATTAAATTAACATTTACTGCAAATGAATGGGATAAATGACATGTGCATGGTTCGCCTTAATGTTTATGAGAGAAATCACATCTAAAAATGACATGCCTTGAAGTTTTCCTTGCCTAGAGTTTAAGGGAGAAATGACATGTACATGGTTTTCCTTAAATTTTTCCTTATAGTTGATGGGAGAAATGACAGAGAAATTACATATAAATGACATGCCTTACAATTTTCATTAAATTTTATGGGAGAAATGACACGTATGCACATGGTTTGCCTTAAAGTTTTCTTTAAATTTTATTGGAAAAATGGCATAGAAATGACATGTACATGGTTCCAAAAACACTAGAAAATTCCTTAAAGTTTATTGGATAAATGACATGTACATGGCTATCCTTAAATTTTGCCTTGAAATGACATGTACATGGTTATCCTTAAAGTTTGGCTAGAGTTTAAGGGAAAAATGACATGTACATGGTTTTCCTTAAATTTTTCCTTATATTTTACGGGTGAAATGACATAGAAATGACATAGAAATGAGATGCCTTAAATTTTGTATTCAAGTTTATGGGAGAAATAACATGTATGCACATGGTTTCCTTAAATTTTTCCTTAAATTTTATTGGATAAATGAAATTTACATGGTTCCAAAAACACTAGCAAATGCCTTAGAGTTTATCGGAGAAATGACATGTAAATGGTTATCCTTAAAGTTGGACTTTATTTTATGGGAGAAATGTGACAAATTACATGTATGTACATGGTTATCTTTAAATTTTTCCTTAATGTTTATGGGATAAATGACATAGAAATGACATGTACTTGGTTATCCCTAATGTTTGCCTTGAGTTTATGGGAGAAATGGGAGAAATGACATGTATGTACATGGTTATACTTAAATTTTGCCAATTTTATGGGAGAAATGATGCATGTACATGGTTTCAAGTTTATTGGAGAAAAAACATATAAATGACATGTACATGGTTCCAAAAACACTATAAAATGCCTTAAATTTTATTGGAGAAATTAAATTTACATGATTATCCTTGAAGTTTGCCTTGAAATGACATGTACATGGTTACCCTTAAAGTTGGCCTTCAGTTTATGGGAAAGATGGGAGAAATGACATGTATGTACATGGTTATCCTTAAATTTTTCCTTAGATTTTATGGGAGAATTGACAATGAAATGACATGTACATCTTTATCCTTAAATTTTTCCTTGAGTTTATGGGACAAATGAGAGAAATGACATGTATGTACATGGATATCCTTAAATTTTTCCAATTTTATGGGAGAAATGACATGTATGGGAGAAAATAAACATGTACGTGGTTTTCCTTAATGTTTATGGGAAAAATGACATAGAAATGACATGTACATGGTTCCAAAAACACTAGAAAATTCTATGGTATCAATGGGAGAAATGACATGTATGTACATGGTTATCCTTAAAGTTTTCCAAGTTTATGGGATAAATAACATGTACATGGGAGAAATGACACATGTAAATTTTTTGCCTTAAATTTTATTCGAGAAATGACATAGAAATGACATGTACATGGTTCCAAAAACACTAGAAAATTGTATGGGAGAAATGGGAGAAATGATATATATGTACATGGTTATCCTTAAAGTTTGCCAAGTTTATGGGAGAAATGACACATGTGCATGGTTTGCCTTAAATTTTATGAGATAAATGACATAGAAATGACATGTACATGGTTCCAAAAACACTATAAAATGCCTTAAATTTTATGGTAGAAATGACATGTACATGGTTCCAAAAACACTAGAAAATGCCTTAAAGTTTATGGGAGAAATGGCATGTATAGAAATGGATATTAGAATGAAAAACTTCTATTTAGATATGTTCTAGAGATTGACTGTAGGGCATTTACTGGATATGTCACCTTTGAGAAAAGATGAGATCCAGAGGCTACCTGCCCTTTATAGACTCTGCCTTTATAACTAGTAGAAGCTAATGCTCAAGAGAGTGACTCAAATCCTATAGAAGTTCAACCACTTTAGGTTCTCACCAAGGTTTTTAGGCCTTAATGTTTTCCTTGAGTTTATGGGAGAAAGCCTTGAGTTTGTGGGAGTTAAATGTGTATGGTTTGCCTTAAAGTTTTCCTTAAAGTTTATGGGAGAAATCACATCTAGAAATGACATGCCTTAAAGTTTGTCTTGCCTATATTTTAAAGGATAAATGACATATACATGGTTTGCCTTAAATTTTTCCTTATAGTTTATGGGAGAAATGACATAGAAATGATAGAGAAATGACATGCCTTAAAGTTTGCATTAAAGTTTATGGGAGAAATGACATGTACGTACATGGTTTGCCTTAAATTTTATGGGATAAATGACATAGAAATGACATGTACATGGTTCCAAAAACACTACAGCAAATTCCTTAAATTTTATTGGAGAAAAGACATGTACATAGTCATCCTTAAAGTTTTCCTTGAAATAACATGTACATGGTTATCCTAAAAGTTGGCCTTGAGTTTATGGGAGAAATGGTAGAAATGATATGTATGTACATGGTTATTCTTAAAGTTTGCCTTAAATTTTATGGGAGAAATGACATACAAATGACATGTACATGGTTATCCTTAAATTTTTCCTTGATTTTATGGGAGAAATGGGAAAAATGACATGTATGTACATTTGGTTATCCTGAAATTTTTCCTTAAAGTTTGCCTTAAAGTTTTCAAAATTATTTTATGCACTTACTAAAACAAATAGTGGCAGTGGTTGATGAATTTATGTCAAAATTCACACCTTGATGAGTTTGTCGGATAAAATTAAAGTAAAGTTTAACCTTTTACAACATTAGAAAAGTAAATGACAACACTAGGAGAGGAAGCGTCATGGAAAGTGTAAAATTTAATGATCATTTAAATTTTATAATTTACTTTCATTTTTGCTTGTACTAACATTCATCCTTGATATGCACAAGAATTTTACAACTTGAACATCAATCTACACCCTATCATCATATCACTACATACATAATATATATTAGTAATATCCATTACATCATAAAATACTCCACTTTTAACATTTTACGAGATTAGAAAATTAAATGTACATAATCTAGATTAGTAATATTCATTACATCATAAAACATTCAATTCATTGTTTTCAATTCTTTGAGGAAAAGTGATATCTAATAATCAAAGAATTTCTTATGTACACATGAATCAACCATATTTAGCCATTTCAATCCATTGTACATTATTAAAAACTCTGCTGAAAGTACACAATTAAACACTCTACTGAAAGACAAAGACAATCTAACAAAGTTTCGAAGAAGAAATAGAACACAAATAAAACCTACAAGCTTAAGAAAGAACAAAGTTGTGAGTTGGTGCTCATAAGAAGAACACAAAGTTATTAGATCTACAGAAGTTGAAGGAAATAACAGATATATTAGATTTGCAGAGGTTGAAGGAAAGAAAATATATATTAGATATGCAGAGGTTGAAGGAAAAAACATTATTTTCAATTCTTTGAGGAAAAGTGATATCTAAGAATAAAAAAAGCTCATATATACACATGAATCAACCATATTTAACCATTTCAATCCCTTGTACACAATTAAACACTTTGCTGAAAAACAAAGACAATCTAACAAAGGTCAGAGGAAGCAACAAAACACAAATATAACCTACAAGCTTAAAAAAGAATAGAGATGTGAGTTGGTGCTCATAAGAAGAACACAAAGATATTAGATTTTATCATTTCCAATGGACAAGCTTCATGGAGCCTGAACACCTTCCATTTCTACCTCCAAACAGATTAGTGATTGGTGGTTCTAAATTCCTCCTTGTGAAGGCATATTTTCTGGGTACATATATTTGATTCGATCTGTAATATCTAACTGACCATAACTTGGTATTACATTCCTAGAATGTGGGCATAGGGGAAAAACTACATAATGGTTTTTTTGTCCTTCCTCCAAGTGCGTGTTTGAAAAAATATCTGGCTCAGAGTATGAAAATGTAGAAAAACCAATATCTATTAAAGGAAAGAACAAAGATATTATATCTGCATAGGTTGAATCAATCCATTGTACACAATTAAAAAACGAATAATTCTACGGGTCTGGATTCCTTAAACCTTGTTCGAATTGTCATTTGATGTAAAGTATGGATTCTGATGGGATAGTTATGGGTCTTCCTATCGTAAGCTCTCTGTATGTCTTTCTAAACCTTTTCTGAACCTGTTATGCAAATAGTGATTGTTATAAATAATATTTCCATCTAACTGATATAAAGGTACAACTTCTCTAAATATATAACTTGTATAAATAAGATATAACATATACAAATAAGAGCAGTGAGGTTTCTCCATACTTGGGTTCTAAATACTTATAAAAAGGCAGTGAGGTTTCTCCATAAAAAGAAAAGATAACACATTGCTTTCAATTCTTTGAGGAAAAGTGATATCTAAGAATAAAAAAAGCTCTTATGTACAACATGAATCAACCTTATTTAGCCACTTCAATCCATTGTACACAATTAAGCAACTTCTACAACATATTCTTTTAGGATTGGTCTACCTCAAGACAAGGACGACAACAGGCAAGGATGAGACAGGCCACAACGACAACAAGTGACAGTAGGCACGTCGCAACGACAGAAAACAACAATAAGCAGGCTGCAACGATAATAAACGGCGGCAGGCAGGCCACACCAAGGACAAAGATCACTGAACCTGCAAACAAAAAAACAGAAAAAAAATTAAAACTGACAAAAACACAAAGGAAAAAAGAAACACAGGTAGTAGGCTCTCACCTCCTCGCCCCCGCAATGGCAAACACCAGCGCAACGACCTGTGCAACAGCAAACACCAGCACAATGACTAGGAGATCATACAATGGTAACAAGCCCAAAACCTCTAGAGGTCTGCGGGCCAGTATATTTATAAGAAAAATTTCGGCCAAATTCTTTTCAAAAGTTTAGTCGAACTAATAGTCCGACCGAACTTTGGTTGCCAGTTTTACCATCTCTGGCCAAATATCTGTTTACCCACTCCATCATTACGTCATCAATTTCAATGGCAGAATGAGTTCAACTGGACTAATTTAAAAAATTCGGTCAAACTTTCTGATAGTTTGACCGAACTTTTATAAAAGTTTGGTCAAACTGTTGGAAAAATGAAATTTCCGCCTGTGTTTCTCACAAAAATGTAACCCACCTTCGCGTTTTTCCCCGTGGAGTTATTTCCATTATTTTTAATATGAAAAATGGAAAGTGCGCTCTACACCAAAAAAAACCCTAGCATAAAATTTTTATCATAAATGTGCTAAAATTTCCATGGTTTTCCAATCAAGTTCAAAGTCTCGATACACTATAGTAATGATAATGAAAATTAGCATAAAAATTTCAATAATAAATAGTAATTTGTGATAGGAAAATGCAATTAAATATCATGTGGAGATGTGTTTAGCTACCTTCTACCACAAATCGAGTTGACAACTTTTCCCCACCACCATCTAAAACCGAAAAAAAAAAATATTTACGAATAACTTGGCACGCAGTTCTGAACATTGCGATGAAAAGCTAATTTTCAAGGGGTATTCGAGGGAGTTAGAGAAAGTCATAAATATTCCACTAGACATTTCGTGTGTACACATTCATCTTGCATAATACAAATCCCAAATATTTGAACATATACAAGGACAATTTAAACTTTAATATGAGCTATGCATAAGAAAATATCCTCACATTGAAACAAGATTCTACATATAGCACGAGAATCGATTTTGGAACATGTCACTATATTTTTGGGCCTACCACTTATCCTCTTTTCTATGAATGGAAGGAATTTGAAACTTGGATATCTTTATTTACATAATAATTCATATTACTACCATTACCAATTGAATTGCACCCCAAAAACTATATATATATATATATAAACATGTGGCATAGATTTTACAATCACAATTAATCTCCTCATTTTAAACATAAATTGATTATATGTAATTTATATATATTATTTTCATCTACTTAATGAGTTTGGAAGTAATCTTTTAATAAATATATTTAATCCATTATAATTTAAAATTTATAAACCTAATAAATTATATTAAATTATAAAAATAATAAATTATATTATTAATATAATTATGTCTTTAGGCATGTTTATTTTGGAATATTGTTTCCATAATTTTAATTTATTTGTTAAAAATATTAAGTGGATGATAGGGATTTGATCTCTGTAGAATATTCTTAATAATATACACATAAAAGATTGAAATATATTTCCAATATAATTATGCCTATTTTCTCTTTTAATTAAATTCAATAATTAAAATAAAAAATTATATGAACCAATGTCATATAAAATAAGTTATGTTCTTTTGAGTATATGATCTTGATGAACCATACTATTAACTCATAGTATTATAACAAATCTGATTTACAAAATTAAAAATCTCCTTTTTAAAAAAAATTATTTTGATATATATTATAAATTAATCTTTATCAATCATTTAATTTTTATAATTATAATAATTATAATTAAATATAATATACATAATAACAATATGCAACCCTATATCCTTGGTACAAAAAATCACAATTCACATGTATATTCACTGAAAGTACAATAATAGTTAAACACATATATTCACTGAAAGAACAATAATAATTAAAGAATTATATCACAATTCAACGGGATAGAAGTGAGAAAATGTGAATTCAAAAAGTCACTGCCTATTTATTTCTGAATGGTGCCTTCTGAAATATGTTTCAACTTCTCAGTGATTTGGACAAAACTTGTCGTACACGGATTGGATTATTGTTCCATCCTCATCTTACGGAGCGGAAACGGGAAACATGGATACCAGAAATAAGGTACATGCTCCAGCTCCCACAAACAGTCATCTACGTAACCCAATTAGATATGTGTTGGCCATCTCACGAACCGACTGTAAGAACCAATCAAATAAGATGGCCACTTCGTGACGGCTATATTATTCCTTCCGCTCTCTTTTCCATTCAGACTTGCTGATGGTTTCCTACAAGTGCGTCTACCTGTAAAAATGGGAAGATCTCCGTGCTGTGAGAAGCCTCATACAAAGAAAGGGGCATGGACCCAACAAGAAGATGCCCGCCTCGTCGCACACATTCGAGTCCACGGGGAAGGCGGTTGGCGTTCCCTTCCCAAGGCAGCAGGTTTCTTGGATTAACGGTTTCTTCGACTCCGCTTTTTCAATGGAATTAACAGATTTCTTGTAAATTGCAACGAAGAAATTATACTATGTAACTTTGCTTTTTTTGTAAATTGCAACGAAGAAATTATACTATATAACTTTGCTTCATATTTTAACTGCAGGACTGCTGCGCTGTGGGAAGAGTTGCAGGCTCCGATGGATAAACTACCTGCGTCCAGATCTGAAGCGGGGTCATTTCTCTGAAGAAGAAGACGAGCTAATCATCAGAATCCATTCGCTCCTGGGAAACAAGTATGTAATTTCATAGCCTCTATTGCTTCAATCAATTCCCTTACTTATCAGGACCGATACTTATATAAAATAGAGATCTGTCATGTGCCGAGAGCTTTTAGTTTTCATAACGTCTTGACGAAACGGATAACAAGTTAACAATTAACTGTAAAGTGCACAGGTGGTCTCTTATTGCGGGGAGATTACCGGGATAACAAATTAACAATTAACTGTAAAAGTGCACAGGTGGTCTCTTATTGCGGGAAGATTACCGGGGAGGACAGACAACGACATAAAGAACCACTGGAGTACACACCTCAAGAGAAAATTGTCGAGTAGAGGATTCGATCCGCAGACCCATCGCTCTCTATGCCCGCCTCACAACAGCAACACTACCCTCAACTCTCCACCCGCTATCGAGCACAAAATTCCGGCGTTCCAGTGCACGGCAACGGAAGAGATAACGGACTTCTTCCAACTCGAACGTTCGAAAAGCTTGCCGATGGAGTCAGCAGCTTCTACGGATGAAGAGCATCCCTATCCCGACATAAATCTTGATTTGTGTATGAGGTTGCCCTCTAATTCTGCGCCTGTGGCTTCGAGCACGGATTCAAATTCAACATTTGGCAACTCGGTGTGGTGTCCGTACACCATTTTGTAAATTCGGGTCATTGGAGGGCCGACCTGAAAACTCAACGACTGACTTTGCAGTTACGCCCTCCCCTGACCCGAATCTACAATCAGGTTAGGTATGTGTGGCCCTCACGTAGCGCCCCAAACAAACTCTGACTGGTGCTCTGCTAGAGTTGTTTCATTTACTGGGTCAGCTTATATCAGTAGTGGAATTCCTGTAATACTGGATTTGCAATTAAGTTCTCTTGGTTTCCACCAGAATGCGTTCAAATTACATCCTTACCTGTGACCATAAGCACGCAACCATATCCGTGGAACTCTACACAGACGATAAGGACGAAGGTTATTGTTAGGGTTCTGTAGGTATATATATGTATTGTTAATGTTAATATATATAGAAGTTGTGTACTCAGAATAGTTTGGCAGTTTTTTTTGTTGGAATCTGGTAAAATAAAATTCAAAAAATTAGGTAGGTGCAGTGTTTGGAATCCATTTTTGATAGTAGAAATGAATTCAGCACTATTAAAAATATTTAGGGCACTCAAAATACTGAAGTTTAACAACTGAAAACAAGATTCTGGAAAAGCTTTTGCCAAATTTTTTCAAAATCTCTGTTAAATTCTGAACCTTTTTATTACTTTTTAAAACTACGACTATATATCTATCTGAAGATAAACTTTGATGAGATTGGGTGTAGTTAAAGAGGAATCAGTGACTCTTGATATTTTAAAATAATCTATATATTTAATGTGATTTATTTATTAATGTTCATAGCAATATATGTATGTTATCGATCGGATTTAAGCAACTACATTATCCACATTATCCAGAATGATATATACTGCGCCATGTATGGATGGATAGCATTGGATATACTAAGTTAGCGGCACTTGCGGTGAATCTATGATGCGTATTCAATTCCATCACCCGTGAAGGTTTAGTGAGATGAGTGTCGAATAGAGTAATGAAGCAAGACTCTTCTGGGGATCTACAATTTGCATTGATGCGAAACCAAGTGGTAGTATCGGCTAGAAGGGGTAAACGTTGAAATTTGAATACATGACATCAAGGCGTACTCGTCTACGGTGAAACCCTACCTCCCACATAATGAACGATATAAGTATATTGGTTTTTAATAAATAATGAGGGCAACTTTTATTGAAAACATTTGAAATGTGTGATGACTTTCACATAAAATATATTTCAAAAGTTCATTTTTATTAAGGTAATAAACTTTAATATATAATCATTGGCGTCAATTCTATTTTTTTTCAATGTATTAGATTTAATAAATAAAAAAATTATGTAAATTTTTTTTTACTAAAATGAAGATTAGATAATGTTTTTATTATATTGTGTCATTTATGCTTCAAAATGTCGACAGCATTTTCATTCGATAGATGATGAATAGTGACTCGTCTGACCAACGTGTAAGAGAAAGAGCCTCACTTCACTTTCAAATAATAAAGTGAGATGTCAATGAATGATTAACTTCAAAAAATAATATCAGTTTTTGTAAATTTTTATATATGAATCAAAATTCACTAATAATTAATTAAGTTAAGAGAAAGAGCTTCACTTAACTTTCAAATAATAAAGTGAGATGTCGATGAATAATTAAGTTCAAAAAATAATATCAGTTTTTGTAAATTTTCATATATGAATCAAAATTCACTAATAATTAGTTAAGTTTGTATATTATGAAGTGGTTGCCAATAATTTAAACTTCAATTAATTTATCACAGTGATAATTAATCATTAGTAAAAATATATAGTTAATGGAGTTTTAAGAAGGATTATAGGGATAATTAACAATTATTAAAAATATATATGGTTAATGGAGTCTTAAGAAGGTAAGACATCATAAAAGTGAAAGTGATTTTCTTTTTCAACTTTTTAGAAATGTGAATTTGGAATTGATTGATGTCCAAATTTACTTTGAGACTTATGAAAATTAGTTCTTATTATAATTATGTTTATTTTCTTTCTAAAACTATTTAAATTAGAAAAATAATTTTGATTTTTTAGATTGAAATGATCAAGTCATTTAAACATCTTAATTTTTTTTTTTAAAGATACAAGCATTAATTAATAATGTATTTTATTACCATTAAATTTATAAATATAACTAGAAATAATATAAAAATAAATATATAAATCAATATTTAATATTAATTTCTTAATAATTATGTAATACCAAATATTATCATACAAAAAATAATTATTTTTATTTTTATTTTTTCCAAAAAAAACACTTTATCTTTTTATTGTAACTACCAAAACAGTTATAATTATATTTTAACAAATAAAATCAACAAAATAACATTAATCTTTCAATTAAAAAAAATTAATAAATAATAATAACAACAATTAAAACCTAAAAACAATAATATTAATCTTTATTTGAGTGTTCCACAAATACAAATAGTAATGTTATTTTTTACCCTACAACACAAAGGCTAATGAAGTTAGAAAAAGTTATAAAAACACTTCTGAATAGAAAATAAACCTAAATCCACAATGTAAGTTAACGAAATTACAATGAATCTGAGCAAGATTAAAAAATCAACTTTTATTTGAAAATTTACTTCAAAGTTAATGTTTAATGCAAAGTTACCATTTTATAATTATTTTAGATTTATCTAATTTTGAATTTAAAGTAAGTTTAGAGAGATCAAATTTCTGTAAGTGAATTTTTTTTAAGTGAAAATACATGTTGTTTTCATTGTTTAAATTGTATTTTTGAATGCTATATAAATTAAATAATGTTAAATATCTCATTCACATATTTTTTTTTCTTCTAATTACTTTAGATGAAATTATATTAAGTTATATGAAAAACTAAATTAACATGCATAACATATTCATTTCTATTTTTTTATTAGAGGCAACACTGTTTTTTCATTTAGAGAATATTTTATTTTTATTTTAAGAAGACACATATTAACTCTACTATGAACACAAACATATTTACACTTGACAATGATTTTTTCTAAAAATACGCATATGGATGGTAATTTGAACTATTTCTATACCTTGGAATATTGACTTCAAATTCAGTTAAAGTTGGAGTAGAAGCATGCTAAGATAAATGAATAGAAAACTAACACTGGTGCCAATGTGTAACATCTAAGGCTATATTAATTTTTTTTTTTTTACTTTTCGTCATTTGTACAGTTGTTATTTCTTTACACATCTTCTTTACATATATAAATATACAACATTAACATTCACAACCTTAATCATGGAGCTCTGATTAATATACATCTAAGTAATAATTCTAACTAAAATGAGTGACTATATACACACATATATATTTCAATAGGCATATCCACTGCTGATCATATGGTTACACAATTAGCTTTCCGCTATTCAAGGAGTGAATTGTCTGCCTTTATGATCATGCTGTACTTTTCATTTAAAACGAATCCAAATCTAAGAAATGACACTGTTTGGAATTACCACACTTTATTGGGTTCTCGGAATATCTGCTTGCATAATGGATTGTAATTATGGTGTATAGTTGTTCGCTCTTCCACTGTAGATCTATCTAGCCAATCCAACGGTGAGTGTGACTTAGGGTTCCGAGGTATGACTTACCTCGTTAACTGTTTTCCCTTGGGCTTTTCGGCATTCTGTCTTGGCTCTCTGGTGAAAGAACTCTCGGCTTCCGCCTTTGTCCTCTGCAGGAGGAAACCCTTGGTGTTTCGTCTCCTCCCTCTACAGGAAGAGTATATTGATTTTGCAATTAGACTCTGCTCGGACCTTCTTCCAATTAAACGAGCTCCGCCATCGCTCCTCAAGGTATGTAGCTTACAACGCTGAGAGTTTTATTGTTTTTATTCACTGCAGAATTGATGGTTCGTCATTGTTATTACCTTGCAGATTTTTATACCTTATGTTTGTTATTTTTCGAATTAAATCTCAGCCCTTCTCGTATTTGCATTTAATGTTAATGTGTTATTTTCTAGGGTCATGGTGAGGCGTTCTCAACCTTCCTTTGGGTCAAATTCCGTGACTCCACACTGCTACTTCAGTGGAAGAATGGGTAGAAGTAGGTAAATCCTCTTTCCATACATAATGCTTATTATGTGTTCTTTGATTTATTCATTCCTACACACAGTTATTTACCCAATAGTATTTTATGATGCCATTGCATATTGGCACACTCTACATTCTCAGCAAGAACCCTAGCAGGTAAGCTATGGGTTGTGTTCTCGTTTTATTTTAAGTTTCTTCCTTGGCTTTTATGGTTTCCTGAAAAACAATGTTTAACCTTACCTCTCTTTTATGCAGCTACGCTGTCTGGAAACTTGGAAGCTCATTCGGCCACCACTAAACAATCTCCTGTTCAAATTTGACAAGTACCCCTTCCATTTCTAAGCTCATAAATTCCGAACTTTTGACTTGAAGTCTTATTACTTCAAGGTCTTACCTTCGTTCTGGTTCCTATAAGTTTGTACTTGCTCAGAGTTGTGCCAAATGTTGCATGCCACCTTCATTAAAATTCTACTGTAATAATTTAGTTTCCTTTCTTAAACTGGTTCACATGTGTTATGCCGTGGCTTTGTCCACCAACCTTCTTTCTAACTATAAAATGTTCTTTTAATTTTTAGAACTCTTGGAGGTCAGTATAGAGTTTGTAGTTTCGAGAATTATTGGTTCTTCATATCTGGACTCTGTCTTTTATCAAAGCTAAACTTTGTAGATAAATACCTTCAGTTATGATTTATATATGTAATTTAATTTATTCATAGTAATTTAAATGGTCTCATCTTTTCTAATATTTCATTTCTAGAATAAGAATATACATAACATATCTATTTTAGTTAGAAATGTTCAATTTATGTTTATTGCTTGTTTTGTCAACAGAGTTTATATTTCAAAGTTCCCAGTAGTGTTTGCTATGACCTTTTTTGCAAGTTTATAACTTCCAATTTTCTTATCTAAAATTACCATTTACAATTTCTATACGGTAACTATGCATATTTAAGAGTCGTCCCGACTCACTGTTTTCTATTCTTTGTATAGTTTATATGATGAGAACAACGTCGTGCATTCCAGAGCCTTTGAGCTCTCGAATCACACAAAGTTTGCCTACCGATTCATAATTAAATTTCGTGTTCCAATTACTTAATGTACTTTTCCAGTTTTGCCTAGTTTGTCTACAGCATGCAAACTCGTTCCTTCTACTATTCTGTAAATCTTTATTAATGTACATAACAATTAAAATCTAACAGTTTTACATAATATTTCTTCTCTTTCATAACTGTAGACTTTTCAATAATTCTTTTAACAAACAGTTGAACAAATCATATATTATTTCAACCATATTGCTCAGTTCTACAATGCTTTTTCGTGAATTGACAGTATCATTCTATAAAATTTACTTATCCAATTTTCATTAGAATTTACTTATTTGTTAATTGACTATGGTTTTCTTCCCTACCGTGGATGAGGCAATTAGGTCATCACCCCCCATGCTCCACTCCAAGTAGAAAGAAATAGTGCTCGGAAGAGATCTCAGGGCTCTAGTCCAATTTACCTTCCAGAAGATTACAGGATAGCTAAGAGAATTTCCACTCGTTTCTACCAGCTTAGGAAAATCATTCTCTCTCTCCTTTCTTGACTTCACAGCACACAAGTCAAAACCTCTCTTCTTCACATGGATGCTGCTTCATCTAGAGAGGAAGAGTAACTGACTAAAATGTTTCCATTCAATTACTTCTTATTTGGAATAAATATTTTTACCATCAATGTTTCACTTTATGGAATCAATTCCATAACTAATTTTATTTAATCAAATTTAATTCATGTTCTTAATATACTATTTCAAAATAGTAACAATAAATGTCTTAAAGTCTTAACAATAAACTTAATCCTTAGTGAGCACTTACGCTAATTGTTACACAATGTTAAAACGGAGCAAAAATAACCTTTTTCTTTTTCCATGAATAAAGGTCGGAATTTTTTCCTGCTGAACATGGTTTATTTTCATTCGATTATGAAATGAGACACACTATTTGGCAATTTCTTTTAAGCTAACCTAAAGTTTGCAAGGATGGAAGGAATGCTGAATGTATTATGAGATTCCATTGCCAAAGAAGACAACCAATGAAACTGAAAGCAATGTCGCACAAACTGTTACGATTGATATATTTAAGATATCGGTGAAAAATGTAGAGTAAGTGAAGTCCATATAGTCTACGGTATCATTGAGAGAAGTTGTGAAGCTTGTGCCTCAAATTGGAAGATCTACTTGTGATTACTGAGATAACAATTTCTTTTCATGGTTTTCATGGTTGGGTTCAAACTTCAGTTATTCTACATTCCTTGAGTTTAGCATTTGAATTAAAGACATGTAGTGGAATGCATAATATAATCTGGTCAAGATTAAAAATAGGCTCTTTTATCTTTTTAAAGGTTTTGTCGATTAAAAAAAAAAAACATGACATATTTTACACTGAGTTTCCAATGGAAATTATCGGCCCTATAAAGATATGGATAATAGTGCAAGCCATACAGAATTGCACGGGAATCTTCAGTTTTTTCGTTCAGGAGCTAAAAACGAGCGGATTGCAAGGGAATATTCCGTTTTTTCATTCACTAGCTAATGGTGTTAGATTTAGGAAGTAAGCAGATTGTTCCATGATCACATAAAATTATGATTTGCTTTTTAGAATTAAATTTTTAAAGTTTATTATCGATATTTATGAGGAATCAAATCAATGATTTCATATCAAAGAGTATATTAACATAACATGAGATTACTATTTATCTAAGACCCATGAACATTGAAAAATTAATATTTATTTAAATATAATTATTGAATTTTAGAATATATATATATATATAGATGATGATGATGATTAATGTTTACTAAGGCCAATGTGGTTTATCTGACCTTAGAAGAAAAAAATTAATTCTTTAAAATCTTTTTATATTATCAAAAAGAAGGGAAAAAAGAGATCCAAGATCACTATAGTTGGGTTGACATAACAAGTCAATAATATTAGAAGTGTGAAAGATGTGAGGGAAATTATAGCAAATGTGAGTAAAAGACGAACAATCTAAAAGAAGTGATTTTCATCTTCCACCTTAACAAAGATGAAAAATTCTATCATCCCAGTGAGTCTTGGGAGTAGACCACCAGTTGGTTTCATGACGAAGCTAAATGAGAGTTAATTCTTATCCTAGCAATATTCAATTTTTTCTTAGAGCTAGTTAAAACAGAAATATAATCCTTGTTACCAAGGGTGAGTTTGATCACCTCCTTATAATATCTTAGCTTCCTTTTACCCTCCAGCTCCTTATCATCCCATAGCTTATCCTTAAATTTGGAGGCGATAGTATCTTTGACACTATCCTTTCTTTAGAGTATGATCCCCTCATTTATCCCACAATCGTTGAGCCAAGACTGGGAATCCTTATTCCACCCATGCTTGAGGCAAGGGTGGGGATTTTGATTAAAGTTAGAAGCAAGTTTACGAAGGCTCTTAGATTCCATGTTTTAAAGCTTCTTCTTATGCATTAGATACTTAAACATTGACCTACTTTCAATGGGGGGAAGGAAACCTTCAATTAGGAGGATATGACAGGGGTTATTTTCCTTGATCTTCAGATTGTAGGTTATGAATTTCTTTTGAATCACTTCACTATTTCTCCACGAATCTTTGGATATAAAACAACACAAAACTTCACATCTATATAAGACTACATGGGTGATGAGGGTCTCAAAGAGAAATGTCTTTTTACTCCAAATTACCACGTTAAAATTGTTTTCAAGCTCATAATAAAATTTCCAGCCTCCAATAATCATTTTTCTCAATGTTGCAATTCTAGTTGAGCTGATGAGGAATGTCAATACCCAAATATTTATAAGAAGAGACTTATTCTAAGAAATTGTTATCATAGATGAAACTACCACTGGTAATATTTTTGGATTTAATTGTCATGACTTTAGTATTTTTTATAGTAACCATCATACCCATATTCGAGTAGTATTCATGAAGAGTCTTAGGCTGCTTATCTAGGTCATGATGGATTCTTGCAAGAAGAATCATATCATCGGTGTAAAACAAAAGAGTAATGATAATACCAGCAAGCTTGGTTCCCTTGCACCTCTATATTTCCAAACACTCCTCTGGCTTATCGATGTAAATTCCAAAAAGGTTAGGGGATAGGGGACAACCTTGCTTAAGCTTGATATTTCATTGAATACCTTTATACCACCCTTCGTTTGTATTAAGCTTGGCAAAAAAAATATCCTAGCAACGAATCACAACCATCCTCAACCTAGAAGGAACCATTATCTCATCAAGTATTTTCCAAAGCTTATCCCGAGGAACAATGTCAAAGGATTTTATAAAGTCCACAAAGAAACAAAAATTGTCAACTTTACTATTGTGACATTCCTTGGAAATGATCCTGAGATTGACAAGATGGTCGATAGTCAAGTGATATTTCCTAAAACCAACTTTCCCTTTAGCTCTTTTACCATGTCTTTCAAGCCAACAACTAATCTTATTTTCCAAAATGAGTCCATAAAGTTTGGCTAAGATGTGGCTAATCATAATCGTCTTGTAGTTAGAGGGAACAATTTTTTCCCCATTTTTAAAGATAGGCATAATAGTAATTTGTTTACAACCAAATTGAGAAGCCTGTGGAGATGGGGAATGAGGACAGATGTTCCCATTTTAAAGATCTCAGCTTGATATCCTTCATTATCTTTATCTTTCCTATTAGCAAACTTATTAATCCCATACTCAACATCTTCAAGAGAAAATATATCTTCCTTAATAGGAGTGTTAACGATGGTGTCCATGGAGTCATACAACTTCTTAAGATAGATGTCTCGCTTCTATAAGGGGATCGAATGACTATATTTTGATTTACTAACAAGCACAATAAGCTAAAATGTTCTGGACACAACTTATGAAAGGTGAAGAAGATGCTCTTGTCTCTTATTAATATATGACCACTTCTTATTTCTCATGAGAACTTATATAGTAATATTTTGGAGCTTTACAGTTTGTTAAGAGCGTCCCTAATTGTTTTCGTGGCACTTTTACGATCTTTGTCATACCAAAAATTGTAAGTTATGTTAATTTGTTTATAAGAAACTTCAATAAATACTTTTTAAAAATATTTTATAAAAAGATAATTTAATATATATATATAATATAGTTTATTGTTATGTTTTTAGAAAAGAAGTATAAGGGAGAGTGAAGTCAAAAAATAAGCATGAGTGAAAAAATCATATATAATTATTAAGATTAGTTTATTAAATAAAAAAATTATATATATATAAATAAAAGTGTGATTCAATTTAAATAAATAATTCTAATTTATTTATTTTATATATTTATGATTTCATTTTACGCTATTTTGAAAATATTTAGAAAATATAATTTTAGAGTCCATTATTTTATTGCGATTATGTGTCATATATTTTACCGTATTGCAATTACTCTGCTCAAGGAATTAAAACTGTGTAATTTATTTGCACTATTTTGATAAACTTAATGAGCGTCAAATTAAATTTTTTAATAAATATATTTAATCATACCGAATTTAAAATTTATAAAAATAACAAAATTTAATACTAATATAATTATGATTAATTCTTATACACACATTTAGAACCATATAATAGTTACCTTTATTATGCTAACTTGGCAGCGATATGCTCTTCTCCAGCCTTGTTACCAAAAGCACAGCGTACATCTATATTCTCACTTATTACTAGAAGTACAATAATTGTCAAATAATTATATGATCGTGGATAAGTGAAAAAATTGGAAAAACTGTGGATTTATTTCTGAATGGTGGCTTCTAAAATAGGTTTGAACTTCTCACTCATTTGGAAAAAAACTTTTCGTACACGGATTTGGTTATTGCTCCTTCCTCATCTTACGAAGAGGAAACGAGTAACATGCATGCGAGAAATAAGGTACATGCTTTAACTCCAAAACCTCATTCACAATAGAAAAAACCTCAACGTAAATAATAACAGCCATGTCATCAACCTAATCGAACCCAATTAGATAAGTATTGGCCATCTCACGAACTGACTAAGTAAAATACCAACCGCTATCTCTTCCGTTCGGACTTGGTCCGGGCGATTAATGTAATACTGGATTTGCAATTAAGTGCATCCACCACAAAACAACATTCCCTCTCTACTGTTCCTATCAAATTGGCGGTTGAGATTGTGGTGGATTGGATTGGGTGAGTTGTGTTATATCATTATATAACTAGCCATTATTTTAAAAGGTGTAAAGAGAGGGTTGATAAGATTTTTAAATTGAAAAATATGTATTGGGTTTCTATAATTATATTTGGGTTTCTATAATCAAGCAAATAATAAGTGAACTTTGGTTTTGAAGATTAAATTTTGGATGATGCAATTGTCTTTGAGCTTTACATTGATTGTTTACGTATCACAGTTTTTTAATAAAATGGTAGTCATAAATGTCACGGGAATGCACTTAATGAAAATCTTGAAAGCAATAAAGAATATCTTGTTTTCATAGTGCACCATAGATTACTTTATTGAAAATGATAATGAAACATAACACATAAAAAGTTATATCCATGAGTTTGACAATGTTGAATAGATTTGTCCATATTAACCAAACATTTACCTATTTGTTAGTATAGAAGATTACACACATAATTATTTTTTATTTTTTAGCTATATTATTTTTTATTTTTATTAGTTAACATAATTAAAAATAGGAAAAAATCTAAGAAAAAAACCATTTTTAACCAAAAAGAAAAAAAATTTCTAAATAAATAAACAAAATTCTAAATAATAAAAGAATAAAGATTATAATTTATTAGTGTTTTAAATTTGTTTTATATAAAATCTAAAAATGACGTAGTCTAATTTATAGAAAAAATAACTTGTCTAATTTATAAACAAAATAGTCTTTTTCATCAAACAAATTTATGATTTTTTGTTATTTAAAATAGATTTTTGAATTCATAAATGAATTCAACCATTTCAAACAAAACTGTGAATTTTTATTGTTTAAAAATAATTTTTTGCCTTAAAAACTCCAAAAAAACATTTAAATTCTATAAATTATATAGAAAAAAACTATATTATATATAAAACAATTATTACTCAACTATGTTTCCTATCTAACATTGCGAAGGAAATTGTTGCCGCTAGATTTTGTCAACATTGCTCCATCCGAGAATAACTGTTAAAGTGTGTGTAATGCGTCAAAGTGAACTACAAGACATGGAAAATATCGGTTCAGCTTGGTTGCCGGATCATGAAGAGACTGAGCCGTTATACTCATCCAATTGGATGAACATCAATTGAGAGTGGTGCAAGAACTAAATCTAAATATTAAATTTAGTTTTTATTAAAAATTTTATACTAGTTAAATTAAATTTAAATATTAAATTTTATTTTTATTATGGTAATAAATAAAAACTAGAGGGGTAGAGTATATATGCTTTTATCAAATAGATGCGCGGAGATGAGTCTCTTGTCTCATAAACAAGGGGTCTCATACACCAATTTGATGTCTGACTTGGCCATGACCTTAAAATCAAATACCAAAATTTAAATTAGCTATTATTAATGTATATACATATTTTATTAAATATATAATTATTGTGTATATACATGTTTTATTAAAAAATTTAATATATTACAACTGATAAAATAGGTAAAAAAACATATTTAATTTTTTAATGTTATAAATTATTTCATATAGGTTTTTTTTTAATATAATATTTCAAAAAAAAATAATGATGAAATTAAATAATGAAATTATTATATTTTAAAGGAAAAAAATTATTTAGAAAATATATATTTATTGAGTTTAAAGTTTTATTTTACAATCTAATCTAATATGAGGGCTATGTGTATTGCGGTTGACACATTTTTTTTTTTAAATGTTGCTATAAGTGAATATTATTAGACTTAATTAAAAATATTCTAAATGTCAATAATCCCACTCATATTATGTTAAATCTATTTTTTTTTAATATTACAACCCAATATAAAATAGATGCAGTAAAAATATAAAATTTAGGTTATAAATATTTGAAGAATTAAATAAATGTTTGAATATTCATGTTAACTAATATATTTCAATATAAAATCTTTATATGTGGAGAGAGAAATCATGGATATATATATATATATAGGAGATGTTTAATTTATTTAATTGTTAATAAAGGAAATGATATGTGAGATTTAAAAAATAATAGTAATAATAAAATTATTCAATGTGGGTTATAAATAAAATATTTCATTGTACATGGTTAAAAATATTTTAATAAAAGAAAATAGTTTAATATGGACAATGTAATTTATAATGAAATATGCCAATTTCCATATAAAGTAAAATATTTCAATATCCACTACACATATATGTATATATTATACCAGCATAGATCCATCTTAAGTAAGTCACGAGGTGAGATGGATCAAATTTATTCATATCAAAATCTCTAAACTTCATTAAAGTGCAATACAACGTGTTATTTTTCAATGTTTAAATTGTATTTATGAATGCTAAATAGAGAATATATAAGAAAAAATAAAAAAATTAACCATAAAAGTTTAATTTTCTCAAAATACAAACATAATGTTTTTTAAATGATATATAATACATAATTAAAATTAAAATATTTTACATAACATGTAAATCTAGATATTTTATCACATGAAAAAAAATTGTTTTTATTATTCATACATTTTCAAATATATGTCAATATTAATTACTATTACAATAATTTATTCATAACCTACATTGAATATTTATTTATATTTATTTAAATCTTTTGTTGAAATATTTTCTTTTACTTCTAATTACTTTACAACAAATTCAATTATAGTCGAAAAAATCCATATAATGATGCAGAAATTCAGGTAAGATTATGAAAAATATAAGCAATTTTTTTTGAAAATTTGGGTTACAGTAGTTAAACTTTAGTATTTTGGTTGCCTTAAGGGTTTTTGATGGTATTGAATCCATTTCCATCATAAAAAAATACAATTCAAACACTCCAATTACCTAAATTTTTGAATTACAACTCCATAAAATTTAAAATATAGAAGTGATTGAAAAATTTTATACAATTTAAACAATAAAAAATTATATATAGAGAAAAAACCACAAATTTAAAAACATTTGAGATAGATTAAACCTTTTGAACTCCAAATCTTTTTTAAAAATTGTACCCTTAAAAAATTAAATATCAAGAATTTTGATCTAATAAATAATGTTATGATTATGATAAATTCATACTAATATACATAATATTGTTAAAATAAAATAAATAATTACTTTATTACGCATTCTCATTTATATATAATATAAATTTAATTTAATTAAAATAAAAAATAAAAAAAATAAGACGATATTGAATCCACTCATGTGACCAATGTGTAAGAGAAAGAGATATCACACATGAATGGGAGTTAAATACACACTTCACTTTCAAGTACGTATGTTAGTTTAAATGCCACACTTCACTTATTTTAATTTAATATTTCATTAAAGAAATGAATATTTAAATTTTTTGAATTATTTATTTATTTATTTATTTATTTTTAAACTGGTTTAATTCCTTGGTGTCATTATTTTTTTTAAATAATATACATTTAATTTGATGAGAAAAAGAGTTTTTTTAATGAGTGTTTGAGCTTGATTTATTTTTTGGTGTTATTATTTAAAAATATATATATATACATTTCATTTGATGCGAAAACAGAGTATGTTAATGAGTTTTTGAATAAGATTTATTTCTTTTCTAATAAAGAAATTATTTTATAGTTTTGTTTCCATAAGACTTCAGAGTAGTTAAATTTGTTTCCATAAGTTTCAGAGTAGTTAGAATTAAGCAGTTACTCACAGTTACCTTCTCCTTTAAGGATAAAATGGAAATCCTAATGAGGAAAAGGGGTTATGTGGATGGGGAAGTTGACAGCAGAATGGTTGTATGTTGAGAGTGATCCAGAGCTCGTCTAAACCAGTGGAAATTTGTAACTAATACTGGAGAAGAGGTTAGACAAAACTCTTCAGGTCCTCATCCTAGAAAAGAAAGAAACTGTTAAATGAGTCTGCTTTGGTGAGGAGCACGGGAGAATTGAGGACGTTATTGCCTCCCTCAAGGTTGGGAGGACACCCTCAGTTTTGGTAAATAGAAATAAGTATTTAAATCTCAAATTAGTTAAGGAATAAAGAGAGCCATGGAAAAAAATTGCACCAAATTATTTATATGCATGAGTTTTAGAATTGTAAGTTATAATAAAAATGCATTCATTCTAAAATTTAAGTATATATGTACAGTAAGAAAAATAAATGTCTCTACATTAATTCTATGAATATATTGCATGTTGTGCTGAGAAGATACATGCACTTATAGTGAGTCTATATTAAACATATTGGTGAATGTACAATCCTTAAAACTAGTAGGCTACGAACATTAGTTGAATCTTATGAAGCCTAAATTGCAAAGCTTGATCTACGAGATTGAAGCCCGAAGGGAAACCTGGACAATAGGAGTGGACAAATGAATTTGAGGACAACTGAGTCAATAATCTGAGAATGCAGAGAGGAAAACCCTCTTTTAATTTCTGAGACAAAGGAACTTAAATATCATATGAACCGAAACAAGAACCAACCCTCGGCCTAAATATATTATATACTGGAAAAAGAAAACTGTAAGGTTCAATTTTCTAAATTCAAAATGAATAGACATAATATAAGTAAACATATTAATTTCAATAGAACAAGAAAATTTAGCATAGTGTAGGAGGGAATGCTCCGTACGACATATATTTATATATATATATATATATTAAGAGTGAAAGAATTACAAAAATCTAGAATTATCCTTGCACAATAGATAAGAGAAATTTAATAGCCAAACCCTCTTAGGGTAATGAGCAAACCCATATCAACTGGAAATCAACACTATAGCTAACAACTAGATAATACTTGGAACAAACATTAATACAAGTAAAATCTATTGGTACCGAGACTGCAAAGCAACCATGAGGATATTCCTAACAAAATATAGATAAGATATCTCTGATGTAAACATGAGGAAACAAACATGCATGTCTTCCATGATTAAAATATACACATTTCTCTATCAAATAAAACAAGGTCCTGGAGTTTGTGCAACTCCTTTTTTTAAAAGATAATTTATACAGGGATCAACCCTTCGAGGGATGAGACCCATTAAACACAAGAATTGAACCAGACTGTGAGAAATAAATGCATAGTGGGTATTCCGAGTAAGGACTCATAAAAACATCAATTTCTGGAAATAATTTCTAGTGTTACCTGGAAGGGTGCAACCCATGTCCGAAGTCGAGAGAGAGGTTTCAATACTCTTGTGGTACGTTTTCGAGCAAGGGAGCCAAGACATACCTACATCACAGTAAAACCAATAAAAACAAAGGAAATGTATGCCATAGGAAAACCCTAAAGAAAATAAAAATAATTATACTTAGCAAGATAAACTAAAAAGAAAGATTTACATAATAAATTGCAAGAAGTCGACCCTGAGAACCCATGGAAAGAAACGAACAAGAGGAGTAATGTTTCCACATACCCTTAACATCAAACACTAAACGAGAGAAATAACCATGGAGGAGTTGAATCACTTACCTGTTTTGGCCATGATATGAACAAGGATGTCCCAATTGAGAGAAGTGGAGTGAACAGGAGGAAAAGAACCACAATTAACCTTGCAAAACAAATGAATAAATCCATCTGAGAACCAGAGGATGAAAACAAAAGCAGTAGAAGGATCTTGTCATGCAAATAACATCATGAATGTCTTAGCTATGTGCATAGAAAGGCGGAAGGTATAAATGAAGTTCTTAATTGTTGAAAAGATAGAAACCAAAGAATTACGTCACCTGGAGGACGAAGAGGGGAGACAGAGTTAAACTACATCCGTAAGCCCAAGACTGTGAGCACCCCACTGATGGAGGAATAGAGGAGGGTTGTAGAGCTTTTGCGAAGGAGGAACGACACAAATGGCAGAGGTAGTTAGGGTTTGTGGGTATGGGTAATACCCTAACCCTCTCAAGCCACATCCATGTCATCGATCCGCAAGCACGAATGGAGGATATTGCACCAAGTGTAAAATGACATGGTGATAGCAAATTCAAATTCATGATGGACAACTATGTATCATGACAAGGTTTCGGGAGGGAGACACACACAATCAAAATTTTGTCTCCCGAATTAAATTGAACAATGGACATAATTATCAACCATAATAAGTGTAATGATATATGTGTAGAATCATTTATGATATTAAACACATAGTCGATCTAATACCTTATATCTAACATTGAAAATTTGAAAAAAAATTACATGCAGAATCCCTAGGTGGATTAAAAAGTAAAGTTTACAATTTGAAATAGTAAATGTATATAGATATATAGTGAACTATGTAATAATGTATATAAGCATAGTAATCCTATTTTTTTTTTTAATAATAAGATGTTACAATTTTAATTTTATTAAACTGTTAAAATATTATTAATTATTAACTAAATTTATGTATTTGTATATTATGAAGTGGTGGTTAATAATTATGATACAATTCATTTATATATATATATATATATATATATATATATATATATATATATATATATGGTTTTAATAAGGTAAAAAAATTAAAGAGAGTTTTTTAATATTTTATTTATGTATTTCAAAATAAGTGAGAAAAGCTTTCCCATATCACTATAGTTTTAGTAATGGATCAGAGGAACCTCATAAAAATTAGTTGTTGTTGAAGGGAATGTGTGATTTAGTAGGTGCTCAAAGTGGAGTTGACCCATTTAAAATGAAAATAATATATCTTAATATTGGCTATAATAAAAGCATAACTTAATCTACATATTTGGTTAGGTTTAATTAAAAACATTGTCAACATCAATAATACCACTCTCATTGTGATTGATCTATGCAAGTTGTTAGTATTGCAAAGAGAAAACATGTTAAGGGAGAGTTCATATAAAAGATAGTTAAAAGACAGTTATTCCTTTCTTAAAGATAAATTATATAGGTTAGGGAAAGCGGAGCAAAGAGAGTGTGAGGGAAAAAACTTAGGCAACCTAGATACTTAGAATTTGGATGGAGGAGGTCCAAGATAGGAAATGGAAATTGATTCTTCAGACTAGAAATTGTTGAGAAAGAGCAAGAAACTACCAGAAAAAATAATTATTGTTGAGAAAAAACATGACACTGCCAGAAAAAAAAGATTCAAAAAAAATATTCTTACCCTGGTTACCCAGTGAAATTTCATATTAAACTTGCAAAGTCTATAACAAACCTAATGAAATTCCATATTAGACCTGAAACGTCTATGACAAACCTAGAAATATTCTAGCCGGTGTCAAAAAATTGTTGTGAAAGTGAACTAGCTAAGAGAAATATTAGTAAAAGTTAACTGAACTCGTTGGAAACAAATAAGTACTTGACTATTATGTGGTGTTACTGTGTGGTGTTCTAACAGATGCAATCAATTGCTTTACGTAACTATTATATTATACCTGGAAATGTTTTATTAAAAGTTATTAAATGCAATAGTTCTTTCCATATCTGTCATATTTTGTGAGAAATAAAGGTCTCTTGTTGATTATTATTGGTTGTGTATCATAGAACATTTCAATATTGTATTACCATATATCTAAAAGTGTTCAACATAAAATAATATAAAATTTATAACTTACAGGGGCCAGGTTAGTTCCAAGTCAGAAAAAACCTTAGTCTGTTAACCCCGTATCTGTCATATTTTGTTGACCTTAGTCTGTTAACCCCGTATCTGTCCCGAGAGCCTGATACAAATGGAAGAATTTTTTTTGAAGTTTCGAGTTTGGAGTGCAATAAAGGATGACCATATTTGTTTAATTTATTTTTTTCAACTTGGATGTTCAATTTATCTTTTTCAACTTGGATATTATGAAGTGGACTCTGAAAAGCTTTGGAATAAACAAGAGGAATCTTCAAATCTTAAGCATTACTATTATAGCCCACTTCTTTCTATACTACGAGTAAAAATGTCTACTATTAAATCAGTTCAACTTATACCGATTATATTTATACAAATCATGGTTTCTAAAAATGATTTCATCATCGAAATAATAAGAGAAGTATTTTTTTTTTCTAAATTGTGCTAATTCTATTATGTAAACATTATGTTACAAAACTGCCTCAGTTCAGCTGTGGGAGACTGAGACTGGGCTTGAAGTCCATGCTCTGTCCTGATAACAAACTGCCCAGAGTGGGAAACCAGTTCTTTAAAAACAGTTGCACCCCCCTTGTAAAGGGAAACCAGTGTAGTGTCCATTACATTTATCATAAGAAAACTACAGAAAGACAACACTATAGACAACAAAAAAGACCAGTGTGCTGCTGTGGACCACAAAAAATTAGTATTTTTTGCAAAGTAATCAAGTGCAGAAACCATACTGAACCAAGTCATAGCAGAGTTAATTTGTGTTGATGGGAGAGGGCTGCTCCTCCTCAATGCGACACCCGTAGTGCTCCTCGGAATCTTCAGCATCAGCGTGTTGAACTCCATCTTTGTTAGAAAGATTTGCGTCCACCTACATAGAGAGATGACCCAGGGAGGGAGCTGCTGTGACAGGGGGTACGCTCAGACCAGCAGTGGATATTACAGCAGGGACGGGGCAGGGCTCACGAGGAGCGGGAGGGGATACATGAGGAATGGGAGGGGGTTCACACCAAGGAGGAGAACGAAGAGTAGCTTCTTCTCGCAGGGTAATAGTAATGACGACAGTGATGGTGGGGCGATTGAAGGCACTGTCAAAGTGAAGCTTCGTTCTCTGCGCAGTTTTCCTAAGAATATGGCTTCCAGAGGAGATAGGGGAAGGGGAGACGGGGTTAGGCGACACATCATGGGGAGGAGAGGCAGGCGGCTGGTCGTGGGCATAGCCATAGGGACTATCGAGAGAATACCGACGGAGGAGGGCCGCTCGCTTGCAGAACTGCCTCGAGTGGCACCTCGGTGGCAGGTCATTCGATGTCTGAGTCTTGGCATGGCTGTGTTAGCGGCTTGAACCGGCTCCAGGCAGTGGGAGAAAGCTTGATCAGGCACACGAACACAGCGAGAACTAGGAGGTATCTCCTAATTGAGATTGGAATGACAGAGGGTACTATGTGAAAAATGATGCCTAGGTATAGTTTCTAGACAACTATACAGCGAACAACGACGGCCAGTGTGTGTGCGAGCACTGGGCTCAGCACAAGCCACAGAACAAGCACTGCAAATGGGTTCCAAAGAGCTACTAGCGAAACCGGAATGCTCTGGAGAGTTCAAATCTGCGTCCATAATGAGCCGACTGGGCATACCAAGGAGGAAGAAGAGCCGGCGCTGAGGAGTTAATGCGTTGATCGCATGCGAATTGAAGTTGTAGTTAATTGCGCTGCGGGGGGCCATATGGCCACCCCATGCGAAGCGCCTTGGGAGATGGCCAATGACGGGTGTCCCGTCATACCAATTAGACATCCGCATCCGGAAAATAATAAGAGAATTATTAACCACAGTGAAAAATTGAAATGAAAATGAATGGTCCACCTTTACATTCTGAACGTTATTGCTTAACATGTTCCTAGCAATTCACATGGCATCATCATGAAATGATAAGGTACGATTTGGAAATATGGGTGATGAAGATGAAGATAATTTGTCGTATTTCAAGGAAGGGACTGAAATTGGCAATAAAGGTCTCTGGTTGATAAAAGTGTATCATATAACATTTCATATTATCTGACGATACATCATAAAAGTGTTCAACATTAAATAAAATTTGTAAGTTACAGGGGCCAGGTTGGTTCCAAGTCACAGCAGACCTTAGTCTATTACCTAGAATAGTCCAGAAACCTTAGAAGTAAAATATATGAAAGAGAAATGTGTGACATGTTCCTGGGTAAGAACGCGTCGAATTTCCAAATTTAGTAAATAAGTATATACATATAGGAATAACTGTAATTCATATCAACAACCAAACAATTCAAGCAGTGAACTTGAAATGTTTAAACAAATATGAGAATTACACATATGTACCAGTTATTAAAGTCAACAAATAGTTGAGTAAAAAAAAAAAAAATTCTTCAGCTTGTTCTAATGGTGAAAACAAATAGAAACATATGTTTATAAGTATATTTATTTTGGATCAGGATTTTTATAATTTTAATTTATTTATTAATAATATTAAGTGAATGATAGGGATTTAATTTCTATAAAATATTCTGGAATATTTTTCATTTTTTTTCTTTATAATTAAATTTATTAATTAAAAAAAGTCATATAAACAAGTGTCATATTAATTGATTTATGTTCTTTTGAATATGTGGTTTTGGTGAGCATGATATCGACACATAATATTATAACAAATTTAACCCACAAATTAAAAATCTCCATAATAAATGAGAATAAATTTCCATAATTTATAATCTTATTACATATTTTTTAAATATAAATAAAAATTTAACTTCAATATTCATTATAATTTCATTTATGTTAACCATTTAATTTATATCATTATAATAATCATAATAAATATAATATACATATTAAAACTATATAACATTTAACTGATATACATATTAAAACTATATAATATTTAACTAATTAATATTACCTTCGCAACAATATGCTACCCAATAGCTTGCTACCAAAATCACAATTCACATATATATTGCCTGAAAGTACAGTAATTGTTAAAGAATTATATCACAATGGAAAGGTCTATATGTGAAAATATATGAATTAAAAGAGTCACCGTTTTTAAAGTGAAGATTTATTTCTGAATGGTGGCTTCTAAAATAGGTTTGAAATTGTCACCCACTGGCAAAACTTGTCGAAAGTGGATTGGATAATTGTTCCTTCCTCATCTTACGGAGAGAAACAGGAAACATGGATGCGAGAAATAAGGTACATGCTCCAACTACCACAACCACGTCGTCTACATGACCCAATTAGATATGTATTGGCCATCTCACGACCGGATGAAATCTCATGGATATCTATAACGTAAGTAATTATTTGCGTATGTAATGACGTATTTATTTTGATGAAATCTCATTGAGATGATTAAGAAGGATTGATTATGCATATTTAGGCCGATAGGCCTTCTCTTTTGAAAGAGTTCACATTTTTCATCGTCAACATATTCAATGTGCAGCTGACACTTGTTCCTTGAGAGTTTTAACCTGTCGCTGACACCTGTTCCCTACACCTATTTCCCCAAATTTTAGTCGCGCATTAAAATTTTGCAGAGGCAAACGCCGTATATTTCGTTTCCTTCTTAGAAATCGGAGCGAACTCGGACTGTAGAGGAAATTTCTGGTTTGCCTGACACTTGTTCTCCAATCCTTGCGACTGGAATGAATGGAATGGCAGTTCAGAGGATGAAGGTTAATTAATTGTCTTCCCTGCACCACTAACTCCACTACAAACTTATTCACAAATACAAATAATGGTGTCTTCAACAGATTCCACTGTTAACGATTTTGAAGATTTTGCAGCCTCTCAACACCTCACTCAGCTTCTTCCCGAGCTCGATTTTGCTTCTAAAGACATTTTTTCCTATCCTCTGCTTCTTGTTCAGGTAATTAAATGTTTCTTTTTTGCACAAGTTCCTATTCTTACTGTGAAAATGTTTATGTTGTATGTGATTTTACAGAGTAGGTGAGAGACATCATAGATTTATTCTCAGTCCAGCATCAGAGAAAGAAGTTTAAGATAATTGTCTTCATTTTCCATAGCTTAAAATTCTTTAGACTTCTTATCGGTCCTGTGCCCCGTCATGGACACTTGGGGGTTTCTGTGAAGTTTCCAAGGTGTTTCCGAGTTTTTTTGAATCCATCTTAGAGATTATCATTCATGGTAGTCATACGGATTAAATGAATAGTTACAAATTAAGCCCTGCAATTATATTTCAACTAGAAAGATTTGGCCTATCAGAACGCCCTTCACAAGATTCACTCCCTGCACTTGTTTCAACTTCTTAAAATAGCTTGGTTGTTGCTTTAATTTGGGTGGTGTAAACACCCTATTGGCTCTCCGTGCTTTAAAAAGGGTAAAAAGCATTATAAAACTGTTGAACCCATATGGATTTCGAAGATCTTTCTGTCGGAATACTTGTGAAATCCAAGCAGGGCAGAGGTCATGGCAAGAAAATGCCCAGGTCTTGGAATCAAGCTGTTCCGCAATTGTTTTGGAGCATGAGATTTTAGGAAGATGAATATAAAGACAAAATGGGAGGTTCATTAGACAGCTGGGATGAAGGTGATCTATTAGCTCTGTGACACTGTTATGCTCCTCGAAAAACTTATTTGTAAAATGGCCTACGAAATACCAAAATAGTCTGAAGTGGAATTACTTGACCATTAACTATGCGATGCACCAAACACAACTTATCTGTAAATTTCTGAAAATAATATGAAATACTAAAATAGAATAGAGTATAATTACTTCCACACTTCTACATGTTTCAACTTCCTTTATCTTTAAAGAAAGTATCTCTGTTATGCACCTGTCACAAGTTACTTGTGAAATGGTGGAAAGTAATATAAAGTACCAAAATAGATTTAGTGAAATTGCTGGACCTCCAACTTTCGTGATATGTTAATTTGAAATACCAAAATAAAATTTTGAGAAGGAATTGTGAGCCAGTTATGAAGGCCCCTGTGTTCATTCCAATTATGAACATTGTCCTTAAGAACAGGCTTTAAATCTTTAGTCTATGAACGAACTATACAATTTCTAAACTAACCCAAGCCCATTTACTAACTTTCTCTGAAATTCCTAACGTAGCCCTGACTCATCTAAATCCCAGTTTGATATATAAGACTTTATATCAATCCCAAGTTTAGATGAATCTAAATTAGCGTTAATATTTAATGCACCTAATTCCCTGAGCTTATCTGCCTCTAGGGCCCTGGATAGTTTTAATGTGTTTCCTGACTTATTTCTCTTACAAGGTTTCTGAAGTCATCTTGTTGAGGCCTCAATTGTCAAGTTCGCTATTAGATGATTCCAGGGAGTTTTTACCCTACTTAAAATAAAGGAAGTTAGATGGTCAAATAATTTCACGGTATGAAGAAGGCTAAGCATTCTATATTTTGGACTATTTGGGTTTGCTTTCATTGGAACCTTATGCAAATCTATCAATCCAAAATGATAATAGCAATTCAAATTATTCATGAAACTTGCCAGATTTTAGGGGGAAAAAATGCCATATTCCCTTCACTACATTTGAGTGACTGGAAAACCGCCAATTCAAAGCAGGTCTAGACTAGGGTAGACATTAAGGGCACATAAAATCCTTATTGTGTTTATGTTACAGAGGACATTGGGTTGGCTGCAATAAATGCCAACTCAGACCCATCTAAACCTGGGTTTATTTTAAGCCTATTCTTTAGGACAGTGGGTTAATGATTCCCTTAATGCTTTTCTCTTGAAGTTGGGCTTGTAGATAGCAAAATTGGCTTCAATTCTGCGACAGTCTTTTTTATAAGGGTGAATACTTTTGTTGATCTGTGGTGGGTTATGAGCCCTAACTCCACATTATCACAGTAAAGTCCACTAAATTGTGTGGACCATCAAACTCGGGCAACTCATACATGTCATCAGTGCTTTATATTTGGTGGGGTTTAAGCCTGAGTCATTATGGTGGTTGCATCCTGTCTCAACCACTAGACCAAAATGCCTTGAAAATATGTTTTCAAAAATCCCTACCAAAATGTGCAAATTTAATGAAAGTTTCTTCTTAGAGGAAACCAAAATGCCTTGAAAATATGTTTTGAAAAACCCAAAATGCAGCCTCCAGATTTCAAATATAAATAGCTCCCCAATTAGTCAACTGGAATTTTTATGATTCTGACCTTCAATAAGTCCATTTCCCTTGCTGAAACAGCTAGATCTATATGCTACAGAGTTTGGTGTAATGCTGGCCATGGCATATATCAAGCTCCTTATTAATTCAGATATGGCACTTTCTTCACAACTTTCATTTCAGGCTCTGTTCTCTAACCTTTTTTATTACACAACTTCACTACAAGTTTCTGTGGAGTTGAAATCGACCACTTGAATCCCAAGGAAAAAGTGGATCTGTCCAAAACCAGTCATATCAAAAACACAAAATTGTCATTTTTATGTTAAACTTGTTCAGTGTAGACAAGTTTCAACTTAATGACAGTTTTTTAGCCGTTATATTATTTGTTAACATGATTAATGTTTTTGCTGTTTCCTCTAATTATTGTCAATTTCAAACTTTGACTAATTTGCATAACGAAACTCTGAAAAATTCAGTAGCATTAACTAGATTTGAAACGAAAAAAAATAGCTTCATCTGCATAGAGTGCTAAAATTTAAAAAAATAAATCTCATTAATATTGTTGATGTAGATACACGAATTCATGTCCAAACTGCCATAAAAGAAAATGTCATCAACAATGTTGATGTACATACACGGATTTTGTCCAAACTGCAAAACCTTAATTTTTTTGAGGTATCCATGAATCTTTTGGTACCAACTGATAGGTAATTTGGATGAGAATTTGAATTTCAGATCAATCTGGCAAGCAATGGAGTGTGGATCTGAGAAATACTCAATCTGTAAAACAAAACCGGAAAGTTCAAAATCTATGTCACTGGAACAGAGGTCTTTAATGCAACACAAATAGAAAAATTCTTATATGCATGACTCACCCAAAATGTAGATTTAAGTCCTCTAGCCTTTTCATCTAAGTTGTCTCTGTGAAGTTATTTGCACTCAGAGCTTCTTTGTTGCCCATGTAAAAGGAATGATGTCTAGGATCAGGGAGGGAGATCATAACTTTAACACTTTAACTGTTAAATTTTCTAATTCATGCTAGCATATCTGCACTAGAAACATTGAAAGCTATACAATAATATATAAAACCACACTTCAAGCTGCATATTGACATATTGAGTTTTATCAAACTCATAGTTCATTCAAATAAAACTACCAAAGTCTTTAGAGTTCACCCAGCCTAAACAACTCAATACGGCAATGTAGCAACAACTTCAGAAAAAAGGACAGATGCCGTCTGGTGGATGAAAATAGATTCATCCCAAACCATAATACTAAAGTAGAAAATATAAGCACTGCAAAGACATTGACAGCAAATGTCTGTCTCGTAATCTTAAAAAGGATTTTACACTTCATCCCTCCAGATTTCAAATATAAATAGCTCCCGAATTAGTCAACTGGAATTTTTATGATTCTGACCTTCAATAAGTACATTTCCCTTGCTGAAACAGCTAGATCTATATGCTCCAGAGTTTGGTGTAATGCTGACCATGGCATATATCAAGCTCCTTATTAATTCAGATATGGCACTTTCTTCACAACTTTCATTTCAGGCTCTGTTCTCTAACCTTTGTTATTACACAACTTCACTACAAGTTTCTATGGAGTTGAAATCGACCACTTGAATCCCAAGGAAAAAGTGGATCTGTCCAAAACCAATCATATCAAAAACAGACAATTGTCATTTTTATGTTAAACTTGTTCAGTGTAGACAAGTTTCAACTTAATGACAGTTTTTTAGCCGTTATATTATTTGTTAACATGATTAATGTTTTTGATGTTTCCTCTAATTATTGTCAATTTCAAACTTTGACTAATTTGCATAATGAAACTCTGAAAAATTCAGTAGCATTAACTAGATTTGAAACGAAAAAAATAGCTTCATCTGCATAGAGTGTTAAAATTAAAAAAAATAAATCTCATCAATATTGTTGATGTAGATACACGGATTCATGTCCAAACTGCCATAAAAGAAAATCTCATCAACAATGTTGATGTAGATACACGGATTTTGTCCAAACTGGAAAACCTTAATAAATTCATACCTTCATCATAACCAAGATAACTCTCAACGGTGTGTCTACATTTTTACTTTAGAGTAAGTTATTGATGAAGTAGGCTTAATCATTGGAGGTAATTTTTGGGAAGACTGGGAAGAAAATAGATTCATGGCCAACTCAATAGTTAGATAATATAATCCGCTGTAGTAATCAATGGGAATTAATTTTTTGAGAAATCCGGAAAAATAAAGAGACTCTCGAGAAACTCAGTGGTTGAATCTGCAAGCCAGAGAAACCTACTTTTTTTGAGCCAGTTCTGCATTACCTCCCCATATTGGTGGTCAATACTAGAGCCACTGATAGGAGTACTAAAATTCAAAAGGCTTATTAAGTCATTCCTTTTTGAAGAGACAAGTTGATCAGAACCAAAAGAATCCTCCCTTCTAGGTTAAAGAAATTTTAAGTTGGATTTAAATATGGGAGATTTGGAATCAGAAGTCCACTGGCAGTAAACCTTCCAATCACCGCCGGGTCAACTCCTCCTGCGAATACAGGGCATAATTTAAAATATAGTTGATGCTCATTCTATGGATGCAGGGAGACACCGAATGGGGCTAATCAGTCAAGGCAAGGTCTGTATAATGCCCAAGATAAATATCAGATCAATCTAGCAAGCAATGGAGTGTGGATCTGAGAAATACTCAATCTGCAAAACAAAACCGAAAAGTTCAAAATCTGTGTCACTGAAACAGAGGTCTTTAATGCAACACAAATAGAAAACTTCTTAGATGCATGAGTCATCCAAAATGTAGATTTAAGTCCTCTAGCCTTTTCATCTGTATCCTGTAATCTCTGTTTCTGAGAGGCTCTTGTAACCTTCAGGACTTCCCACTCTTGTCAAACTTCACATCCCTGCTCACCACTGTCTTCCACTGAGCTGGAATGTAGATCTACCACACTTTGCAAGTTTCAATATATCCAACAAAGATCCCATTGACACTTGAGGGCTCAAATTTAGAATGTTTCTCATCAAGAACATGAATATAAACTGAACTACTGTATACACAGAAATGAGATACCTATAGCTTCTCACTGTATACACAGAAATGGGATACCTATAGCTTCTCACTAGTAAAGCATCCTCTAATGTTTTGTCCTTGAGGATCCTCTCTGGACATCAACTCAAGACAAGTTCATGTCCATTGTCGTGAATCATGGCTCCTGTAATCTCTGTTTATGGGAGGCTCTTGTAATCTTGAGGACTGCCAACTCTTGTCAAACTGCACATCCCTGCTCACCAGTGTCTTCCACTGATATACACAAAAATGGGATACCTATAGCTTCTCACTGTATACACAGAAATGGGATACCTATAGCTTCTCTCCAGTAAGCATCCTCTAATGTTTTGTCCTTGAGGATCCTCTGTGGACATCAACTCAAGATGTAGACAACATTATTACATGTTTCTACCTAAATACATTAGACAAGTTCATGTCCATTGTCGTGAATCATGACCTTTGCTGTCTCAATGAGTTATTTTTGGGATTGTAAACTCCTTATTGTAGTCTCCTTTATTAGCCTCCTTGATGCATTAATAGACTTTGTTTTATTTTTTATTATTATTGCATTTAACTAGAAATCTAAGTGTTCATTATGAACAAATCTATTAGATAACGATTAAAAAAATGCTAACTTATGCTTTGCATACAATTTATTTAATGCATTAATATCTCTTCCAATGCATTTAAATAAATTGCAGGTATTACCATTGCAAATAAAAAATTTGCACTTTACTACCATGATGGAGCCGATTTTGACTGAGAATGCCATCCCCAAAATGCTAAATGGTTCGACTAAGATGCAACCCCTACTGCAAGTAGTGAATATCGGATCTGTCTATTCATCAAAAACCAGCGCTCCCCACTACCACATCACTCTCTCTGATGGCACATATCAACACAGGACTTTGCTACCATTTGCTTATGGCGCACAAGTTGCAACTGAAGAGATTCAAATCGGTTCAATCATTTCACTTACAAAATCAACTTGCACAGTGTCCCAAAACTCTACGTAAGACTAGACTTTGTTTTACACTTTCCCCTTTAGGTTTTTGGATTATTACTAAATAAAAATGAATTTACCATTCATTTTAATTTTAAATTATTTCTTCATCCATTTCGAATCCTAGAACTTGAGGTTCTCTACCGTAGCAGCCCTTTGGTTAAGGAATTGTCATCGCTATTGCATGCACAGGCAAGCGAATCTCATTCAAGTTCTTCATCAACAAACAATATTCTTCCAAATACTTTGACTCCAACAAGCACATCTACAACATCGCTTGTACCATTTACATCACTCCATCCGTACCGAAAGTATTGGTCGATTCAAGGTAGAGTATTATCAAAAACACCCTTGAAGAATTACAACACTGCACGTGGGTCAGGAAAAGTTTTCGGCTTTGACTTCATTGGTCGTGACAAAGATGAAATCCATCTTTCTGCATTTGCTGATCTTGCTGAATCTCTATACAATCTGATTGAAGTTGGGCAACTATATATTGTCTCCAATGGAACAATAAAGCAAACAAACCCAAACTACAACCATTTAAACATATCAACACAGGACTTTGCTACCATTTGCTTATGGCGCACAAGTTGCATCTGAAGAGATTCAAATCGGTTCAATCATTTCACTTACAAAATCAACTTGCACAGTATCCCAAAACTCTACGTAAGACTAGAATTTGTTTTACCTGTACTGGAATCTATGCTCCCAGGTAGGAGTGGTGAGAATGATGGAGAGCACAGTTTAACAACCTAACAAAAGAAAACAGAGGAATCCAAACAGTAAAAAGCATAAAACAAACTCTTTGAAGCCAACCCATCCAATGAAAGAAACGTCTTCTGAGTGCTATTAGGACAAAATTCCGTTTGAGGCTCGACCATGGCGTCTGTGCCCGATACCATTTCATTTTATTCGGCATTTCATGGCGGAAAGAGTGCGTGAAAAGCAATGAGCCGACGAGAAATACTAACCTTTGCTGCCATTGTAGTTAGGGTTAGGGTTAGGGTTGATCTGGCAATGTGCAAAAGCCTGCAAATCTCCAAAACGAATCGCACACGCATAAGGAACGCAGAGAACGTGAATGCCCATCTCTCTTTTTCTGTTTTAGAAGTTATGTCTAACGTCTATTTTAGCTCCGGGCTGAATACTTTCAGCGTTTCCCGACTCTGCGTGGTGCAGGACTCGAGTCGTGCGAAACAGGGAAGTCACTCCTGCAGGTAAGGGGTGTATGCATGTTCCAAATCATATTGAATTCAGATGATCATATTAGATCCAACCTACTATCCTAATTTTTGGCCGACCTGGATTAGAAGTCCAGAGACGGGAGGCATGGGAATTCTTGTTGAAGTCCTCGATCCGTAGTTTAGAATCGAGTCAATTAGAATAAACTCTCACAAATACCTATACCCAATAGCCTAAGCTCTGAAATCAAATTCCCCAAACGTGAAAACGTGCCAATAAATAGTAAAGTTGCTGAAGGTCCCAAACAACGATCATACAAGATTGATAACACCTCTGGAAGCTATGGGATGTTTTTCTCTTTGACAAGTTGGATAAGGGTTATCTCAAAGGCTTCAAGCTAGATTGAGTTTGGTATCATCGTTTCTATCCAACATTGAGTATGGTATTATCGTTTTTCTATCTAACATTGAGGTTGAGTTTTTGGCGTTCTTTTAATATTGGGGTTGAGTTTCTTATTATCTTTCTTCTATTCAACATTGAGGTTGTTTTTGGTTTAATCTCAGTCGATATTTATATAAACAAAATTGAACTTGGCATAGTCATTTTTCCATTCAACATTGAGATTAAGCTTTCATTGTTTTTCTATTCAAGATTGAAGCTGAACTTCCCAACATCATCCTTCTTCCATCTAACATTGGGTTTGCCCTCCCTTAACTCAACTTATATAGAAAAAAATAATAATCAAAATTATTCAAATTTCAAAACAAAGTATTTAAATATATATTGAGTTTTTTTTTTCTTTTTCCTGCTGTCTGTGAAGTTTTTGAGTGAAACTCTGAAGGTTTGAGTCCATTTGAAATTGTCCACAATTTTTTAACATAATTCCACCAACAGTATCGAATGAATTCGATATATTTTCCCAGGAGTAAACGAAATTTTCCATAGCAAAGAAATTTCTTTCAATTTCCATTTTCCTACACCAGAGAGAATTCCTCATCTGCCAATAGTCATGTGTCAAATTCCCATTGGTACATTGAGGAATCATGGAGTTTATTGTTGGAAGATTGCTGATATATTACCATTAATGCCAATGTGTGGCCATCATATTGATTTTTAGGGTTATTTGGTGTTGTTGCAGGGAAAGTTGAAACCTTTTCATTATTTGGTGTTGTATGAGGGAATTTGAATTTTATGGTTATTTGGTTTTGAAGCCAGGAAATTTGGAATTTTATGGTTATTTTTGTGTTGTTACAGGGAAATTTGGAATAGGAGAACAATCACATTTCACATCTGTGAAAATGGTGAAGTTTCAGAAGCAATTGGAGGGGAAGTTGGTTCCTCAGTGGAGAAATGCTTATGTGAACTATAAACAGCTGAAGAAAATCATCGGGCAGATTCGAGAGCAGATGGTGCTGGAACAACAATCAGGCAATGCTACTCATGGAGCGCAGCACAGACCCACCTTCAGTATATGTACTACGCGTTCTCGAGGGGGAAATTCACTGGTACTGAATAAAAAGCTGTAAAGACTTTTTTAACTATGTTTATGTGAGTAGAGTTAATTTGAAATGCATCTTCAGGATTTATAATAAATCTAGAGTTTGGGTGACCCAAATCTAGTGATAGACTAGGAAAATAACAAGGCACAAATCTTAAATGTTAGTTTGTAGCCTATTCTAAGTCATATCAAGAATTTCACTAGAGAATAGATTGGTTTTCTATTGCTCATATGTATAAAGAGTTAAATGATCTTGCTAATGAGACTTCCAAGAAGCTTCTCTATTCAATATGGGGATTTTATAACCCATGAATACTTCGAGGACTATTTAGTCTAGGATATGTCCTTCTCCTCATAGAAGTTGTATAGGCTTCTCTCATCATGTCATATTTACTTTCTAGAGTCTCTTGGTTTTATAAAGAAGATCAAAATGTGAAGTAACAACAAATTTTGGAGATATTTTTTTTAATCCCTTTTTTGGAAAGCATCCATTAGATTTTTGCTTTAGAAAAGAAAGATGTAAATCCAAAGTAGTCTGTCTTTTTGGCTCTCATAAGGTCAATCCCATTGTTTTAGTTTGTGACCCCTACAAGAAGAGAAATATGTATACTTCTATTTCATGAAATATAAAGTTTTTTTCTTCAATGAAAATAATATTTATAATTATTAATAGTTGGTGTACGATTGTTATAGTGGAAGTAAAAGTGTATGATATAATTGTACTTCATTTCCATTATCATATTTCATTTTAGGACTTCTTATATTTTAATAAAAGGATAAATTCCTTCTTTCATTCCTTCATTCATTACTGTCCTGAAGATGGATCCCCCTTGGGATTCGAAACGTTGAAAAATGTTCTCTGACACTATCGAAAATCCGGAAACCTCTTCATCAATTTATAACCATGGGAGCTTGAAAACGAGAAATATGGTTTCATTTGAATTTGATTTCCATTTAGTGAGACTTAGATTCATGACCTACCTAAATTTAATTTTAATTAATTGGTTTGATAGAATGTTCAGTTGATTAATGTGGGTACGCGTGGAAGAGTGCTTTGTGATTGTTTGATCTTTCTAGGACCCTTCCTAGGGAGGCTAGGAAAGTGGTGGTAGAGGAGGGATAAAGGAATTTGGAAAAGGGTGTTGTATAATGTGGGGAATTGTTTTAGAAAGGAAGCATAACTATGGGAAGCATGGAGAACTATGAAAATGAAGAAGTGTGAAATGAGATCTATCATGAAAAGGAGAAAGCCATTGATTATTGATAATTCAAATACAGGTGGTGGATTGGGTGTTGTTCTTGGAGCTTTGGTCACCTAGGTCTATGAAGCTCTAAGGTTTCCTAGAGCTAGTGAGCGATAGAGGCTTTTAATCACTCATTGGGAGGTTAAGATCAAGTTTGGGAAATCTACCAATGTTCTAAGGTGTTGGATTGTTAAACCTAATCTTCTAAATCAAACTATTTTGCAACTATTTTCCTACTTAATTGATTACATTGATTACAATGTTTTAATTAAAGTGTTGAAAACTTAATTTCTTTGATTAAACTATAGATGCAAATGCTAAGTACTATATGTTATTAGTAAATAGAAAATAGTAAATTCTACACAATATAGAATTGTTTTACATGCAAAATATCTAAATTAGACAACATAAATAAGTATACAAGTTCATTAGCCTTAAATGTATCAAAAGTGTCTTACAATAGTAATATTATATATCTATGTGGCCTATGATAAGTTGGACTAGACTTCCATAAGAAGATTCCAAAAATCTTTTCGGTTTGACAAATCATAGATACAATGGATCTAGCATGTTATATAATTAGATTTATTTTCAATTCTTCAAAATGACATCCTAATATGGACAAGATGACCCTAAATCATAATATATATTCATTATATTGAAAGGACAAGGTAGAACAATAAATTATTTCTGAAAATAAATTGACATAAAATGCATCAAACCTACATAAGAGATAGAAGAAATATGCACAAATAACAATGCTTTTGTTAGAAGAACATTTTTAGAAAATTAATACTTGCAAAAACCACTTAACACTTTCCTCCAAGAAAAAGAGAAATGACATTAAATTATTTATTTTTATTTTTTAACTCACCACTTTTAGTTTACATACATATCAATAAGATACTACATTTTATGATGTCTTTACTTTCAAGCAAATATATGAAGGTTCTCTTAATGGTTTCCAACATTGAAAGGGAGATTAATTGGAAGAAATCTTTGCTGAAGATTAACCAAAAAAAGAATAAAGGGTTAGGCTTTAAAATTTATATATTTCGACAATCTTACTCAAGTGAATTTTATTTTGTAGGAAGTTCTGGTTTTCATATTCTAAATTTTAAAGCAATGTATAAAATAACAAAATAAATGGAAAGGAAATAAAAAATTTATAGTGTGGGTCACTATTAAAAGAAAAATGGCCATTGATAACTTGTAAAGACATGTGCACTTTAATAAGCATAAGGAAGTCTCAATATGAAAGAAATCATATTTTTTAGTATAAAATTATCAAATAAACTTACATTGAGATGGAAACATGAAAAATAGTTCTTTAAACTTAAATATTAAATGAAAAAATCAAACCATCTCCAAAAACATTGGATTTCTCAAAAAATAATATGATATATGAAATATTTCTTTTACAGAAAACCATATCAATGCTCACAAGTAAATCATCTAATAAAAAAATTAACTAAACAATAACATAATAAATAATATTATATAATTAGAAATTATCAAAATAATATTTTATGTAACAGAAAATTTATATCATAAACCTACAAAAGAATTTTTAAGAATATATATATGAGATCATATCATATATTAGAGGAGCCAAGAAAAAGCTATAATAAAAGAAATTTCTGTAACTTATGGAATAAACTAATAGAAATCAGATCTTCTGTAACTAACGTGATAAAATATTGGGTTTCAAAAAATTCATTGAAAATGGGCATGAGGTGATAAACTGCATAACAGGTGAAGCATGAAGGGAAGAAGACCAAGAGTTGTTATAGAGATGAACATACAAGTAAATATATATTATGAAGAAAGCATAAGTGCCCTTTTCACAGAAAATTTGTGTAAACGTATAGAGCCTAAAGAAAATGAGTTTCCATAATGATGAACCTCACGCTTTGCACAACATTGTTCAGTGGACCATTCATTTGAGTTGTGGATTGCAAGAAGCCAAGATAACAGAGGTGGCTTGTAGCTGATTGAATGGCATGGCAGTATTTACAAAGCTTGGTGGGATTTATACTTGATGACTGGTTCAGGACATAAGCTGGCGTTGACAAGGACTATGGCAGGCTTGGAACCTTGCTGCGGTAAAATTATTGGTTTTCCAATGTAGTAGATTACAGAGGAGCTTTCATGGTTGTGTGTGCCCTCATATGTAGTTATCAGCAGTCCCTGATCAGTTGGGTCACGTTCCACCCTCTTCTTCACGCTGCAATTGCTTTCCGAGCATCTATAATAGCTTCTGCACAAATTCATAAACATTAACCCAATTTTTTTATTTCCAAATTAGGGAGGGACTGACTGACTACCCTACAGCAGCCAATATCAGTATCCTCCTCTGGGGAAAACCCAAAATCCCCAATCCCATGCTTTGGTATAACTTGTTGCCAGAAAGTAGGAAGAAGCCATACCTGGGATGAGGGCTACTTTTAACGATCTTTCTCCCATACTTGCGCCATTTGTAGCCATCCTCCAAAACATCAGTCTCTGATCTAGTTTTGAAGGCATATCTAGGCCCTTTTTCGGTCTTTATCTTCCTCTTTTTTATGATCTTGCTATCCCTGCTGAATTAATATATAACAAAAATTATAAATACTATATAAAATCATTAAAAATTTGAATATTTTTACAAAAATATTACCAAATAATAAAATTAGGCAAGGAAAATTTCCATCTCAACAAAAACACACCGTGTTTAAATTCATTGAAATACATTTACTCCGTAATGAAAATTTCACAACAAAAACCCACTGTATTTAAAATCATTAGAATACATTTACTCCATAATGAAAACTTCACACATCTTCAGGAGTGAGCTGAAATGAGAATAAGTGAAGTGTTTCAGGTCACTGTGAGATGGGTCAAGTTTTCACCCAAATCTTCTAAAGCCTCAACTAAACCACACAGAAATCGCACAGTGCTCCAGAAATTTCCATCTATCATATTCTTAATTATGAAAATCTACATGCTAAAATACATTTACTTACGCTATGTCTCCTTCAGCAGATGTCTTGTGATCCGAAATCTCTGATACATGTTCTTCTACATTACAGATCTCAGAGTGCTGATCCTCTTGACTCCGGACAGATTGTGCCACTGGACTATTGGCCATCCAATCTGATTTCATCTCTGCCTTATCTTCCACAACAAATTGGGTCCATGATTCCTTCTGACCCTGACCCTCTACTGAGACATTCAACTGCTGGTTCAATGCACTCAAAGCATTAGCAGCCCAGGGATTATACCAGAGCAAGGAATTGAAGGGATCCAAGCCTCTATCACCACATTGACTGTCACCATTGCCCTCCCAGTTATCCATATCTGTAAAGCTTGCTTCCAATTGAAAACCCTCCCTCCCACTTATCTGTAATGCCTTTGCCTTTAATCCCAATATGGCAGCAGTCGTATTATAAATAAAGGGGGAACACTCTCAGACAATTTCCTCACAATTGCGAGGAAGGTGCAGGTGAAAGGAAGAGTGGATGTGACGACTGCTGCCTCCTATGAATAAACGCTGTTGATCACGAGAGAAATATGAGTTATGAAGTCTTGTATAAGTCGATGGTCGATAATTATTACATGGGCCGTAGTCCCCCTATTTAAATGCTTACTCAGCCCCACCTCTCCATCGCCTTCACAAAGCATCCCACTCCCCCATGTGCCTTTTTTTTATACCTTCCCCTTCCCCTCATCATAGGGATGCCATGGTATGGTATCGCATTCCCATCATGGCATATGGCTTCCCTTGATTCCGCTAACACCTGTCCACACGGTGGTATATATGTAATGTATATATATTTAAATATGGACTGACGTGATTTCATCTCATTATATCTACCTCTTCCCACTATGTTTGGGGTTCCCTCATTGCTGCTAGAGGTGAGATACGCATACCTTTTTTCATAAGATTTAATTAAATAAAGTTGCTCGTGACTCTTGCACTACCTTTGCCTTTCAATCTACAGAACCTTCTGCCGATACTTTTTCCATTTTTTTAGATTTCTGTAATCATGGCTCCTACTTTGTCTTTCGGCCTAAATCGGGATCAGTCATTCATTTACTCTTCCCTTCTCTCTTTCGCATTATTTACCAATTATCTTTATTTATCAATTATTTTATGTATGAATGGTTTGGTTTTTAATTATATGATAATTTATTTGTTATATGTTTTTAAAGATTTTCAAGATATTTTCTGGTCTATTTTGTTTAGGATTTGGTAAGGATATGTTGGAATTACAAGTTTGAGTTGTGAACTCTTCACATTTGGAGAACTCTAGAGATTTTTCATAGTGTTAAATCCATATATATAATCAAAAACTTATTTTAAAAGAGTTGTCTACGGAATTGTTGGGATGGTTAACATTCGCTGGAATCTGGGCAATTTTTTTTAAGAAATCTTGTAGTAGCAGTGTTTGAATCATGTTTTTGGTGGAAATAGGTTCAGCACCATCAAAACCTCTAGGGCACCCAAAATATTGAAGTTTGATAGCTATAATTTGGATTTACAAAAATCCCTACCGGATTTTTTTAAAATCTTACCGGAATTTCCATGATTTTCAGGGAAAAAAAGAAGTCTAGTTAGACTACAACATTTTAAATAACAAAAATTAAGATTTTATGACAAAATTCTCAACAAATTCCGGAAAAAATCTCTAAAGCATATAATGATTAAAGAAACCTAAAACTACTAGTAAGAAAATTAAAATATTAGTTATTACTAATTTATAATCGAATATAAAATTAATATTATAACAATAAGTTTTAATAAAAATATCAAATTATTATATTAAGCAAACTTCTTTATTCCAAATTTTTTTCCTTTAATATACGAAGATGTTTACAAAATAATACTATAAAATTGACACTTAGAAATAGATATTGTATTTAAATATATTTGTTAAATAATAGTTATATTAGATATCATTTTTGGGATTCAATTTAATAAGGCATTCATCTATGACCATTTCCATGAGAAGTAGTAGTAATTGACTAATTTCTCATGATTTTTGAATAGTTCACTTAGCACTCATTGCATCGGATGATGCTCATAGGGGTGAAGAAGTGGGATTGAAACTAGTGAAATGAATCACATAGCGTCAATCATCACTTTCAAGGCTTGCACCTGATAACCATGACTTCCCGAGAGGTCACCCATCCCAAATCGCCTCTGGCTCAAGCGCGCCTTGACTATGGAGTTTTCGCCACAATCAAGCCCACTTAGGTTTCTACCCCATTTGAAAAACCTTAGCAAGTATTGTACCTCATGAACCATTCAAGTAGAGCTCCCTTCACTCTTTGTATTTAAGTATTGAGGGGTTTTCGCAGTGCATTATATTAGATATAATTTTTGGGTTTCAACTTCGTTAATAAGGCATTCATCTATGACCATTTCCATGAGAAGTAGTCGTAACTAACTAGTTTCTCATGGTTTTTGAATATTCCACTTAGCACTCGTTGCATCGAGTGATGCTCACAAGTGTGAAGAAGTGGGATCGAAACTAGTGAAATGAATCACATAGCTCCAATCATCACTTATGGGGCTTGCACCTGGTAACCGAGACTTCTCAAGAGGTCACCCATCCCAAATCACCTCTGGCTCAAGCACTTGAGCTAGAGGCGATTTGGGATGGGTGACCTCCCGGGAAGTCCTGGTTACTAGGTGCAAGCCCCGGAAGTGATGATTGACACTATGTGATTCATTTCACTAGTTTCAATCCCACTTCTTCACCCTTGTGAGAATCACCCGATGTAATGAGTGCTAAGTGGACTATTCACAAATCATGAGAAATTAGTCAGTTATGACTACTTCTCATGGACATTGTAATATATGAATGACTTATTAATGCAGTTGAATCCAAAAAATGATATCTAATATAATGCACTGCGAAAACCCCTCAATACTTAAATAAAAAGAGTGAAGGGAGCTCTACTTGAATGGTTCATGAGGCACAATACTTGCTAAGGTTTTGCAAATGGGGTAGCAAGCTAAGTGGGTTTGATTATGGAGAAAACTCCATAGTGAAGCGCGCTTGAGCCAGAGGAAATTTGGGATTGGAGACCTCCTGGGAAGTCCTAGTTATCGAGTGCAAGCCACGGAAGTGACGATTGACGCTATGTGATTCATTTCACGAGTTTCAATCCCACTTGAGCATCACCTGATGCAATGAGTGCTAAGTGGACTATTCAAAAATCATGTGAAATTAGTCATTTACAACTACTTCTCATGGAAATGGTCATAGATGAATGACTTATTAACGTGCTTGAATCCCAAAAATGATATCTAATATAATGCACTACGAAAAACCCTCAATACTTATATAATAGTTTTTAAAAATCGATAATTTTATATACATAATTATTTTATATTGTTGATTATTTGTTATTATTGAAATTTAATAAGATCATTTTTATTCAAATTAAAAATTGAAATGATGAAATTGCTATTTTTATTGTAAAAATGAATCTATCACTCTTAAATACCCTTATTGCAATTAAATTGTGTAATTTTAACATTTACTATTTACAATGTCATTAACAAAAAATGGACCTTACCAATTTTTAGGCTAAAAATACTAGATTTCTTCTTTCTTGTTTTGAGTGGTCAGAAAAGGGTCAATTTATCATGTGTTTAGGTAGTGCCTAAACACAATTAGGGTTTTTAGGGTACATAATGGACAATGTGATGCACAATCGTATATAAATGATTAAGGAGAGATTGTGAAGGAATAAACAATCAAAAGACAAGAGAAAATTAGCATATTATAAAGAGGTCACTAACCCTAATCTAGAAAATCAAAATTAAGAAAATCAACATTGCTAAAATAAGAATAATTTCTCATGAACTCAATAGTAGAAGAAGGTGTTGGACAACTCTCAACATGATGGAATAAAATAATTTGTCATCTTATGGTCCAAAATGGATCATTATATAATTTTTTATCGAACTTTGTACTTTATAAATGGAAGAATTAGAGGAATTGGCTTGCATGACTCAGTTTGAAGATTTAAGGTCTAGAACTTTAATAGCCATTTGAGGAAACAAACAACATTTTTTGGGGTCGAAAATTCGCAAGCGTAGTCCATATCCCCTTCACATTGTTCTACACACCAAGATCTTTCTAAAGATGTCAAAATTACAAATTTATACCTATGGTAAGTTGGCATACCATGTGTCACCATAGTACCAATTAGATGCTACATCAGCGCCCACTACTCAGTGATGAGTGGCTATTTAGATGTGGAATTTCAAGAAGATCCTTGAAGGTCCAAAACCTTAACACTAAATAAAGGTTGAGGTATGAAAAATCTCTATCTCTACACAACTATCATACTATGTTAAATACTATGCAAGCAATGAGAATTGTCCTAATAGCACTCAGAAGGCGTTTCTTTCATCGGATGGGTTGGCTTCAAAGAGTTTGTTTTATGCTTTTTACTGTTTGGATTCCTCTGTTTTCTTTTGTTAGGTTGTTAAACTGTGCTCTCCATTCCTCTACCTCACCGGGAGCAGTTAAGGATTCCGTCATGTAAAACAAAGTTCAGTCTTACTTAGAGTTTCTTGGGACACCTGTGCAAGTTGATTTTGTAAGTGAAATGATTGAACCGCATTTGAATCTTCAGATGTAATCAGTTCTATAAGCAAATGGTATCAAAACCTGTTGATACGTGCCATCAAGAGTGATGTGGTAGGGATGTCAAGCTTTTGATTTAACAGACAGATCCTCATATTCACTACTTCATGAGGGGGTTGTGTATCTCACTTTGAATCCATTTAGCATTTTGGGGATGGCATTCTCAGTCAAAATTGGCTCCATCACGGTAGTAAAGTGCAAATTTTTTATTTGTAATGGTAATACCTGCAATTTATTTTAATGCACTGGAAGAGATATTAATGCATAAGTAAATTGTATGCAAAGCATAAATTAGCATTTTTGTAATCGTTATCTAATAGATTTGTTCATAATGAACACTTAGATTTCTAATTAAATGCAATAATAATAAAAATAAAACAAAGTCTAATAATGCATCAAGGAGTATAATAAAGGAGACTAGCAATAAGGAGTTTACAATCCGTAAAAATAACTCATTAGACAGCAAGGTCACATTCACGACAATGGAGCATGAACTCGTTTCAATGGTATTTAGGTAGAAACATGTAATACTGTTGTTCACATCTTGAGTTGATGTCCACGAGGATCCTCAAAGGACAAAAATTAGAGGATTGCTTTTACCGTATAGAAGCATAGGTATCCTACTGTATACAAAGGAGAAGCATAGGTATCTCATTTTCAGTATATCAAATAAGATGACTGTGAGCAACATGTGAAGTTTGACAAGAGTTGGCAGTCCTGAAGATTACAAGAGCCTCCCATAAACAAAGATTACAGGAGCCATGATTCACGACAATGGACATGAACTTGGCTTGAGTTGATGTCCAGAGAGGATCCTCAAGGACAAAACATGAGAGGATGCTTTACTGGTGAGAAGCTATAGGTATCCCATTTCTGTGTATACAGGGAGAAGCTATAGGTATCTCATTTCTGTGTATACAGTAGTTCAGTTTATATTCATGTTCTTGATGAGAAACATTCTAAATTTGAGCCCTCAAGTGTCAATGGGATCTTTGTTGGATATATTGAAACTTGCAAAGTGTGGTAGATCTACATTCCAGCTCAGTGGAAGACAGTGGTGAGCAGGGATGTGAAGTTTGACAAGAGTGGGCAGTCCTGAAGGTTACAAGAGCCTCTCATAAACAGAGATTACAGGATACAGATGAAAAGGCTAGAGGACTTAAATCTACATTTTGGATGAGTCATGCATCTAAGAAGTTTTCTATTTGTGTTGCATTAAAGACCTCTGTTCCAGTGACACAGATTTTGAACTTTTCGGTTTTGTTTTGCAGATTGAGTATTTCTCAGATCCACACTCTATTGCTTGCCAGATTGATCTGATATTTATCTTGGGCATTATACAGACCTTGCCTTGACTGATTAGCCCCATTCCGTGTCTCCCTGCATCCATAGAATGAGCATCAACTATATTTTAAATTATGCCCTGTATTCGCAGGAGGAGTTGACCCGGCGGTGATTGGAAGGTTTACTGCCAGTGGACTTCTGATTCCAAATCTCCCATATTTAAATCCAACTTAAAATTTCTTTAACCTAGAAGGGAGGATTTTTTTGGTTCTGATAAACTTGTCTCTTCAAAAAGGAATGACTTAATAAGCCTTTTGAATTTTAGTACTCCTATTAGTGGCTCTAGTATTGACCACCAATATGGGGAGGTAATGCAGAACTGGCTCAAGGAAAGTAGGTTTCTCTGGCTTGCAGATTCAACCACTGAGTTTCTCGAGAGTCTCTTTCTTTTTCCCGATTTCTCAAAAAATTAATTCTACTGATTACTACAGCAGATTATATTATCTAACTATTGAGTTGGCCATGAATCTATTTTCTTCCCGCCCTCCCAAAAATTATCTAATGATTAATCCTACTGCATCAAGAATCATCAAAGTAAAATGTAGACACAATTGCTGAGAGTTATCTTGGTTATGATGAAGGTATGAATTTATTAAGGTTTGCGCTTGACAAAATCCGTGCATCTACATCACTAATACATGAGATTTTCTTTTATGGCAGTTTGGACATGAATCCGTGTATCTACATCAACAATATTGATGAGATTTATTTTTTAAAATTTTAACACTCTATGCAGATGAAGCTATTTTTTTTCGTTTCAAATCTAGTTAATGCTACTGAATTTTTCAGAGTTTCATTATGCAAATTAGTCAAAGTTTGAAATTGACAATAATTAGAGGAAACAGAAAAAACATTAATCATGTTAACAAATAATATAACTGCTAAAAAACTGTCATTAAGTTGAAACTTGTCTACACTGAACAAGTTTAACATAAAAATGACAATTATCTGTTTTTGATATGATTGGTTTTGGACAGATCCACTTTTTCCTTGGGATTCAAGTGGTCGATTTCAACTCCACAGAAACTTGTAGTGAAGTTGTGTAATAACAAAGGTTAGAGAACAGAGCCTGAAATGAAAGTTGTGAAGAAAGTGCCATATCTAAATTAATAAGGAGCTTGATATATGCCATGGTCAGCATTACACCAAACTCTGGAGCATTACATTCATACCTCAATTTTTAATTTGTAAATCTCGCACCTCATCCCTAACATAGAATTATTTGTACTTTGCTAGATATGTCATCAAACAATGAAGATGCAGAAAAAAATGCACGCCGTCGACTTATTTATGCTCAAAACAAAGAAGCAATCAATGCACGACGACGACTTCTTTATAAAAAAAGAAAAGAGACTCCCTCTGCCCAAAAACTATATAACCCCCCCCTCAATGAAGAACACTGTCGATTTAGGAAAAAAATAGATAGCCTCTCTCCATTGCATGTTTGCACACTATGCAAAGAATCATATCCAGGCATGAAGACAAAATGCTCGCATGGTACCCTCTCTTGCTCCCGATGTGCAACATCAAAATATTCAAACCGTTTCTCTCATGCCAACAACATGGATCCTGGCGAACAACCATATGTCCTTCAAAATTTAACACAAATTGAAGAAATTCTAATCGCACGTGTAAATCCGATTCTATAAGTAACACATGCTCGTGGTGGTCAATACAAATATAGCGGCCATACAATCAGCTTTCCTCAAGACATTACTACCATTGCGAAATATCTACCTCGCCTTGTTTCTGAATTAGACGTCCTCATTGTTAGAAGACAAAACCCTTCTCAATCATCTTATGAATTCATTGTTTCCAAATCACGTGTTCAAGAGTGAGAGAAGTGGGAAAACAAAGAGAATGTTTTCTTGAAGATTTCGGTAAAATATAGCATAATCCCTCATATCCGAGATTGTAAAACCGCCAATGAGATTTGGGTAAACTTTAAGGATTTATATGAAACGAAAAATACAAATCGTGTGTTTTTTATGAAGAGTAATATTTTCTCCATTAGAATGGAAGAGAATGAATATATTGTTGAATTCATCTCATATATTAAAGAACCGAGAGAAAAGTTAGGCGACATAGGGGATAAAGTATCCATCTCTCATTTTGTTACAATTACCTTAAATGGAATGATAGAGGATTATCAAATGTTCATTACAGGGCTTGCAACAAGGGAGAAATATCCCACCATTGAAGATTTGACAAGGATTTTGATGCAAGAAAAAGAGAGACGTAAGAATATGAAGCCTCAGAATGCAGATCTGACATTGATGGAAAAAAAAAATTCTTGAAAGGGAAACCACGAGGAGGACATAAAAGTTGTGGTCCATCTCTGAAAAAGTCTTTTTCAGTTATGTCATCCGCTAAAAATGATTCAGGAGTTAAGTTTTTTTACTGTGGCAGAATTGTTCATGTTGTTAGAGACTATTACAAAAAGAATAATGATGAAAGAAGACATAGACACAAGAGGCATACAGGGAATTTTGCTGGTGAAGATTTGAAATTATTTGTGTGTGATGCTTCTCTTTCTACTCAAATCGAAGAGGCTAGAACTTGGTTTGTGGATTATGGAACATCCACTCATATCAGATGTAATAAAAACTGGTATGAAAATTTTAAGGAGGCCAACAACAGTGCTAACATTTACCTGGGAGATGATAGAGCATATCAAATTAAAGGGTATGGAGATATTCATGTGATATTTTCTAATATTGGCACTATCACGCATATCTATATGTCATGTATATGCCTGGTATTAAAAATAATTTGATTTCTATCTCCATGATTACAGATGAGAATTTAAAGGTATATTTTTTAAAAACTTACTGTATTGTAAAGGATTTGCTAGATCATCAAAAGCTAGTTGCATCAGGAGTGAGAGCTGGAGGCTTGTGTAAGTTGAATGTTACCAGCATGCCACATCAATCTTTAACTTAAATGACTATGACAACAGAGAATCTTTGGAATCAAAGGTTTGGTCACATCAACCTTCATGATTTATTGTTTCTACAAAAACAAGGTATGGTTGATGGAATTCCTATTTTAAAGAATAAACATATTGACTGTGAAGGTTATGCACTTGTAAAAATGCACAGGGATGAATTTCCCTCTAGCTTAAATAAGAGAAAGAAAGATATACTTGAATTTTTTCATATTGATATTTGTGGACCTATGGAGAAAAGTTCTTTAGGTGGCACTTACTATTTCCTGTTATTTATTGATAGAGGAAATTTTAACCTAAAAGTACCCATGAAATTTTCACGTAATTTCCATTTCATAATATGTAAACCAATCAAAATTCTTTAAATTTAGAAAGAGGCACATGTAAATATTTTTGAGGGAAAAGAAGAAAAGCTACTTTTTTTTAATTGTATTTACTCAAATATATGGTGAAAAACACACATTGTATGTGGAATTTGATTTTGCATCTAATGAGCGTCTACACTTAAAATTTGAGTTTCAACCTATAAGGATATAAGCCAAAAATAAAATAAAATAAAATAGTTTTCTTCTTTTCCCTCCAAAATTCATAACTCTTATTTTATTATTTCAACTATTATTTAATTACTTTTCCTAAGGAGGCCATTTTTAGGTTGAAATTTCCTCTAATGAAAGAATTTAGAAATTTTGTTAAAAAGAAGACAAGCAAAGCCATTTAAATTATCTGCTTAGATCAAGGAAGAGAATACAAACTTGGGAACTTCATCAAATAGTGTAGAAATCACAGAATAACATAACAGTTTACAGTACCCCACACTCCACAACATAATGAGGTTGCAGAAAGAAAGAACAAAACACTAGTGGAGTGTTCACGTGGCATGATGAAAGGTAAGAACTTATCCAATGGTTTTGGGGAAGAAGCAATTAGTACTGCAGTTTATTTAGAGAATGGAAGTCCAACTAGGTATCTTGATCTCAAGAATCTATTTGAGGCTTTGTATGGTTTTAAACCTATAGTCAATCAGTTGAGAGTATTTAGTTCTAGAGATTTTACACACATTCCTAAGGAAGATAGGAAGAAATTGGATGCTAAAGCTATAAAATGCATATTTGTAGGGTGTTTTTATTATTTCAAATGATATGAGTTTTTTAATACATCTACTCACAAGGTATTTGCGAGTAGAGATGTTATCTTCTATATACAAGTTGATGAAGGGAATAAGGATAGATTTATGAGGAGTGGCACATGTCTTTAGTGATTGATGACAACAATGATGAAGCCAAAGACAGTGATTTACAACAACAAAAACAAAAAGATGAATCTAGTGATGTGGATACATGCAACAGTCGAATTTCATTCAAAGTTGAGCAAGAAAGCACACTGGAAAATATTGATTGAAGTCCCCTACCAAGGAGATCAAGACAATAGACTCATTTACCTTCAAGGTACAAAGATTATGCTCTTATGACTAATATTTTAATTTTTTTTGAGCCCATAAATTATAATGAAGCAAATCAATATGATGAATGGAGGTTATCTATGATTGAAGAATATGAGTCCATAATTAAAAATAAAACATGGGAATTAGTTGAACTTCAAAAAGGAAAAGATCACATAGGTTTTAAATGGTTATATAAACCTAAGTTCAAATAATATGGTAGTTTAGACAAGTATAAAGCTAGGTTGGTGGCCAAAGGGTACTCACATAAAGAAGGGATTGATTATGAGGAGACTTTTTCTCCTATAGCTATGTTAAATACTATTAGAATGTTAATAGATCTATCTACAAAGTACCATTGGAGCTTACACGAGCTAGATGTAAAATCTATTTTATAAATGGAGAATTAAAGGAAGAAGTGTATCTAACATAACCTTAAGGGTTCACTAAAAAGGGGCAAGAACATTTAGTATATAAATTAAAGAATACATTGTATCGGATGAAACAGACTCTTAAATATTGGTATGAGAAAATAAACTCTTTCTTCTTACATCATGGTTATAAGAGAAGTAAAAATGATCCAAATATGTATACTAGATTTGATTCAAAGGGGAAGATTATGTTAATTTCTTTATATGTTAATGATTTAATAGTTATTGGAAATTCTGATGAATTTGTCGAAGAAGTTAAATTGCATATGTCACAGGTATTTGAAATGAAGAACCTTAGAGAACTGCATTATTGTTTGGGCCTTGAAGTTTGGAGGGATTATGGACAAACTTTTGTTATTCAAACAAATTATGTTAGGGAATTGCTGAAGAAATTCAAAATGGATCAATGTAAGTTGTTTAAGTACCTATAAAAAAATTGTTAAAATTCAAAATGATGATGGTTCTAAAGAAGTGGATGCTACATTATACAGAAAATTGGTTGGAAGTTTGATTTATTTGACTACAACCAGACCTCACTTAGCATATTCATTCATTGTGTTGAGTCAGTTTATAACAAAATCTCTTGAAAATCATTAGGTGGCAGCAAAAATTGTTTTAAGGTATCTTCAAAGAACTATAAAGTTTGGCATTAAATATATTGATTCTTTTGATGTTAAATTGATGAGTTATCCAAATTCAACTTAGGTTGGAAATTTGGATGATAGAACATCTATAATAGGGTATGCTTTCAATATTGAGCCCGGGGTCATTTATTGGAGCAGTGAAAAGCATAGTATTGTATCTTTATCATCAGCAGAAGCAGAGTATCAAGTTGTGTGTGCAACCACTTGTGAAGCGATTTGGCTGAGAAGACTTCTTCATGATGCAGGAAAAGAACAAAATGATGTTACGGTGATTAAATGTGATAACCAAAGTTCAAGCAAGCTAGCACATAATTTTGTTATTTTATAAAAACACAAAAAATATAGATACTCAATTTCATTTTGTTAGAGAAAATGTTCACTCCAAAGAGATTTTTCTTGAATATTGTAACACCTGTGAAAATGCAATTGATATCTTCACCAAATAGCTTGGAAGGACCAGATTTGAATTGCTTAGGGAGATGTTAGGTGTGCAGGCGAATCTTTTCTCTATTAAGAGGGAGAGTTTAAATTAATGGAGAAAGTTTGTTTAACAGTTGTGTGTGTGTCTTAGTTTACACTTACTTTATATTTTCTAGGAGATAGTTTTGATCTCTTTAAATTGAACATAATCTTATTTATTTCTAATTTTTATGATAAATGGAATAGAGCGGTACTTCTTGGGAAGTCTCGAGGTGTAGTTCGTCTCTCCTGTGAATTGCTATTATCATATTGCAATTTTTTATCTAATGATCTTTCCAATTTTGCACAACAAAATTAACCATAATTAACCAGTTTTTTATCTAATTTGTCTTTTATTGCAAAAAAGAATTAACCAAATAGCCTTCTCTTTTTTTTCCATGAGAAGAGCTCAAAAATTTCATGGGTAGACAATTCCTTTTTAGCTAAGATGGAAGAAATGTTGAATGTTTTACGAGATTCCACTTCCAAAGAAGACCAAGAAACAGAGTAGAGGCCAAGTGATTACAACTAATGAATCCGAAAGCACTCTTGCACAGACCCTTACGATTGAGATATTTAACTTGTCAGTGACTAATGTAGAGAAAATGGCGATTGTGTAGACTAGGGTCTCTGATGCAACAAAACCGAAAGTCAGCCTGAGGAGGGACGGTCAACCAGTGACGTGGCTCTGTCAAATTTTTTTTTTCTTGCTCCACGTGATCTATTTCCTTTTATTAATTATCAAATTTGCAGGATTTGATAAATAATACCATCCGAAATGTTTAATTTTATATTATATCCCCGAACCTTAAATTAGGCCTTCCTGGACTTTATATTAGTCTTCCAAACTTATATTAATACTCCATGCGTTGTAAATCAAACTTTACAATAGAACTCTCACTCTGGCCCCACCTCTACGTCCAATAGCCAATCAAACGTTCACCCGTACCTTAGGTTAAATCCCATGCATCTTCGTTGCTCGCCCACCGTCTGATGATCCTGCGCCAGATCGACGACCCTCTTCGATATCGCTCGACGTCCTCGTACTAGCTTTAATGTGTGATGAGAATACGGAAAGGTGGTTTTGTTCTTCCGTCCGGTGCCATGTGTCGAAGGCTCTATGGAATCGATCCAATTCATAAAATACCACCTCTTCACCAAAAGTGGTGCGATATGGGAAAACCACTTTTCAAAACCACTCGCGGTTTTTCTACAGTGATTAACCAGGGTTAATGTGGGGTTACGTTATTCCCTCGTTTATTATCTGGTTGTTAAATAAGGTTCCAAACCAGTTATGAATTCCAATTGACAACGAACAAACGTGAGTTTCTTCATTACGCGGGCTTCTATCACCATTAAACAGAGTTCTGCGACTAGGGTTCTCTACACAGGCCTTGCCTGCGGTTATGGTGAATTCGTAGGTTGTTAGAAGGATTATGGGAATTCAAGGACAGAGAACGGAATTAACAGTGCACAATCACCTCACAGTTAAACAATTCATCACAATTATAAATACAGGCAGTTTGGAAATCAACAAGACTTGAGTTTTATTTAATCGGAAGCAATTTCTCAATACACAGAGTTTTATTGCAGGAAGCTCCTCCTCCCTCTTCTCCATCCAGAGAATAAAATTTATACACCAACATATGTCCTTTTGGTTCCTCTGTGAGGATCGTTATGGAAATTCAAGAGCCTAATTACAATTATTCGAAAACTAAAAATATGATAGATGGACTAACTATTCGACTTCTACAACTCTAACTGATCTAATAATACAATCAGCTAAGGTATTGACACCTAGCTGTAACCATTCAAATTTTTTCAATCCCTCCTAGCCACAACATGTGGACAAAACTCCTACATTGCTGGCTAGTGTCTAATGCCCCTGCATCAGACTCCCGAGGACAATTTTCTTCATGGGCTCCTGTCCATGAGCTCTTCCACTGATCTGCCTATCTTCTGCAACATTTATTTAGTCATCCAAGTGGCATCTTCCTCTAGCTTATCCTTCCATTTGATCAAGTACTGGAAGTACTCTTGTCCTCTGGTCCTTCTGAATGGTCTTTTATCCAATATTTTCTCTGGTTGCAATGGCTGTGCTGGAGGTAGTTGCTCTGTCCACTCAATCTATTCCTTGTCTGTTGTTCTTTCTTCTACACCATCATCTTCATACTTGTACAAATCTGAAACATTAAAAATGGAAGATATTCCAACATCAGGAGGTAATTCAATCTCATAAGCATTTGCAGAAAAATTCCTAAGTATCTTGCATGGCCCAATCCTTTTTAACTTCAATTTATTGTATTGCTTCTTTGGGAATCTCTCCTTTCTCAAGTGTGCCAAAACCTGATCTCCTACTTCAGAATGAACTTCTTTTCTGCTCAATTCTACTCTATTTTTATATCTGATGCTGTTGCCTTGTAGTTTCTGTTTCACTTGTTCATGTATGGCTTGAATCTCTGAAGAAAATTCCTCACCATCTGCACTTCTCAGTTCTGCCTTTCCCAGATCTCTTAACTCTGATATTCCTCTAGGGTGCATTCCATAAACAATATGGAATGGACTCTGCCCTGTGCTCCTATTTGGTGAGTCATTATATGCGTATTTTTTTTGGGGGAAAATATGATCCCACTGCTTGGGATGTTCTCCTGCAAGACATCTCAACAAATTTCCCAAACTCTTATTCACTACCTTAGTTTGTCCATCAGTCTGAGGATGATAAGCTGAGCTGAAACTCAGTTTGGTACCAAGTTTCTTCCACAGTGTCCTCCAAAAGTGCCCCACAAATCTGGTGTCTCTGTCCGAAACAATACTCCTGCGTAGCCCATGCAGTCTAACAACTTCTTTCAAGAACAAGTTAGCAACAAGGGTGGCATCACTAGTTTTATAACATAGAATAAAATGTGCCATTTTGGAGAATCTATCCACTACAACAAAGACTGCATCATTCCCTCTCTGAGTCTTGGGCAATCCTAGAAAAAAATCCATACTCACCATGTCCCAAGGCCTATCTGGAATAGGTAAGGGAGTGTACAATCTTGCATTCTGGCTCCTTCCTTTGGCATATTGACAAATCTTGCAGTTCTTCACAAACTTTTCCACTTCTGCTCTCATCTTGGGCCAGAAATAAAAGTGACTCAGCTTCTCATAAGTCTTATCAGTACCAAAGTGTCCAGCAAGTCCACCACTGTGCTTCTCTTTGATCAAATTTTCTCTCATGGAACATTTTGGTACACACAGTTGGATTCTTCTGAATAGTAAGTCCTCCTGCAGGAAATAATCCAGCCACTGGCTTCTATCTGTTAAAACAGGGTTAATACATGCCTCAAATGCTTCCTTAAAATCAATATTTTCTTTGTACAATTCCATGAGAAAATCAAATCCTGCAACTTCAAAATTAGTTTTTTGGACAAGCATGTGCCTCCTAGTCAAAGCATCAGCTACTTTATTGACTTTTCCACTTATATGTTTCAAAACAAATTTAAAACTTTGGAGATACTCAACGCATTTAGCATGCTTATGTTTCAACTTGGGTTGCTGTACAATGTACTGCAAATCATGATTGTCAGAATATAATACAAACTCCCTGGACATCAAGTAATGTCTCCACTTCTTCAGTGCCTGAACAATTGCATAGAATTCCTTCTCATAAGAGGAATAATTTCTTCTGGTGTCATTTAGCTTCTCATTGAAATATGCCACAGGCCTATCATCCTGACTCAACACAGCTTCAATGGCCTCTCCACTGGCATCACATTTTACTTGAAATGGTTTAGTAAAATCAGGCAGAATCAAAACAGGCTTCTCTGTTATCATTTGCTTCAACAGCTTAAAATTTCTTTCTGTTTCAGCAGTCCACTTAAATGGTTGTTTGCTCTTCTTTATTGTTTCAATTATGGGTGCATTAATCTTACTGAAGTTTCTTATAAACTTTCTGTAAAAACTAGCAAGTCCATGGAAACTTCTCACCTCAAAAACATTCCTGGGTGAAGGCCACTCCACAATTGCCTTAACCTTTTCTGGGTCCATCTTCAATCCTTCTGCAGAAACAACAAACCCCAAATACACCAACTCTTTCTTCATGAATGAACATTTCTTCAAATTTATCAGCAGCTTCTCTTGGTGCAGCTTATTCAAGACATGATTAAGATGCCTTAAATGTTCTTCTTTAGTTTTGTTGAAAACTAATATATCATCTAGATATACTATCACAAATTTACCAATGAATTCTTTCAATACTTCATTCATAAGTCTCATAAAAGTGCTAGGTGAATTTGACAACCCAAAAGGCATTACCATCCATTCATATAGTCCTTCATTTGTTTTAAAGGCAGGTTTCCACTCATCACCCTCTCTTATTCTAATCTGATGGTACCCACTCTTCAAATCTATCTTTCAGAAATATTTAACACCACTCAAACAGTCCATCAAGTCCTCAACTCTGGGCAAAGGGAATCTGTACCTGATTGTGATTTTATTGATTGCTCTAGAATCAGTACACATCCTCCAGCCTCCATCTTTCTTTGGGCTCAATACTGCTGGTACTGCACATGGACTCGGACTTTCTCTGATCAGCCCCTTGTCCACCAATTCCTGTACTTGTCTCCTGATTTCCTCATTTTCCTTGGAATCACTCTGTAGGCTGCCTTATTTGGTAGATTTGAACCAGGGATAAAATCTATCTGATGGCTGATCTTTCTCACAGGTGGCAGCTCATTAGGTAAATCATCCACAACAATGTCACGGTAATCATCTAACATCTCTTGTATCTCTACTGGTAAATCAGAAATCTTTGTGGAAGTAATAACTACTTTAGGTTTGCAAACTAAAGAAAAACTTACCTCTTCTTCTTCTATCTACTGCAGATATTCCTTCCTGCTCAGCAACAAGGTATTTGGATCACTCACTCTGTTGGAGCAGACTCTCAATACTTCCATAGGAATTTAATGTAGTGCCATCTTTATGAGCTGTAAGTGTTCTTCTTGCCATCATCACCGCTGGCACTCATAATCAAGCTGAGGTCCTCTGTGGATGACTGCAATCCATGACTCCCATCACGGACCTTATCTTTGTATTTTCCCATTTGATTCTGTCTCACCATTGTTGCATTGGCGATGTCCTTTATGGCACGGGGACACCTTGTAGAAGTTTGGATGCTCCTTGGCTCTTGCTTTATTACCTCAATGGAAAGCAGATTGGCGTGCATACTATCAATGACTAGCTGGCAGCATTTCCCTTGGACTTTGCATATGCTCCTAAACAAAGTCTTCCTTTGTGCAGGCTCAGTGACCTCTTTGGCTTGCTTCAACAGGACCTTATTCACCACCAAGGATTCTCCCCTCTCTAGAATAATTTCTTCTTCGATCTCTGCTTCTTCTCCAGCCTGAGCAACAACAGCATTCCTTGGGCTAGTACCCACATTCTCTGGACATTCATAGTGCTTGTGTCCCACTTGCTAACATCTATAACACCTCAATTCTCTACCTCTGCCTCTGTCTCTGCCTCCTCTTCCTTTTCCTCTGTAAGAACCCTTTCTGCCCCTTGCATCATCCTCTGTAGATGCATTCTGAGGTGAGCTACTGTTAGCTCCATCCCTGGGTGTAGCAAGCTTTCCTCTACCACCCTGACTTCCCTTCCCTCAGAAAGTACATCTCTTCTTGGCAGATTGTTTCCTCAGGAGTTTCTCCTCTGCTTTCAAGTCCATCTGGTAGGCCTCTTCCACTGTCTTAGGAGACAAGAGACAAATCTCATCTTGGATCTCCAGCTTGAGACCATTCACATATCTAGCAGTCTTCTCAGGTGTGTCTTGGAATTTCCCAGCCCTTATGCTTACTCTGTAAAACTCCTCTGTGTATTCTTTTACTGTCAAAAACCTCTGTCTCATGTTCTACATTTGCTTATACAATGTTAGCTGGTAATCACTAGGCAAGAATTTACCTTTTAATTTAACCATCATCCTAGTCCAGCTTTTGATAGGTTGCTTTCCAACTCTCCTCCTTTCTGCCTGCACTCCATCCCACCAAGGTGCAGTATGCCCTTTCAGCTTTGTTACTGTAAACTTGACCTTCTTATCTTCACTTATTTCTTCATAATCGAAACACTTGTTCAATTCATTTATCCAGTCCACCAGCTCCTCTGGATTCAGTCCCCCTGCATAACTCGACACTTCAATTCTGGGCTTAACTGCACACCCCAAAACAGTTCTAAGGAGCCTCATGTCAGGAGGAATTTCAACATTTTCTTCTGCTTCTTCTGTCTCAGGTTCGCTAATGTCTTCAGGATATCTGGGCTATCTTCGCTCCATGACATCTATTCTGGCCTCGACCCTCTGTAACATCCCCAACACCTCTGCGTTGGCAACGAGCCTCCTTCTGCCAGCAACTCTACCAACTCGGATTGCCATGTCAGTAAAACAACTCAGAACCTCGCTCTGATACCACAAATGACGCAACAAAACCGAAAGTCAGCCTGAGGAGGGACGGTCAACCAGTGACGTGGCTCTGTCAAATTTTTTTTTTCTTGCTCCACGTGGTCTATTTCCTTTTATTAATTATCAAATTCACAGAATTTGATAAATAATACCATCCGCAATGTTTAATTTTATATTGTATCCTCGAACCTTAAATTAGGCCTTCCTGGACTTTATATTAGTCTTCCAAACTTATATTAATACTCCATGCGTTGTAAATCAAACTTTACAATAGAACTCTCGCTCCGGCCCCACCTCTATGTCCAATAGCCAATCAAACGTTCGCCCGTACCTTAGGTTAAATCCCATGCATCTTTGTTGCTCGCCCACCGTCCGATGATCCTGCGCCAGATCGATGGCCCTCTTCGATATCGCTCGGCGTCCTCGTACTAGCTTTAACGTGCGATGAGAATACAAAAAGGTGGTTTTGTTCTTCCATCCGGTGCCACGCATCGAAGGCTCTGTGGAATCACTCCAATTCATAAAATACCACCTCTTCACCAAAAGTGGTGCGATATGGGCAAACCACTTTTCAAAACCACTCGTGGTTTTGCTATAGTGATTGACCAGGGTTAATGCGGGGTTACGTTATTCCCTCGTTTATTCTCTGGTTGTTAACTAAGGTTCCAAACCAGTTAGGAATTCCAATTGACAACGAACAAACGTGAGTTTCTTCATTACGCGGGCTTCTATCACCATTAAACAGAGTTCTACAACCAGGGTTCTCTACACAGGCCTCGCCTGCGGTTATGGTGAATTCGTAGGTTGTTCAACGGATTATGGGAATTCAAGGACAGAGAACGGAATTACCAGTGCACAATCACCTCACAGTTAAACAATTCATCACAATTATAAATACAGGCAGTTTGGAAATCAACAGGACTTGAGTTTTATTTAACCAGAAGCAATTGCTCAATACACAGAGTTTTATTGCAAGAAGCTCCTCCTCCCTCTTCTCCATCCAGAGAATACAATTTATACACCAACATATGTCCTTTCGATTCCTCTGTGAGGACCGTAATGGAAATTCAAGAGCCTAATTACAATTATTCGAAAACTAAAAATATGACAGATGGACTAACTATTCGACTTCTACAACTCTAACTGATCTAATAATACAATTAACTAAGGTATTGACACCTAGCTGTAACCATTCAAATGTTTTCAAACCCTCCTAGCCACAGCATGTGGACAAAACTCCTACATTGCTGGCTAGTGTCTAATGCCCCTGCATCAGTCTCATTAAGAGAAATTATGAAGCTTGTGGCTCAAATGGGAGACACCTACTCCCGACTACCCAGATAAGAAGTTTTTTTCCTGATTAGTACTTTTCCACATACACTCAAGCTTAAGGCAATCCATGCATGCTTTTTTATTTCCAAGATATGTTTGTTTTAGTTTTCAGATCCTTTTTATTTATTATTGAACATTGTTTACGCTTCACTTATTCTACATTCTTTGATTTTAGCATTTGAATGACAAAGTCATAGGGTGGAATGCAATAATATAATTTCAATATTAAAAAAAACAAAACCCTCTTTTTATTTAAAAGTTTTTGTCACTCATTAAAAAAACACGACATATTCTAAGTAGAGTTTCCAATAGTGCACGCGATTGCGAGGGAATCTTCAATTTTTCGTTTACGAGCTAATTGACATGGGATTACATGGGAATATTCAGTTTTTCATTCACGAGCTAACAGTATTAGATTTTAAGAAGCAAATTGCTCCATGATTAAATAAAACTATTATTTTGTTGGATGGGAATTAATTCTGTTTTTAATTCTGGATTAATGTAAATATTTTTGTACTATTCTTTTTATTAATATTCGAATAAATGAAATTATTGAATTTTAAAATTTATATATAATTTTTAAGATGAATAATAATAAATTAATTAAAATTAAATATTTTGTTTAAATTTTTATTAATAAATTGTGATTTATTATCACGTTTTATCGAATACAACGGGAATAAAAAAACCATACAGTCCAAAAAGAAGCACGAGTGAGAAGATCGTGCATAGTTGTTAAGAGGATGACTATTTTTTACAATTTTTTTAATGTGGTTAATAAAATATGTTTGTATAGATGATAAGACAAATCTTATATCTCTAGTATGTTATAATCTATAGTTTATTTTTAAAAATATTTTTGGGAATTTGTTTAGGTATGTATATACATATTTGTAAGTAGATAGTTATCTAGATTTATATTAAATATTTTTCGGAAAATTAAATTATTAATATATATACATTGGAAAAAAAAACAAAACATGAATAGCATATAATTATTAAAATTGGTTTATTGAATACAAAATTATATTATATATATTTTGTTAAGTGTTATTTAATTTAGATAAAGAATTTTTTAGTTTTTTTTTAATCAAAATAATTGACAATTGGATTGATTTCTTATTAATATAATTTTGTTGATAGATGTATTTCTTTTATAGTTTTCTATAAATTTAATTTCTTAATAAATAATTATTAGATAGATGATTGAAATTTAATATTCATAGAATAATTTTATATATATATATATATATATATATATATATATAAAAGAGGGTGAGATTATTTCCAAAGTAATTATGTTTTTTTAATTAAATTTATTTATTAAAAAATAGTTATATGAATAAATGACATATAAAATGAGTTATGGTTTTTGAACATATGGTATTGATAAGTTATGGTATTGTAATAAAACTTATTTATAAATTAAAAATCTCTATAATAAAATGGCCATAAATCTTCATAATTAATTAAATTATATATATATATATATATATTAATTTTTTTTATCATTATTATTATTATTTTATTTAAATTATAATCTAATTAATTTTTACGATGTTTTCAATTTTAAATTAAAAATATTTTCATGATTAGTACATATTTATATTATCACTAACCATATGCGTGGAACATATAATATTTCCCTTTATTAATGTTACGTTGGTAGCAATATGTTTTTTGTTTTTCTTTTTTTAAGAAAAAAAACCATTGTATTATATAAAGTATAACCAATACATTTTCATCATCTAATTTGTCATACATTTGTTAATATGAAACTCTATGTTTCAATAGAGACAGCGACATTCGATAGCCACATTTTCATTTCTAATATTACATTGTCTATGACCATTATATTCTTCATCTTAATACATAGACAGAAATTTCAACCATGGGCAACAATATGCTACCGTGAAGTCTTTTACGAAAAAGCACAATGAACATATGTGAATTCAAAAGGTCGCCGTTTTTAAAGTGTAGATTTATTTCTGAATCGTGGCTTCTAAAATAGGTTTGAACTAGTCACTCATTGTACAAAACTTATCGTAAACGGATTGGGTTATTGTTCCTTCCTCATCTTACTGAGCGGAAACGGGAAACAGCGATGCCAGAAATAAGGTAGATGCTTCAACTCCAAAACCTCATTTACAATAATAACAACCAATAATAGAAACTGGCACCTGCAGTGAATCTATGATGCGTATTCACATAGTAATCAATTCCATTACTAGTAAAGGTTGTGTAGAATGATGCAACATCTACAAATTGGATTGATGCTCGACGCGCATCTCAGTGCTGGTGATAGGTTCCAAAAAATGAACGATATACTCTGTACTGTTTCTATTAATTTGGAGGTTGAAATTGTAGTAGATTGGTTACGTTGTGGTGCATCATTGGATAAATATATTGTTCGTTTCTTATAATGAGTGCAATATTTATTTAAAAGATTGGAGACATGTGAGGAGTTTTACATTTTTATGTTATGAAATAAATATTTTTGGGTCATTGAGTATGTTTTAAAATTTTGGTTAAAAAAGACATAAGGAAATAGTCAAAGACTTACTAAGCTAAAATCCGTTCTTTTTGGCACTATTAATAATTTTAGGTGGCTTGATTTTCTTTTTGAATTATATTGATGAATCAACTAATCATTTTTTGATAGTAGCTAAAGATAGTTATTGGTTACTGCTGGTGTGGCAATTGTGTTATGATAGGTTTTCCATTGTGTAAATAATTTTTTTAATATATTAAATTGATAAATTGATAAAAAAAATCATATTTAATTTAACTTTATTTTTTATTATTTTTATTATTATATATTTATATAGATCTAGTCTAACTTACTGTAACATCCATAGACCCATGTGTTTTCTTTTTTTGTTGATAAAAAAATATTATTAATTTAATATAATTAGGTTTCATGCTATTGCAACTGCCATGTCTTATCAGATGTAAAATAAAATTTCGAGGGAGAGGGAGTGGCCCTGCTAGCCCATGCTACCTACTATGAGCTAGTTGAAATTGGCATGGAGAATTTCGGCAATGCTATGGCAGATGGATAAGCATTGGCGGTCTCCATTGATGATCTTCCATCATACAACTAGTCCTAGTCCTCCGTATTTCTCATGGAGATGTGTAGGTATTCTTATAGTATTTGGATGCATGCTTTTATCGCAGATATTATGATAGTTTCTTAGAGTTGTATTTATGTTGAATTATGGTGAGTCGTAAGTATTCTTTTTTATAGTTTCTAGGAGATTTATCGTTTGAATCATCGTGAGCCGTAAAGGAGTTTTCTTTTATAATTTCTAAGAGATTTCAAGATTTAAAAGATAAGTATTCTTGAAAGAAAAATATTTTTCATACTAGTATTTTTTACCTTATTCCTGAAAGAAAATAAAAAGTATTCCATATTTTGCATACTAATCTTTTACTTAGGCTTTGGAAAGAAAACAAAAGATTGTATATTTTGCATACTAATCTTTTACGACTTAAGTTCTTGAAAAATTTCTATTATGTTAATCTTTTAGAAATATATTATTCTTAGAGATATACCATGGTAAAAGACAAACTTACTATGCTAGTTTTGCGGAGAAGAAACCATGTGAGTTCTTGCAAAGATTGCTATATGTACCTTGAAAGATGTTTACAGTAGTAAAATATAATATATATGCATCTTATGTAAGAAAAATGAGATGCTTGTTCTTTTTGTAAAAGAAGGGATTTCATACATTTGTATGAAATGATAAGGAAATCCAAGTTATTTCTTGAGAATGCATATATATTAAAGAGGGTAATTCTTGGAGATATTTCATGGGTTGGGAGATAAGTTAATGAATTTTTCTTGGAAAATAAGTCATGAAGAACCCATGTTAGTTCCTCAAAATATTTTCTTTGGAAAAGATTATATTGTTTTATATATGTTATTCTTACTTGAAAAGAATAACCTCTTGAAAATATTTAATGGCTATATGAATTATGTCAACCTCTTGATTTAGGTGTATTAAAGGTTAAGTTAACCTTGTTTGTGTTGCCTAGTTTTATGCATAAAAGAGGCTATCTATAGTAAATTCTTGGAAACCAAGCATGAGCAACTTGCATGTAGAATCATAGAGAAACAAGGTTCTTTGCATGGATAGATGATCTATCGAGTATGTGATTACTTTATGCTATCATAATTATTATATTAGTTTCTTTCAGAACAAAATCATGTATATGCATGCAAGATTTGTATTATATTTCATTGGAAAGAATATACATTTGTATGTGGGAAATGATAGCATGTTTAGTTAGCCTACATAGAGAAATATTCTTTGGGAAAGAAAATGGATTACATGCATAAAACCCATATTAAAGTGTTATTTTCCTTGGAATATATATATGGGTAATGTTGGTATAATATTTGAAATAACGACATGTATTTGTACACTTTACTATAAATAGGTGTTTGGATACTCTGTTTTGTTAAGCATTCCTTTGGGAAGACTCTTTTGGAAGCTATGTGCTCTGTTGTGTAAGCATTCCTTTGGGAAGACTCTTTAGACTCTTTTGGAAGCTATGTGCTCTGTTGTGCAAGCATTCCTTTGGGAAAACTCTTTTAGAATGTAGATGCATTTGCATGGATGAGAACAACATTTGTTTTGTTAGCTTTCCTTTCATGCACCAAAAGTAATAGCTTAAGGGTTAGTTATTGTGATTAAATTTATGTAAATCGCATGCATGAAGATCGTAACAAATGTATCAGTTTCTTTAAAGAAATGTTTGGGAAATGAAGCTATTGTCTTGCAGGAATGTGTGCTTATGCGAGGGAAACATTAATTAATGTGACGACTTATAACTAGCACATATGCAGTATGTGTTGTTAAAGGAAGCATGTCAAGATATCTTACTTTCATGTCATGAATATACATGAATACATGGAGAGGCTTCTCTAGTATATATATATATATATATATGAAATGGTTGATTAATACTTTATGAATCTTGACATCAATGTATGTTGAAGGCATCATTAACCGAGAATGATGGTGACATGTACAAAGGAAATATTGTGATTAACCTGGTGGTAGGTAAATGATTATGGTTCATGCAGATAAGTGCGAGATGCAGCATGATTCAATGTACGATGGTCCATTGTAGGGCATCCATGCCACCAAGATATTAAGATATGTATATTAGTGGGTAAATTCTATCATATTTATTGTAATGGCTTTAAGCTAGATATTTGTATATTTCTTTGTAAGATAAGTGCGAGCTGCAACATGATCCAATGTACATTGTAGAGCATCCATGCCACCAAGATATGAAGATTAGTGGGTAAATTCTATCATATTTATTGTAACGGCTTTAAGCTAGATATTTGTATATTTCTTTGTAAGATTTATAACAATGGTTAAGGGATGGTCTCCCTTATAAGCCATTAAGTGAGGGCTGAATACCCTCACGAGCGTTTAATAATAAAATTAAACATTTGCTAGTTTTCACCCTAGGGGGTTTTCAAGGTATATTGGTGTTCAATGATGTGATTGATTATGGTTTCAAGTTGATGATGTTGATTCATTTCTTGTTGTGATGTTTATGATGTCAAGTATGTGATGACTACATGAATAATGAAATGAATGCAAGGTATCTCATGCACTTTTATGTTAATGTACTATAATAGAGGTTATTAATGGTTAAACAACTTATTACTCTTATACTAAGGTTTCACTATGAACCGGTGAACCGTCTATCTAATGATGAGTAAAGAATATTTAATATTGATCTAGATAGTTACTCGTAAGTAACTTGTATAATTTTTTTTTTAACTCCTTATATTTCCATGTGAAATTATCGGTGTTTGTTACAACTACATTTTTCCTAGTTAATTTAATCAAAATTCAGCAAAGATTTTTAAAAAAATAAATTTAAGGATTATGCATCTATTTATAAATTCAAAAATACAATTTAAATAACAGAAAATCATATTCTTTCATGAAATTGTTTAAGATATTTACCCTGTATATAAAATAAAAACACAATTTTATTTATTTTTAAATAATAAAATTACCTTTTTTTCCATTTTATATATTCTTCACTTTTTTTACACCGAGAAAAAATAAATTAAATATGTATAAAAAGAAAATTTACTTAAAAATAAGATAAGATAAAGCTCTCATTACAGCGTATCATTTGTGCTTCAAACATTTTCGTTCGACAGTAATGAATAGTGGCTCGTGTGACCATCGTGTAAGAGAAAGAGCCTCGAGAAATTAATAATTAATTTTAAAAGAGAATATAAGTTTTTGTAATTTTTATTATTAATTAAAAATGGTTATTAATTAGTTAAGTTTAGATGTTTGTATATTATAAAGTGGTCGTTAGTAATTATGATATGAATAATTTAAACTTCTTATTATTGGTTAGGGTGATTAGCATACTTGGTGCCTTCACCGCATCTGGTAGGTTCTCAATTGATAACTATAAAGCATCACCCACCTTTCCTTACGGGCAGTACCGGATAAGCGTGACTGCAATAGTTAGATCCCGACGATGAGGTGGTGGGGCCAATTACGTTGTCAATTGTGGGAATAATTTATTTTTTATGGGAGTTGTTTTAAGTGTGAATTTTTAGAGTTTTCAGGGTTGGAATTAGGTGAAACAATTTGAAGTGAAATTTTGATTTCTGTTATTTTGACTGTATGTATAGATTCGTCACTCTAAAAAAACTCTTATGGCATTTCAATTGTTCAAGGTTATTCATCGAACTTTATGAATTTAGAGAAATTATATCGCAAAAATCTACCAGAAAAGCCTTCAAAAAGTCGTGCTAAAGACAACTCATCTTTTATGTGACTGATGGTCGTGGGTAGATTCTGGAATTTTAAGAAGGTTATTGAGTTTTTTAGTATGTTTTTAGTAAACTTCCAAATTTTAATTATTGTTTTGAGTGGGAAATTAATCTTATGTTTCAAGGGATGTATGTTTTATTAGACTTCCATATTCTTATGATTGTTTTGAATGGGAAATTAATCCCATGTTTTAAGGGTGGTGATTAGTCTACATGATCAATTCTCAATGAGATGATTGTGGCAATTAATCCGACACCCATGTGTAACATACCCCTATTGCGTTAATGTTTGATTAAAGATACGAGGTACCATTTTTTTTTTCTTCATGAGCTTAACAGTAAACTCTGATACCATTTTGCCACATACCCTCATAAAATTTATCCTAACCACACTTGCAAAAACTTTATTTTCATCTCTCATACATTTTATCAAATACTTTATATGTAAATCTTCCTTCAAAATACTTTGTATAGAACAAATTTAGTCTTTTCTTGTAGATATTTTGTCAAACATTCTTAAGAAATAAAATAAGAAGAATTGCTATCATTCTACTTTTAAGATACTAACTGAAATGTACACTCAATCATGCAACTTTTTTATTTATATTTCAGAGATATTTTATCAAATAGATTGTATGCAAATAGTAATAAAACACCTTTAACACATTTCTTCAAATGATTTCCATGCAAATAGACATAGATAAGATACAACAATACTATTCTACAAGAATTATAACATACAAAAATAGTATCCCCATCCACAAAGAAACATTCTCATTGCATTATTTCATCAAAAAAATTTCATGCAATGAATTATTAAATCATTTAGGCAATTATTCAAACACTTTACCTGCAAATTAATATAACAACTTCCTTAACCATCTCACCTAAATTATACAAGTCCAATTTTTGAAAACTAACCCACATGATCAGTGGAATTTCCCCTCACTATGATCGAAGTTTCAATTTCTAGAACCTCCCATATGAAAATTTATAGCAAAAATACCAACATGACATATTTGATCTATAATTTTAGGAGCATCCAAGAAGCTTGACTTACTCTCATCGTATCCATTAAAATATCATGACTGAAAATTTGAAAGTTGGGCCAAATGATCAACAGGATTTCCCCTCACTATTGTCCAAGTTCCAACTTCTACAACCTCCCAGAAGACACATTATAGCATAAATGCCAACATGGATTTTTTATGCATGATTTTAAGAGAATCCATGAAGCTCAACTTCATGATAATATCTCCTAAAATGTCACGACGCAAAATATGAAATTTGGATCAAATGATTAATGACATTTCCCCTCTCCATGGCCTAAGTTTCAACTTCTGGAACCTCCTAGAAGACACGTTATAGTAGAAATTCCAACATGGCCCATATAAAAATGCATTTAGGAATCCTAACTTTCTATAACAATATTTCCTAAAATTTTGCAACCCAAGATCTAAATATTGAACTAGAGGATCATCAAGATTTCCCCTCACTATGATCCAAGTTTTAGCTTCTAGAACCTCCTGTAAGAAAATTTATAGGAGATTCGCCAATATGACATGTTTACCCAATAGATCACATTTTGGCTTTGACCTTTAAACTCCAATAAAGACCCTAAAAATATTCCTGAACTTATTTAAATGAGAGGAAAATTTTGGGGCTTATAGTCTATGAAGGAAATTTAGGAAATTGCAACAAGTAATCAACAAGAAAGAAACGCAATTACCAAACTTATCATGCATTTCCCATGCATTCTAATCTATTTGATTTCCACAGTAAAGTGAATTCAAGCCCACTATGCTTATCTAGAATTTTAAACTCTACTCTCATAACTACCACCGGTATCAATGAATTAAATTATATAACAAAACAAAATAAGCATGCATGTCAATAAACCATCTATGCCAAAAATTTAATTAACACATAAATAAATATTTGCCTATTGCAACAAGAAAAACACTGGAAACCGAAGTAGGGTAAACCACGGTCCACCGAACCATAGGATCAGTTGTGCTGCAATATTTCTCATTGTTGGCCATTTCATGTGACGTCTTGATTTCTTGAGGAGAAATGAACTCATGTATATTTTCACACACTCAAAACAAGAATGACTTTTAACACCAAAAGTGAATATCATTCTCCTTCACACACAAAGAGGAAAAACCAATGATAAACCTTTTTGTATTTGACCAGGATTGCATTTACAGATAAAGAGTAGACCACTTTGGAACCATTGGTCGAGAAGGGATAAAATATTGATTATCCCATTGGGCAGAGATGCATCAGGGGTGATATTGATTGAATGTTTGGCCTAACAGTGCAGAGGTATCTTGATGGAGGAGGAGAATATGTATTTTTATTCTTGTACATCTTTGTCCACTTATTTATGCTACATAGCGAGGCCCTATGTTGAGATTATGGATGTTGTTGCGACCTTATAATAATTTTGAGAGTGAATCAGAAGATAACAAATTTTAGAGTATGTGAGATGAAATTCATGCATTTCTTAGCAGAGATTAGAGAATTGGTGGTAGGGGAGGTACCTCTAGTATCTTGTGTAGTTATGTTCTCAAACTGATAATAACACTGTGATGTCTAGATTGATATACAACATGACACTTCCAGAAGTATGGTTGGCCTAAAATAACATCAAAAAATTCAAGGGGGGGATATTTTACACTACACATCATCCTTGGAGTGATTTATGCCATAAAGTAGATGACACTATTGGCTTATGTGGATATCACTCCCTTGGTGAAGCCAGATAATGGTTTATAATTACAAGTGTGGCGTTGTTACAAATTCCAACCACTTAAAAACTTCTAAGATGAGGTTCTTTTAACATCCACTATCACTAATGAAGTGCAGTGGAGTACCTTTCACCCACATCTATGAGTGAAAAAGGAACTCACCTTCATCTAGTTCTTTCGGACAATTTTCCTAGACCTTCATGATTGCAATGGTAGCCCTAGTTTCTACATCAATAATATGATTCCCCTTTTGTATATATAATTTATAGTAATAATTTCAACTTAACCATGAATGAATTCTTTGAGTGACATTAAATAGTATTATGTTAAAGGATCTTGTGGAACTCACCCCACTTTCCCATGTCTTTATTCACCTTTCCATTGGCTATGTTTGTAGCTTAAACAAGTTGTCCTCAGGTGGTCCATCCTAGATATATGTCCTTTTCCCTACAATTTTGGGTTGCCTTTTCCCTGCTTCTACTATGAGGAATTTACAGATCCAAACTCTTTCTTCTGATGTTTAAATTATTCTCAATTTTGAAAACATATCAATATGTCGTGCCTAGTGGGTATATTTCATAAAAATAAATTTCTTTCTAGATGTATTTCTACAGTTTGAAACATTTCTTAAGCATTATATGTCACTAAGAGCCTATCAATACGTCGTTCCTAGTGGGTATATTTCATAAAAATCAATTTCTTTCTAGATGTATTTCTAAAGTTTGACACATTTCTTAAGCATTATATGTCACTAAGAGTCTTTGGTACCCAACTTGGTGCACAAAGTGTGAAAGATATTTTTGAACTCTAGCACTATTTGGTCGCTCTCCTATCCCTAAGTGGTCCATCTCATGCACTAGTCATCGTAGCTTTCAATAGGGTAATAATGTCCCGTAACAATATCCCTAAAAGAGCACCAAGTGTGTACAATTGAAAACATTGCAGATTCTTTGGTGGTATTTTTATGATGTAAGTCTCCCACTAATTCTTGATGAGAGAGACAACCTTAAGGAGTTAAAAGGTATTCTTCTCTCTATAAAAAAAATGTCGAGAAATAACTACCCTTCTAGTAGATTTAACCCATTTTTTATAGCATCTCAATCTATTTGGCCTTACATTATGGGAATATAAAAACTATATTGTATCTTGAAAGGGCAGGTCACCTCCAAAGTGGATGCTTAATTAATATGCCTCTATTGTTGATATTCATCGAAGGATATGTGAAAATTTATCCATCATCTATTCTTTTTTCATGTGAGGGATTCCTTAAGCAAAATTTTAATAGGATTTCCTACTCCCTTATCTTTCTTTTCTTCTACCATGAAAGATCATTGAGACCAGAAAACATGGCCTTGAGGTTCAAGTATTTTGAGTTATACCTCCTTATATTTTAACCTTGTTGGTGACATGAAAAAATAAACAAATAAATTAAAAAATAAATATATCAAGAGTATATCTATTTAAATTCACTAGTCCACATTTATGAAGGGAATGAAATGAAATATATATTTAGAAAAAAAACGCAGAGATATAGTAAAAATTGACTTCTATTAATAAATGAAATTTTTTGAAACTGTAAAAATGCGTAATGAAACAAAATTCCCTCAATGGTGGTAGATTATCTCTAAGAAGAGATGTGATGGCTACACACATTCTCTAATAGAGTGCATTACAATGAAACCAAAAGACCCTTTTTAACATATGGTAGCAATGATAAAACCATAAACATATGAAAACCTAACCCTAGGAGACGAAATATTAAAAGGTATGTTTTCCCAAATGGAGTTAGTTGGTACATCAACTTTCTTGGATCATAAAATTTTTATATGATATTTGTTTCGTGCACTTGGAAGCTCGTTGGAAAGGTCTAACCAAAATATACACACTTCCACTAGTACCAGACTAGAGCTAATGGATATAGGTTAGGCCTCTTTACATTAAACAAATGTCATTTAGGGCCTCAAATTATCCATAGAAGTTCAATACTTGAAAAACTATATAAAAAAAATCGAATTTGGAGAACCATGCTTTGAGCGAGTGGAATAGGTTGGTGGCCACCAATATCTACATGGATGAAAAAATTATCTCCATCGTTAATGCCTTCTCCTTGAAAATGTCCATTTGTAGCTAATAATGCCTTATATTTCGAAATATTTCCATGCATATTGAATTTTTGCTTGCAATTCAAATTTACTCTAATAACAGATGTTTCTTGAAGGAGATAAAATAAGTCTTATGTATTGTTCTTGTCAACTTATGAAATATCATCCTCCATGGTATGCAACCATAGCTCATTAGTACATGATTCTTTAAAATGAAATTTTTTTATCATGTACATATTAGGTAAGAGCATAATTTTCCATGTCATTTTATTTTCCTATTTGTTTCCTTATAATTCTTCCTGTAACCTCTTCATCCAACATCTATGATCGAGGATGTGCATTATCATTTTTGTTCCTTGATTTTTTTGTGATGTAGTAGATATATGTGCCTTTTAAATTAAACTTAGTAGAGGTGAGATTGTATTACTTACTTTAGATGGTTGGATTGTTTGTTCATTATCATGAAAGGTTAAATTCCCTATGTGAAAAGTAATCACCATATCATCATGTTCATCCTTATATTCCTTCATAAAACACTACATCTCTACTAACATACAACTTCTTAGAACATGTATAATGGTTACTTTTACGTACTAATACATTAATTTGTTGGAAACAATCATTTATAGCATTGAAAATAAGTTAGAATAGGCTAAATTTAGCCTTTTTTTTTGGTATCCCACAAAACTTTCATTTATCCAATGCTAAATATTACAATGTTATATTATTAAGAAAATAAATAAAAAAATCCTACGCTTCATATAGGGGAAATTTTAAGGATGGAAAATTATTTTGAAGTTTAAAAAATTGGCAAATCTCACTAGTCCCTAATGTGAAAAATATAAAATGTTTATTGATGTATTTGTAAAATTATTTAAATTTATAATGATTATATATATATTGTCTGTATAACGCTGGCAATATTTAAGGTAAAATAATTTGATATTGTAAAATTTGGGCGAATCACTTTTATAAAAAAATGGAAATTGGCAATTTTTTTTTTGGAAAAACCATGGAAGATTAGCCCACCTACGAATATTAGCCCCTAAAATTTTCCATGCATATCTTCTTTGTAGACTCAAAGAAAAAAATGTTGTTATTTGTTGATCGCTGTGCTGAAAGCTCATGGAGAATCACCAAATCTCAAATCCCTGGAATAGTTAACCCAATGTTGGTGGATTCACCATACAAATGGTGAACTTATATATTCTAGATCAAATAAGATAGATATCATACCTTTCATAGTGGCCCATAGCTTTTGGTCTTTGAGGACTATATCTAAATAAATGGTCCCTTGGGTTTGATATAAAGTAGGAACCATTATGTTTCATTATTTGCATGATTAATATTACCACACCTCCCCCTTGAACTATTGGTTTTTGAGGCCCTCGAAGGATTAGGGAACAATCTTGGGAGATATGTACATAATTTTGAGCAACTCTTAATGATTGTATTCTTTTTTCGTAATCTACATTAAAATAAATATTGAGGAATTTATATTAGAAGTAATGGATATACAAATTGATTATTAAACTCATGAGAAAACGCTAGATGATAAGGAACTCCTATCCAAAGATAACCATTTTCATGTGTGTGTCTATTTCCACAATTTTGTTTTTCTAAATTTGTAGGTTCCTTTTAAAATAGCAAATAAGGAAGAATTCCAATTAGTGAACAAAGTCTCAAACAAAAGGAGATAAAAATATTTCGTGACCATCAAATCCTAAAGTGATCCAAATGTAAGCCTTATTCAAAATCATTATGTATTTTTGGAAACTATTTCAATGGAAGAACAAAATAAAGATGCATCCCTCCTAGTCATTATTCTTTGATAGAAAAAGAATGGATAGTGAAATTCGGGGGAATCGATCCATCCTAGAGAATAGAATACATGAAAATAAACACAAACAAAGGACCAGAGCTAAGTTGTGACCAAATAAATTTTCTCCACCAATAAAGTATGTTCAAGAAGAAAATCTAGTATGGGAATAAGAAAATTAGGATATTTTATAACAATATCATAAAATTGTTTGAGGTACCTCAATGAAAATGAGAAAGTAATTCTAACTAAATTCTAAAGGAGTGACTCTAGGAAGCCAAAATAAAGCATCAATAACATGGAGGAAAATATAAAAAGGGAATTGAATTTGACTAGGTTTATAGACCATGTGGTAGGAATATTTTTGACATCAAACAAATAAAGTAGAAGAGCAGAACAAAGAACTAATGCAATGCTTGAAGAATTCTTAGGGTTAATTGATGGTTGATTTGTATGGTAGACAAATATTAAATATTCCCTTAGTTCATTGACGTCAACTCATGACAAAAATTGAAGAATAATTCACAAACATAAACTAATGACAAAAGTAGGGAAAGAAAGAAGAAAGGGCGAATTTGACGAAAATAAAATAATAGGATATTAGGCTTTGTTGGCCAAGTTTGGCTACACTTTATAGGGTTTCTCAAAGTTTAATGTAGTATCATTTCATATTTCTAGGTTACGATTTGGTGTAATATTACTTTAGCTAAATTTTTATTTAGATCATGAAGTTTGTGGAAGGGAAAGCCAAAAATCCACCACTTATGCAATGGTGATTGTATTTGTTTTGATTATTTCTTTTTTCTTCATTATGTGAATCTTTAAGTTGTCATAGGTTGCAAATATTTTTAATCCACATAAATATTAACTATATTTTTGGAAACTTTTCAAATAGAATAACAAAACAAAGATGCATGCCCCTCCCTCCCTAGTTTAGTCATGTTTCCTTGGTAGAAGAATAATGGCTAGTTAATTTTAGGCGAATTGATCCATCCTCGAGAATAGACTACAGGAAAATCAATGCAAATAAGGGACCCAAGTTAGGCGATGAACCTTTAAATTCCCTCCATCGATAAAGGATGTTTAAGAAGAAAACCTAGTATGGGAATGTGCAACTTAGGAAAATTTCTAAGAGGCTGATAAAATTGTTTGAGGTGACTCTCAAGAAAAGCATGAAAATAAGTAATTCTATCCAAAGACCAAGGAGTGATTATATGAAAAATTAAATATTCCATTATCTCACTGACATAGAATCATTAAAATAATTGAATAATAGTTCACTAACATCAAATTTTAAAGAAAAAAATAAGAAAGGTAAAAGTCAAAGATAATAAAATAGTAGGCTCATAGTCTTGGTTGGCCAAGTTTGGCTACACTTTATGGGATTCCTCCTTCAATTTGAATGTAGTCTCATTACATATTTCTAGGTTATAATTTTGTAAAATATTACTTTAGTTAGATAAATGTAGCCTCATTACATATTTCTAGGTTATGATTTTGTGTAATATTACTTTAGTTAGATAAATGTAGTCTCATTGCATATTTCTAGGTTATGATTTTGTGTAATATTACTTTAGTTAGATTTTTATTTATAGCATGAAGTATGTGGAAGGGAAAGTCAAAACCCCACCATTTATGCAATGGAGATTGTACATTTTGGGTTGATTATTTTATTTTTCATCATTATGTGAATTTTTAAGGTCACTTAGGTTGCAAAACTTTTTAATCCGCAAAAGTATCAATCGTTAAAGAAGAGTTGTAGGTGATTAAAAAATGTTGCTATGAGTATTAAAAGTATAAAATGATAAGTCTCATTGATATTGGGGTTGGGATGAGGCACATGAAAATAGTGCTTTTGAGGAATTATCAATTATTTGATAGGGAAAAATATCATAAAAGATATCTTAGTGTTCCCAAAAATATTATGAAGAAAGTGAAAGAGCCACACATAAAAAATGCATAGGAGAGTCACTATGGAGAATAGACAAATGATAATTTAGTGATGTATAACAAAGAATAAATTGAATCATAATTTTCAAAAATGTTGTTACAATTTTAAATCGTATTATTTTGACAAAAAAATTTCCAACTATATATAGATTCATATAATTTAATAAAAAATTATAAATACTTAAAATTGTCACTCAATTTGATGAAAAAAAAAATTGCAATTTAAAATAATAATATTTATAAACTTATAAGTATGAAAACTTTTCATTATGCTAAAATATAAAAGCTAAATATAATAAACATATAAAATAAATAATATATCAATCATCCTATCTACGTTAACAATAATCATAACAAAGAGAATAAAAAAGAGATCTATTAAATGACATCTAAATTGAAAAATATATTAATATAAATAGTAAATATATATAAACATGAATTAGGTAATATTTTAAATAAAAAACATATTAATGATATAATTATATAAACAAGATATAACGTAATAATTATTTAGATAATTTAAATTTTAAAATAAATAAGAAATAATAAATTTTAAATTTTAAATTAAAATAAATAATAAATTTTAAACTCGATTTACAATAATTCATTTTTATAAATAAATATATCAATTGGGATTTTTAATAATTGAGATAAAGAACAATATACATATATTCATCAAATTAAAATAGATATTAACATTATATTTATATTCTTTATGCGAAATATACAACATTATACTTCTAAAATATCTATATACAGACCTGATATATTGTGATAAATTTTTTATTCATCGAAATTTTTGTTATAATATAACTCTTATACATATATATGTGTGAGTTTTTCATCATTATATTAGTTTATGAATATATTAGTTTTTTTTAGTACTTTTATAATTATATATTGCCCCATTATTAATTAAAACTATAATTTTGTTTTGCTTGAACTATTTCCTTTTTTTAATTCTCGATTAATGTACATGCTGTTTTGTATTATTGGTTTTTTTAATTAATATTTGCATAATTATAATTATTGAATTTTAAAATTCATTCATAATATTTAAATTAAATAAAATTTATATTAAAATAGATATTTTGTTTAAATTTTAAATTAATAAAATGTGGTTGATTGTTATGTTTTTAAAAACCAAGAATAAGGAACCATAAAATCTTATAAGAGGATGAGAGTTAAGATAGTGCAGAGTTGTTAATAACTTTGAAAAGAAATTGTATAATTATTAAAAAAATTATAATTATTAAGATTAGTTTATTGGATTAAAATATTATCATGTATAAATATTTAGATTTGTTTATTGGATAAAAAATTTATGTATAATTATTTTGATATTTTTTGGAGTAAAAGGTATGGGAAATTTTAGGGGCTAATATTCGTAGGTGGGCTCAGGGTTGGAATTTCAAAACTGTATTACCTATCAAATTTGCTGGTTTTTACACCTTCCTTACCATTCTGCACAATATTAACCAAGGATCTTGATAGTTTAAAAAAAAATTAAACTGTATTTGATGCCCAAATCACCCCATGACAGGCAATTTACTTGTCAAATTCCAACCCTCGGTGGGCCAATTTTTCTTTTTCAAAAAACAAGATTAGCAAATTTCCATTTTTTTCTAAAATGATTGGCCTAAATTTTATAGTGCACCATCATTTTACTTTAAAAATGGCCAAAACATTATATTGACTAATATAAAATCATTGGAAATATAATTTTTTTATAATTAGAGAAATTGGTAATGAAGTCTTGTATTCTGGTGGTACAAAATTGATTTTAGAAAATGTCACTATATTTTTATCCTCCTCTCTTTAAATTAGACAATCTAAGGAATTTGAAACTTAGATCTCTTTATTTACATAATACTTTGTATTACCACCATTATCAATTGAATTGCACCCCAAGGACACTCTCTCTCTCTCTCTATAGAGCATGTAACATAGATTTCACAATTACAATTAATCTCCATATATTATTTTAATCTACTTAATGTGTGTGGAATTAATTTTTTAATAAATATATTTAATCAATTATAATTTAAAATTTATAAAAATAATAACTTATATTATTAATATAATTATGTTTTTAGGCATGTTTATTTTGGAATATTGCTTCCATTATTTTAATTTATTTATTAACAATATTAAGTGGATGATAGAGATTTGATCTTTATAGAATATTCTAGAATATTCGTAATAATATACACATAAAAGATTGAGATTTATTTCCAATATAATTATGCATATTTTCCCTTTTAATTAAATTCATTAATTAAAATGAAAAATTTTATGAATCAGTGTTATATAAAATAAATTATATTCTTTTGACAACCTGGTCTTGATGAATCATGGTATTGACTCATAGTATTGTAACAAATCTGATTTATAAAATTAAAAAACTCCTTAATAAAATGAGAAAAAAATATTTTGATATATATTACAAATTAATTTTTATCAACCATTATTTTTTATAATTATAATAATTATAATTAAATATAATATATATAATAACAACATACAACCCTATAGCCTTGGTACCAAAAATCACAATTCTCATTCATATATATATAGTGAAAGTACAGTAATAGTTAAAGAATTATATCACAATAATACTAAGTGAGAAAATGTGAATTCAAAAAATCACTCCTATTTATTTCTGAATGGTGGCTTCTAAAATAGGTTTGAACTTCTCAGTCATTTGGATAAAACTTGTCGTACACGGATTGGATGATTGTTCCTTCCTCCTCATCTTACGGAGAGGAAACGGGAAACATGGGTACCAGAAATAAGGTACATGCTCCATCTACCACAAGCACGTCATCTACGTAAGCCAATTAAATATGTGTTGGCGAACTCACGAACCAATCTACGTAACCCAATTAAATATGTGTTGGCGATCTCACGAACCAATCGAATAAGATGGCCACTTCGTGACGGCTATATTATTCGTTCCGCTCTCTTTTCCATTTAGACTTGGTGACGGTTTCCTAGAAGTGCGTCTGTTTGTGAAAATGGGAAGATCTCCGTGCTGTGAGAAGAAGGATAATACAAAGAAAGGGGCGTGGACCCAACAAGAAGATGCCCGCCTTGTCGCCCACATTCTACTCCACGGGGAAGGCGCCTGGCGTTCCCTCCCCAAGGCAGCAGGTTTCTTGCTTTTTCGGGATTAACAGTTTCTTCGACTACGCTTTTTCAATGAAATTAACAGATTTCTTGTAAATTGCAACGAAGAAATAATACTATGTAACTTTGGGTTTTTTGTAAATTGCAATGAAGAAATTATACTATGTAACTTTGCTTCGTATTTTAACTGCAGGACTGCTGCGCTGTGGGAAGAGTTGCAGGCTCCGTTGGATAAACTACCTCCGTCCAGATGTGAAGCGGGGTAACTTCTCTGAAGAAGAAGATAAGCTCATCATCAGACTCCATTCGCTCCTGGGAAACAAGTATGTAAATTCATCGCCTCTATTGCTTCAATCAATTCCCTTACTTATCAGCACCGATACTTATATAAAATAGAGATCTGTCATGTGCCGAGAGCTTTTAATTTTCATGACGTGTTATCTCTGAAGATTCAATAATGGACGAAATGGATAACAACTATTGTGTGAAAGTGGACGAAATGGATAACAATTAATGTGTGAAAGTGCACAGGTGGTCTCTTATTGCGGGGAGATTGCCGGGGCGGACAGACAACGAGATAAAGAACCACTGGAGTACACACATCAAGAGAAAATTGTCGAGTAGAGGATTCGATCCGCAGACCCATCGCTCCATATGCCCGCCTCACAACAACAGCACTGCCTTCAACTTTCCACCCGATCCCGAGCACAAAATTGCGGCGTTCCAGAGCACGGGGACGGCAGAGATAACGAACTTCTTCCAACTCGAAGGTTCGAAAAGCTCGCCGACCGAGTCAGCAGCTTCCACGGATGAAGAACATCCCTATCCCGACATAAATTTTGATTTCTGTATGAGGTTGCCCTCTAATTCGGCGCCTGTGGCTTCGAGCATGGATACAACCACGGATTCAAATTCAACATTGGGCAACCCGGTGTGGTGTACTCCGTACACCCGACTGTAAATTCGGGTCATTGGAGAGCCGACCCGAAAACTGAACGACTGATTTTGCAGTTACGCCCTCCGCTGACCCGAATCTACAATCAGGTTTGGTATGTATGGCACTCACGTAGCGCCTCAAAGTAACTCTGACTAATGCTCTGCTAGCGGATATTGTGAAGAGAATGATGGCAATTTGCTTCATTTACTGGATCAGGTTATATCAGTAGGAAAATTCATGTAATACTGGATTTGCAATTCATTGCTCTTGGTTTCCACCCGATTGCGTTCAAATTAGATGCTCACATGTGGCGATAAGCAGACAGCCAATATCCGTGCAACTCTAGAGAGACGAGAAGGACGAAGATGATGGTAAAGATAATCATCATGCAAAAGCAAAATAGTCACGGTGATTGATAATTATAAAGGGAGAGAATCATCTTCACTGGTTAAATTTGATTTTATTGTTAGTGTTCTGTATGTATATGTGTATCTGTATATTTTATTGTTAGTGTTCTGTATGTATATATATGTATCTTAGGACAAAGTTTTGATGAGATTGCGTAAAGAGTAATCAGTCACCATTAAGTATTTTAGGACAATTAATATATTTAATGTTAATAAATATCTAGTGTTGTGTTTGTGTTGTGTTTAATGTAAATTTTTTTTTTTAATAATTATTTTAGATTTAATATAAGTTTAAAGGGATTAAATTTTTTTAGTTGAATTTTTTTTTTTTTTAAATGAAAAATACAATAAGTTATTTTTATTTTTTAAATTGTATTTTTAAATGCTATTTAGATTGCATAAAGTTAAACATCTTACTTATATATTTTTTACTTTTAATTATTTTAGATGAAATTATATTTCATTATATGGAAAACTAAATAAACATGCATAACATACTTACACATCTTGATCATATTGGGTTGTAGAATGAGCCTCTTAGCTCAATACAAATCCTTATCAAAATTTAATTTAGAAATTTTTTTTTTTTTTTTGAAATTTATATATTGATTAGAAAATTGTTGATTTGAATAATTTTTATAATTTATTTTTTTATTAAATCTAATTATACTAATATAACTACATAAATAAAGTGATTAAGTAATTGATAAATACAGATAAATATCAATTTATGCCAATCATAAAAAATATTTTTTTATATTACATTTAATATTGTAAATATTAAAAAAAACATAAAATTAAATTAAATTTTAAATTATTAATTAAAATAGAATTAATATATAAATTAAACATATATATACATTTAAAAAAACATATAACTAGATTGTTAATTATCTAAATTTTGTTGTTAAAAAAACTGGAATACATAATTTGAATGACAACAATCGAATATATGATTTGAGTGGCAACAGAAGCTTTAAAATTTAAAATTTTCAAGTGAATCCCATCATAAAGAGAATAATATGGATCAAGGTCAGCAGTAAATATCTGATCTCTCTAAGGATAGCTTTTGCTCCATAAAAGAATAAAGAAAGAAAGCTTCATTCCTAAAATTTCCACTGACGATGGCTTACAGTTATGTCTCTTACAATGTCATCCAGTCTCAGAAAATAGAGTCGACACATAGATATTAACAATTCCACGCCTCACAGCTCATTGGTTGATGAAGAATGGTTTATCCATCTTCTCCTGGGAAATTTCTTCCAAACCATTTTAGAATTGTAAAGAAGTATTTTGGGAGGTATATATGTGATACCGCTAGTGCTGGTAGCAATGCAGTGAAAGAAATAAATGGGATGGTGAATTTGTTATGAAAACATGTTTGCAATCGTCCTTCCAGTTATTTCCAAGTGATTTTTTTTTCAGAATACAATGCTGCATATTGATGGTAACTTTGCAGTAAAATGAGAAAAAACTGAACTCCATCAAGAAGGTGGAGGGTTTGTCGTTTGAACTATTTCTATACCTTGGAATATTGACTTCAAATTCAGTTAAAGTTGGAGCAGACGCTGGTGCCAATGTTAGAACAGAACCGAAAGAGTCATCTGTCTTTTGCCATAAATTAAGGTCAGAATTTTTTCCTGCTACTGGTTTTTAAGGACATGGTTTATTTACATTCGATTTTGAAATGAGACACATGATTTGGCAATTTCTTTTTAGCTAACCTAAAGTTTGCAAGGATGGAAGGAAAGCTGAATACATTACGAGATTCCACTGCCAACGAAGACAGTAGAGGCCAGGTGATTACAACCATTGAAGCTCAAAGCAATCTCGCACAAACCGTTACAATTGATATATTTAACCTATCGGTGACAACTGTAGAGAAAGTGAGATCGATATAGTCTACGGTATCATTGAGAGAAGTTATGAAGCCTGTGCCTCAAATTGGAAGATCTACTTGGGAATATCCAGATAATAAGTGTTTTTCATGGTTGGTAATTTTTCAGATACACTCATCCCTAAGGCAATTCATGCACGTCTTTGAATTTCGAAGATAGGTTTGCTTTAGTTTTTATATATTCTTTGTTTATTATAACTCTAGTAAGCATGGTATTATTTATTCAGTTTTGTTTTTCTTTGTATTATTCATTCTGTTTACTGTATATTCATTCAGTTTTGTTTTTAACTATCTATTAAATAATTGTGAAGTATCTATGGTTTAATATTAAAAAATCAATTTTTATTATTTATTATTATTACTTAAATGTATTTATTTCTAAAATGATTAGAGGAAGTGTTATTATGATAGTTTAGTAGTTTTTATTTTTATTAATTAATAACTTTTTATTTTTTATTTTATTTCTTTTTTTATTTTTTTATTTTTTTCTATTATTTTCATTTTCATTTTTTATATTTTCAATTTAAACTGACTTATAATTATATTAAGAATCTATTTTAATAAATTTAATTATAAAAAATTATATTAATTAAAAAAATAAAAAACACACATATATGTTAATATATATGTGTTAACATAAATAATATTATTTAATTATATTTATTAATTTTTAGTGGTAGCATTTAATAATACAATATTTTATTAATCATTTTATTTTCGTAATAAAATTGATGTTTCTACTAATTTTTAGTTTAATTAAAACATGGCATATTCTACACTGAGTTTCCAATGGCAATGATCAGTCGTATAAAGATATTGATGATAATGCAAGCCACACAAAGTGCGTGGGAATCTTCAGTTTTTTCATTCACGAGCTAAAAACGAGCGGACTGACATGGGATTGCATCGGAATATTCAGTTTTTTTCATTCACGAGCTAAAAACAAGAAGATTGACATGGGATTGCATGGGAATATTCAGTTTTTTCATTCACCACATAATGGTGTTAGATTTAGGCAGCGGATTGTTCCTATGATGAGATACAACTATAATTTGTTTTTTAGAATTAAATATTTTAAGTTTATATCAATTAAAGTACATGTTACGTTATATGGAGAATTTTGTAATATTTTTTTACTAAGCCATTAATATTGATTAAATAGAATTATTGAATTTTAGAATATATGTGGGTGTGATGTTGATGATTAATGTTTATTAAGATTAATGTGGTTTATTAGACTTTAGAAGAAAAATAATCTAAATGTAATTCTTCGAAATTTTATTTATATGATAAAAAAGAAGGGAAAGAAGTGCTCCAAGATCACTATTGTTGGACTGAGTTAACAATTCAAGTGTGACAAATGTTAGGGAAATTAGAGCGGATGTGAGTAAGAGCCAGAAAATCTAAAAGAAAGTGTTTTCAATCTTCCACCTTTGTATCATAAAAATGACAAATTATATCATCCCAGGGAGTCTTGGGAGTAGATCATCGCTCAATTTCACTACGAAGCTCATGAGAATCAATTCTTATCCTAACGATGTTCATTTTTTTCTTAGAGCTGGTCAAAACATAAATATAATTCTGGTTACCAACGGTGGGGTTAATCACCTCCTTATAATATGTTAGCTTCCTTTGACACTTCAGCTCCTTATCATCCCAGAGCTTATCCTTAAATTTGGAGGTGATAGTATCTTTGAAATTATCCTTGCTTCTGAGAATGATCTTCGCATTTATCTCCCAATGGTTGAGCCAAGGCTAGGCATCTTTATGCCACCCACACTTGAGGTGGAGGTCAATGTTTTGACTAAAGTTAGAAGCACATTTAGGAATCCTCTTGGATTCCATGATGTAAAGAATATACTTATGCATTAGATACTTAAACATAGGCCTTCTTTCAATGGGGGAAATGCAAGCTTCGATCAAGAGGATAGGACTGGTAGTATTTCCCTTGATCTTGAGATTGTAGGTTATGAATTTCTTTTGAATCATCTCAATATTTCTCCACGACTATTTGAATATACTGCAACCCCAAAATTCACATTAGTGTAAGACAACAAGGGTGATGAGAGTTTCAAAGAGGAACATTTTTTTAATCCAAATACAAATATTGACCGCCTTACAATTGTTTTCAAGCTCATAATAAGCTTTCCAACCTCCAATAATCTTTTTCTCAATGTTGTAATTCCAGTTAAGTTGATGCGGAATGTCAATACCCAAATATTTGTAAGAAGAGACTTGTTCTAAGCAATTGTTATCATAGACGAAATTACCATGGGTGATATTTTTGTATTTAATTATCATGACTTTAGTCTTGTTGATGTGAACCATCATAAACATCAAGCATTATGTTTAAAAGAAATTAGATGAAAATATCACATCAATTCGAAAGTGTCAAACTCATATGCCATTGGATAGAGGATTATTTCATGAATCCAACATGATCAACTCTACCACTTAAGGACAAATTATACCTTAAATCTGTTAGGTTACAAAATGGGGTTACAGAGAAATCTGTAGAAGGGGTGCTAAAGTTGTGATTTTTAGGATAGTAGGAGCTCAATCAAACGCTTAAAACACTCGATCGAGCGCTTGATTTGAAATTCAAATAGTTCAATCGAGGGTTTGAGAGACCCCCAATCGAGGCCATAACATGGCTAAATAAAGGCTCATTATAGCTTTAAATCTTAATCTAGCTTATAACTCGATCTAGCATTAAGGGAATTTTGAGGTCTAAAATGAGCCTCCTAAGGAAATTATAAAATAATATTAGATTACATCATCAAATTAGAATACATCATCAAATTTTAGAAGGAAAAAAGAAAAATGATTTTGTCAACTCATATTTTCAACTTATCTCCCTATGGGTTTACTCAAATTTCGAGTGGAAACACTCATTGGAAGCATAATTTGATTCCTCATCCAAGGAGTACCCATGTTACATACTTTCAATGGACCTTGATACATGAAAAATGAGAAATACATGAAAAGCGTGATTGCAATCACATGTTTTGATTTATTTCTCATTTTTTGTGTAGCAAGATCCATCGAAAGTATGCAACATAGGTACTTCGATGACGAATTAAATTTTGCATCCAACAAGTACTCCTGCTCAACTTTTGAGTAAGAAATTAGGGAGATAAGTTGAAAATACAAGTTGAAAAGGTAGTTTTATTATTTTATTAATTTTTATCTTTTTACTTTGTTACTCCAAAAATGGTGAATCACGCCCATGGTTGACATCATCATATTGAATCCTATTGGTTCTTATAAAGTTTATTTTGGTTGTACATTTTTCTTAAGAGGCCTATTTTAGACCTCAAAAATTCTCTAATGATTTGAGGCTTGATTTAACCTTAAGACTAGATCTAGTTTTAAGGCTCAATCGAGCCACTTTTTTAATTCCATTCCATTTATGCTGGAATGTAATAAAATAAAGAAATAGACATAAACACAGATATGCAGCGGAAAAAATATTTCATTTTATTTCAATCAAAGAATGACTGAAATAAGCTTACAAACATAATCGAAACAAGCTAGGGCACTGGTAGCATATCTCTGAGAAGAGATGTGGCATACGCAGGCCTCTGAACTATATTACAGACATAATGGAAATAGATGTGCTAGGGTACTAGCAGTGTATCCCTAAGAAGAGATGTGACAGCCACCAGCCCCTGAACTGTGTTACAATGAGGCTCAAAGGGCTATTTATTATTGAGAAACAATGTAAAACCTGAAACGTCCAAAAACCTAACCCTAGGAGATGAAGCGCCAAAATTGTGGGCCTCGTTTGGGTAAATTGGTGTTTCAACTTCCTGAGGACGTAACTTTGGCATCCTATCTCCATTTCACACACTCAATAGCTCATTAGAAAGATCTGTCCGAGGAATACAACTTTTGGTATGATCAACATAAGTCCATGCACCTATGTTGCTCCCAGTTTTCCCAAAAAACATCGTTTAGGGCCTCAAAATAGCTCCGGATGTTCACGAACCAAAAAATGCTAAAAATAGTCAATTGTGCTGAAACTTAAAAAGAGAAAGAACTAATGGCAGGGGTTCAAATGGAATAGGTGGGTGGCCACCAATATCCACCTGGCTCATTAATGCCCAAAAATGGCTCCGGGCATGTATGACACGAAAACCTGCTAAAATAGTAAGCTGTTGGAAGTGAAAAGTTGTAAGAATTGATGTTGCAAGTCCAAATTGAATAGGTGGGTGGCCACGGATATCCACCTGGATCATTCCTCCCTCCTTAGGAAGAAATTCTCTCCATTGCGTTAAGTTCCTCCGTGGGGGGGGCAAATTCTGCTGAACTTGATATTGGATTTTTCTAGGATGTCGCAGACTTGTTGGCAGATGTGCTGGATGTATATGTGATGCCGGTGGGTAGCCGTTGAAGGATCTGGGCAAATTTATCCATCATCGCATTGCTTTTTTCTTAAGGGCTTCCTTGAGCAAGATTTTGATCGGATCTCCTGCTCCCTCGTCTTTCTTTCCTTCTGCCAATGGGGGCTCATCAGGGTTTGTGAGGTTGAACTCATTATACCCTAATCACGTTGAGGACATGCAAAGAAAAACAGAGAAAGAGCAGACCCACTTTGATACCACTAATCTGGATTTATGAAGGAACACAATACAATACATAAATAGACATAAACACAAAGATACAGTGGAAACAATACTTCATTTTATTTAAATAAAAGAATGACTGAAATAAGCTTACAAACATAATGGAAACAAGCTAGGGCACTGGTAGCATATATCTGAGAAGAGACGTGGCATACGCAGGCCTCTGAACTATGTTACATTGAGTCTAGAAGGCCAATTACAAACAAAATGGAAATAGATGAGCTAGGGTACTGGCAGCGTATCCTTGAGAAGAGATGTGATGGCTACTAGCCCCGGAACTATGTTACAATGAGGCTCGAAGGCCTATTTATTGTTGAGAAACAATGTAAAAAGTAAACTGTCCAAAAAACTAACCCTAGGAGATGAAGCGCCAAAACTGTCGACCCCGTTTGGGTAAATTAGTGTTTCAACTTCCTAGGGACATAACTTTGGCATTCGTTCTCTGTTTGACGTGCTCAATAGCTTGTTAGAAAGATTTTCCCGAGGACTACAAATTTTTGGGTGAGAAACATCATTACATGGATGCATGTTGCTCCCATTTTTTCCAAAAAACGTCGTTTAGGGCCTCAAAACGGCTCCGGAAGTTCAGGACCTGAAAAAATGCTAAAAATAGTAAGTTGTGATGAAACTTAAAATGGAAAGAACTCATGTCAGGGGTTAAAATGGAATAGGTGAGTGGCCACCAATTTCCACCTGGATCATTAATGCCCCAAAATGGCTCTGAGTGTGCAGGACCCAAAAACCTTCTAAAAATAGTAAGTTGTTGGAAGTGAAAAGCTGCAAGAATTGACGTTGTTGGAAATATGATTCTTATGTCTTAATATGTTATCCTTGATGGAAAATCTCTAGTAAAATATGGAGTATATGTCATTAGTAGAAGCTCGGAAGTATATTAGAATAAATGTATAACTTCCAAGCAGAAGATTTGATAATATTCATATTGAAGGTTCTATATGTGGGTTTGTTCAGGCCAAGTCGCATGTACACGCGAATAAGAATGATCCAAGTCACGTATGCCTTTTGTGCTCTAAAAAGATGATACCATGAGGCATTACCATGGTATTAGCCCACAATATTGAGTGCCATGTCGTCTATTTGAATTCATCCAAGAATACCATCGGCAGTTGTGTGGTTTTGACTCATGGTATTGGTAAAGCCTACATCTATATAAGGAGAAGAAGATCATAGTGCAAAGGGGTGCATGTGTAAGGGCTATCACTAAATACTTCTATTTGAATTATATCTGCATAGGATGAACTCTATTTTATTGATAAATTTGAATCTATGATGCACCCTTGGATAGATTGATCAAGATCACTAAACCTGAAATCATTATGTTCTTGCATGATCCATTGAAGGCATGATTAGATCTGAGACCTGGCACATGTTTGCTGAAGTGGAGTGAAGAAATCTAGGTAAGTTATATAGATCTAAAACATTCTATAGAATTAATATTTAGAGATCTATATGCTAGTTCATCTCAGTAAAAGCGCGTATATATGCGGCGTTGTTTCAAAAAATGAGCGTATGGAAGTTAGGGTTTTCTAAAGCTTATTGCATAGGTTTTCTGTTGTTGCTGTTATTTTTCTGCTGTCTGTGAATGAAGTCTTCATATATATCTTGGTTGCTTGATTATTGTATATGCTTCTAAGTTGATTATGTACAAATCTGATAAATGAGTGAGTAAATATGTGTTATGATGACTAACTGATCAAGGTTCTACAATTCTAAAAAGATATCTAACTGAAAGCCTCAGATCTAGATCTCAGAATGACTATATTCTGAAAAATAGTATTCACAGATATATACACAGGTTGGTGTTAAGGAAAGCACGTATACACGCGGGTTTAGTGAAGCAAAGTAGCATATGCTTTTTGAGATAATGAATGTTCAAGGTTGAATTTGATTCTGCATACTGATTCTGAAATCTGGTTATTACAGTGTTCTGATTACAATGATCTCATTATTTGGTTTGATGTATTGGGTGAAGTTTATTGTTGTTGATATTTATGAAGGGTTGTGTTGAAACTATGTGATTCAGTATGACAATTGATGAAACATGGTCTTCAGTGGTTCTGAGGTTTGAAGCCTTCAGTATAGAAGTAGAAGCTTCTTGCTAGTAGAATCTGGTGTTCTGGTCAGGGCATTGAAGCTCCCTTCCAGTAGTGGCTGGTAAACGAATTCAAGGGGTTGTAGCTCCCTTCCAGTTGTAGCTAGAAAATAAGAGAAGGTTGCAGCCTTCTGCTGGTAGATACCTGCGTAGTAATATTATTCTCCATCAATACAATATTGTAAGCATTTTTCCATATAATAAATATTGAAGACAAAGACGACAACAGTGGTGGTTTTCTCCCGAATTGGGTTTCCAACTTAAATCTTGGTGTTCATTTATGTTGCTCTTGTGTGATGATTTATTATGTTGTTACTATGCATATTTACTCCTCAGCTAATGGATGCATAAATCATAAGCTGAGTTAAATATTGTTTCTAAAAATTTTTCTAATTATATCAGTATACACAAGTTTCTTTTGATATATGCGCGTGTATACGGGAGTTGGGCTCATTAAAGCCACGTATGGAATTCAGTATTTTTCCCAAAAGATGTTGCGGGTCTAAATGGAAGAGGTGGGTGGCCACTGATATCCACCTGGATCATAGGTTGTACTGGTGGGAATTTTCAAAAACATGGCTTAATCGATCCTATTTCTCAATTGAACCATTATCTCAATCAAGCTACTAGATAACCTCAGGTTACAATCTTTAAGCCCTCAAATAACTCAATTGAGCGCACAAATATTACTCGATCAAGTGCTTAAAATGGCCAGATGAGATTTTTTTTCAACCAAAATGCACCCACTCTCACAAAAAAGTGTAACCCAACCCCATGCTCTCACCCCAAATCTTATTTCTTTTCTTATCTTCCATGGGAAGATTCACATATTTCTTATAGACAACTAACCACTCAAAGCCTTGATCATTAGGTGCGAGTGAGTTAATTGTATCATTGCAAATACCTTATTTATTTTCCTTGGTAGCCATTTTTTATTTGTACTTTTAAAATAATTCATCAATCAGTAATGCTTTCAATGCCCTTTAAATATATATTTATCGATAGGATAAATAATCACCACCTCTTACTACTTTGTGTGTGAAATTTCTTTCATAGAACACTCTATAAAAAAAAATTGAAAATAGCAAAGCCAATGTTTATGGGAAAAACTAGAAATAATATTAAGTCTAAATAGGACGTGACTTCTCCAAAACGAAATTCGAAAATATAACATTAGTTTGTAATTTTGTTCTTTTTCTGTTTATGTTATCTATTACTATTCGATGCATGAAATGTTTTTGATGAAACACTCTCAATAAATATCAATTAAAAACAAAAAAGCCAATGTTTCAAAACAAATTTTGAAATTCAAAAACCATTTACTCCATGTACTTCACATTTTTCTCTTGATTTAATATCATGGATGTAAGAACAAAATTAAATGTGAATTATTTCCAATAATGACAAGTAGACTATAGGTTGTTAATAATCTATAATACGAAACGTCTTCATACTTCGATTTTCGCCCACTCTTATATCAATCGCATTTTATAGCTAGTAGCATTTATTGTTCCTGATTACATGTCCATATGTTCATTCACCAAAAGTATACCAAAATGTATTACTGTCAATTTCACACATTTCTTCATTTGGGCTGATTTTACAAAAGCTTGGGCTTAATTTTCAAAGGACTCTTTTTGGCTTAATATTCAAAGGAAATTTTTTGGAGGTACGTGATACATTTTTTGGATGTTTTTTTCGGCTTAATTTTCGAAGTACATTTTTCTGAAGGTATTTTTTTTTTAGAGGTTTCGGGCTTCATTTTCAAAGGAAATTTTTTGGAGGTATTTTGTTTTTAGAGGTTTTTGGGCATAATTTTCAAAAGACATTTTTTGGACATTTTTTGGCTTAATTTCGAAAGGATTCTTTTTAGGCTTTATATTCAAAGGACATTTTTTGGAGGTATTTTTTAAAGTGATTTTTTTAGAGAATTTTTGGGCTTAATTTTCAAAGGACATTGTTTGGAGGTATTTTGTGTTTACAAACATTTTTTTAGAGGTTTTTGGACTTATTTTCAAAGGAGAATTTTGGAGGTATTTTTTAAAGTGACGTTTTTTAAGAGGTTGGACTTAGTTTTCAATGGACATTTTTTGGAGGTATATTTTGAAGTGATATTTTTTAGATTACGTGCTTTGGGTTGAAGTAAATATTTTATAATGATCTTTTAAAATGAGTTTTTGCCTAACTTTTTAACTTGATTTGTTTTGCAGGACTTGGAAGGAAATATTTTGAGCTTCATTTTATTTTTCGAAGACATTTTTTTGTCATATTTTTTAAAGTAATTGTTTTGGATTGAAATATGTTTTTTGTGCAAAATTTTTAAAATGAGTTTTTTTTTTAATTAAATATTTTGTGATGCTTTTTTTAATTGAGTTTTTGTCTAAATTTTTGAAGGAAATTTTTTTAGCTTCATACTCAATTATCATGGTAAATCGAAGGAATTGCAAGAGAAAATATGATCAAATAAGAGACCCTGAGGAACGTAGAGAACATGGGAGAGAATATTGCAAAAAAAGAGAGAAGAACACTCAATATTGAAAGGGAAAATCAACTTCAAATAGAAGTTGAAGTAGGTATACAAATGTAAATATTATAAATTTGATATTTAAAATTTTCCTAGTGTAAATTGTGAAACTTAATTTTTATTTAATGAACTAATTTGAAAAATATTTTAAAACGTAAATAGAGAGAGATATTCCTCAAAACATTGATGATGAGATGAGATACAAAATTTTGAAAGAGAAAGTGAAAGAGATATTGAACCAATGACTGAAGATGGTGAAAATATTGAAATAAATTCAAGTGAATAAATTGAATCACCAAGTGTATATATATATATATATATATATATGTTGAACACATGCGTATTATTGAAATCATACATATTTACTTAAATTTAGTTATTTATTAAATATGTAAACTTATTATGTACATTTAATAAGAATATGTACAGATAAAATCAATATCGATGATGAGATGTTAGAAAATGTTGACACTCACACATAGGAGATAAAAAAGCTGACCATGTTATACGATATCGTGTTAATCACATTTTTTATTCATTCTTCAGAAAGGAAATTGTGGCAGTTCAAGCCCAATTGTTGAAAGATAGCTTAACATCAAGGAAATTAAAAGGAGCTGCGACTTTATTGGGTATTTGAAAATAAAAAATATATAGAAAAATGAAGGAAAATGTGGTACAAAATATAAATAATGCACTAAATTCAATTAGAAGATCTAGATATAAAATTGTTTCAGATGCAAGTAGAGCAATACATATGGTAGTGGTTTCATCAAGTACTAAAGGGAATCGCTCGGTAAAATCTATGGCACGAGCATTAGGAACCTCACAAAAAACTTTGCACAAACATCGGAAATTTCGGTTGCAAATATATGTAAATGATGAACTCACTTGTTGGACAGCTATTTGTAGGAAATCATACAAATATAAACTTGAAGAAAATGTTTAAAAATAATATATGAATACTGGATGAAAAATTCATGTGTTTCACCAAATCTTATAAATATAAAATGAATATAGATTCATTTTATATTTTTAACAAATTTATAAAATGACAACTTGAATTTTAAAAACAAAACATTATATCAAAATCATATGCCAAATGTAGTTCAACCATCCAAAACTTGAGTTTTAAAAACAAAATATTATATCACAACACTACTTCACATGCCAAATGTAGTTCACCTATACAATAAAAAAAAAACTATATCACAATCACATGCCAAATGTAGTTCAAATATCCAATAAGAACAAAACCTTATATCACAATCACATGCCAAATGTAGTTCAACCATCCAAAACATGAGTTTAAAAAAAAAAATTATATCACAACATTACTTCACATGCCAAATGTAGTTCAACTATCCAAAATATACACATGTATACATGGTTTGTAATTCGAAATTTCCATGGTTTGTAATTTGAAATATCCATCTAGAGAAATTCATTTTATATTTTAACAAGTTTATAGAATGAAAACTTGAATTTTAAAAACAAACATTATATCACAATCACATGCCAAATGTAGTTCAACCATCCAAAATATACACATTGTGAAAATGTAATTTGAAATTTCCCTCTAGAGATTCATTTTATATTTAAAAAATATAATGACAACTTTAATTTTAAAAACAAAAAATTATATCGTAAAACAAAACGTTATATCACAACATTTGATTACATGCCAAATGTAGTTCAACTAGATCCAAAATATACACATGTATGTAGATGGTTTTTAATTTAAAATTTCCATCTAGGGAGATTCATTTTATATTTAACAAATTTATAAAATGACTAGTTTTTAAAAACAAAACATTATGTCAAAATCACATGCCAAATATAGTTCAACCATCCAAAATATACACATTGTGAAAATGTAATTTCAAATTTCCATCTAGAGATTCATTTTATATTTAACAAATAAAATAAAAACTTGAGTTAAAAGAAAAAAAAAAAAACATTATATCACAATAGGAGATCACATGCCAAATGTAGTTGAACTATCCAATTTAAAAATAGAACATTATATTCCAACATGAGATCACATGCCAAATGTAGTTGAACTATCCAATTTAGAAATAAAACGTTATATCACAACATGATATCACATGCCAATTGTAGTTGAACTATCCAAAATATACAAGTTTTTTGTAAAATTTGAAATTTCCATCTAGATTTGAATTTTATATTTAACAAATAAAATGACAACTTGAGTTTCAAAAACAAAACATTATATTACAACATGTGATCACATGCCAAATGTAATTCAACTATAAAAAATATACACACATGTACATGTGTTTTGTAATTTTAAATCTCCATTTAGATTCACTTTATATCTAAAAAATAAAATGAGAACTTGAGTTAAAAAAAAAAACATTATATATCACAACATGTGATCACATGCCAAATGTAACTATCCAAAATTTAAAATCATTCTTGATAAAAGTAAATGTAGTTTAAAACTATATATCCAAACAGTAAAATATGTCCAAAATTTGTGTCTCACATTAACAATAAAAGTAAATATATATATCTAGTTCAAGGTATAGTACATTACAAGTATCAAGTTATATAGAAAATTATATATGACTACATAGATTTAAGACTATACATAAAAAAGTAGATGTAAGACTAGATCTATCAAATATAATGTTGCACACATGTGCATCATCCATCAAATACAGATGGATCTAGTGTCTCTGCTAACAAAGTCATGATCCTCAGGCTATCTTGTGAAGCATGGGGAACAAACATTAAAATTTAATGTTTTAAAATTGAATGAGAATTCTAACTTCATGTAAAAAAAGCAAAAAACAAAAAAAAACATGCAATACCTCATGTGGTTCCCTCTCCATTGTGTTTTGTTGCTCTTCACTTAAAAATTCCTCCACAAGAACATCTTCCACAATAAACTGTATAATATACATGTACAATTATATATATATATATATATATATATATATATATATATATATATATATATCAAAAAATTTCAAATGAAAATGCATATATAAACTAATTTTTAGTAATAATTAAAAAAAGTTAGAAAACTTGTTCAAATGGTGTGGATGTTCCTATCTCCATCATGCACTCCATCACTAGAGTTTATGGAGAAGGGAAATCATCTCCAGGAACCTAAAAATAAAAAATTTTAAAAGTATAAAATAACTCAAGATCTAGATCTCAATTTATAATAAAACTTTTGAACTTCAATTTATAACTTATAAATTAAACATATTTAAGTGAAAAATTGAATACTTGTGATGGTGGGTCTTGCACATCTCCTAAGGGTGGCTCCGAAATAAAATCCCTAGAAACCTAAAATTCAAAAAGTTAAAATAACTCAAGATTTAGAGATCTCATTTTTTAATGGAAAATTTGAGCTGCAATATATAACTTAAAAATATATTTAAAAGTGAAAAATTGTTCATACCTGTGATGGTTGATTTGGCACATCTCCCAAGGAAGAAGAAGGTACCACCATCCCAAAAACATCGGACGGAATCAAAATCTGTTAACATTTAATTATATAGAAATGTACATGTGTGCACAGTTATTTATTTTAAAAATATGTCATCATGTTTTGATATATATAATAATAGATAAAAAATAATTTTACATCATCATGTTCACTTAAAAAACACTAACATGTGCCAACATATCATCTTGATGGTGTGAACCATCTTGATTGTGTGATTGATGGTGAGACCCATCTTGATTGTGTGAACCAGAGGATCCAACTGTGATATTAACATCATCTTCGTTGATCAAACATGAGAACTGAAAATGGTGCTAACATATAATGATACATTTTTGTTAGATTAATGTATACAAATAAGTGTATGTATATATGTATTTATTACAAATTGTAGGTGTTAAAATAATCACCATAACCATTAACACATACCGATCCCATGCCCTCTTGCTCATGAATAATTAGGTCCTACCAACCATTGTGACAATTATTTTACATATGTTTTGAGATCTTCAGCACTCATGTTGTCTATCTCTTCATCTGTATGATATACAAAATTAGCATGTGAATTCTCACATGATCTTTGTCAATTCAGACAAACATCAACTCCACCCAGTCCACTCTGAACATTGTCAATGATGGCATCCCTTGCTTCTCAAATAATTTGAGAAGTGGCATCCATCTCCGACCGCATAGTTTCTACATGAAGAGGTAGACTAGCCAATGAAGGTTCAGGGCGAGGCAACTCAAAATCACGCTTAACGCCCCTATGGTCACACAATCGACCTTTCATGGACCAGAAAATTCAGAGGGAAGGTTATTATAATTGGGTTTCATTCTAAAAAATAATTATGCATAAAATAAATTTTCAAAATAAAGCGGAACCTCATCGTTCCATGGGAGTATTCCATAGGCAGCAAGGTGCCTATCATAAAAATAGCTAGCTATATTAGGGTGCTTGAAATATTTCACCTTTAAAATTTTTCTTTTCATCCATTTCTTGAAATTAAACATAGACTTGGCCATTTATGTTGTAACTCTTTGTTTAAAAACTTCCAATGTATTGGGAACCATCACTATTACCTTTCTTTTTCTCATCATTTCTACAAAAGTATTAGTGGTTGGCCCAAGTTTTAGGTACACATCTACTAGTTCGCTTAAAAAGTGAGTAACTATTTCCAATATTTCTTGACTCTCAGCAGAGACTTTTAAAGACACAAGATCTCTCTTCAATTTTGAATGAAGATGTTGACACTTTTATAAGGTGCATTGTTGCATGTTTGATTCCCAAGGTATATCAGAAATGTCAAATGGATAAGTTGTGGTTGGTGTACAACCTTCTTTTTGAATAACACATTTTGTCTTATGTCTTTTTCGAGCAACATTTGGAGCAACATTTTCACCCTCTGCATCAATATATAAAAATTTGTATATTAAAAAAACATGTAAACAAATTTGTAGAAATTGAATGAAAATAATATTCAGATTGATGGCCACGTCGATATGGTTGGCTAGCATCTTGCTCACCCTGAGACTGTTGAGAACCCCGAAATGACCACCAATTGGTTGAGAACCAACATGACCATCCAAAAATCGGCCTCTAGGGAAATGCATATCACCACCCTCACACGCTTGACCATCACCTATTGATGGCATACAAAGGGAATGTGTACCACCACCAACTTCACGAGACAAGAGAGAAGCTTCATAAAAAAATATGAATTTATAATCAATTCAAAAATACATTCATACATATAAATACATGTACTGATCCAGGTGGATATTGGTGGCCACCCACCGTTGTCTCTTTCAGTTTTTCAGTTTAAGTTTTAGCAGTTTTTTGGGTCCTGAACTTCCGGAGCCGTTTTGAGGCCCTAAACGACGTTTTTTGGGTATCAAAGTGTCAGCAAATTTGATCATCAAATTCGTCTCGAAAGCTGTAGTCCTCGGATAGAGCTTTCTAATGATGTATTATGTGCGTCAAACGGAGATAGTATGCCAAAGTTACGTCCAGGAAGTTGAAACACCAATTTACCTAAACGGGGCCCATAGTTTTGGCGCTTCATCTCCTAGGGTTAGGTTTTTGGGATGTTTAGGGTTCTCCATTGTTTCTCAATAATAAATAGGCCCTCGAGCCTCATTGTAACGCATTCGGAGGCTGTAACCACATCTCTTCTCGAGAGATAGCTACCGGTGCCCTAGCTAGTTTTATTTCCATTCTGTCTGTAAGCATATTTCTGTTATTTGAGATTAATGAAATGAAGTGTTATTTCCACTGCATCTCTGTATTTATGGTTATGTGTTTATTCTGTTGCGTTCCTGCATAAATCCAGATCATGTACATATTAATTGATTTAATTGTGTGAACCATACCACGATTACGTGAACTATGGCCATGCTCCATTGATTTAGTAGACACCCTTGTCCTCCTAACTCCTAAAAAATAAAAAATGAAACTTATTAAAAACCAATTTAAATAATAAAATTGATAAAAAATCAATTCCATATGTACACATATGTATGAAGATAAGATTATATTTAAATACCATGAACATCCCTGGATCCATGATCCTCCTCTCTCGTAGAGGCATGGTATTCTATTGATCTTCACCTTTCATCCTCCGTCATATATATGGATATATCTAAAGTGTACATTTACAATTATTTTTAGATTACTATTTAAATTAAATTCAAAAAATTTCAAAAAATTAATGTAATTTAGTGTACACAAATTATGTAAAACAAAACTTTCAAACTAATAATTCATGTGTGAAACTCAACTTAAATTTTTTTTTGTTGAAGTCCTCACATTTTAATTTTATAAAAATGTGAAATTCACTATGTTGTGCTTTACATGGTAGGAGAACACTTCGTATATAATTGGAAAAAATACATAGTCATTAAAAATGATGCATTTATAAGTAAACAACACACACATATCAAGGATATATTACAATGTCCGTCAATAAATTTTGAAGATGAGCGTCTCAACACTAATTCATCTTTGAGAGATGAATTTTGAATTGGAATTACCCCGTATAATACTAATTCATCTATTAATTCATCTTTGATAGATAAATCTTGAATTGGAATTTCCCCATACAATAGATCACCAAACATCTTATTAACATTTGCATGATGTCTTATACTAAAAAATTGAAATTGGATAACAATATTGTTTGCTTTTTCATACAACTATTTTAGCCTCTCCTTTTTAACTTGGCACACGTCTTTCATCTGGTTGCAAACAAGTTCATAATTGGTGAAAACTACTATTCCATTTGATCCATACTCCATAACTGTTCCCAATCCTTCTATCAATGCAATATAATATGCCTCGTTTTCTTTTGTTCTTCTCTGTATATTCATTTTCCTTTGGAGGACCTTGTTAGTTGCAATATGGCAAAGTACATATGTAATCACTGCTTTACCTGGGCTAGGATAGCAAGAAACATCTATGCATAATGTCAAATTTTCAATCATATTTAGTGGGTTTTCAAATCCCTAAAAAAAAAATCAATAAAATATATTTAATTAACATTTATTGCAAATGCATGAGATAAATGACATTTGCATGGTTCGCCTTAAAGTTTATGAGAGAAATCAAATCTAAAAATGACATGCCTTAAAGTTTGCCTTGCCCAGACTTTAAGGGAGAAATGACATGTACATGGTTTTCCTTATAGTTGATGGGAGAAATGATAGAGAAATGACATAGAAATGACATGCCTTACAATTTGCATTAAATTTTATGGGAGAAACGACACGTATGCACATGGTTTGCCTTAAATTTTTCCTTAAATTTTATTGGACAAATGACATAGAAATGACATGTACATGGTTCCAAAAACACTAGAAAATGCCTTAAAGTTTATTGGAAAAATGGGAGAAATGACATGTATGTACATGGTTATCCTTAAAGTTTTCCTTAAAGTTTATGGGAGAATTGACATAGAAATGACATGTACATCCTTATCCTTAAATTTTTCCTTGAGTTTATGGGAGAAATGAGATAAATGAGATGTATGTACATGGATATCCTTAAATTTTTCCAATTTTATGGGATAAATGACATGTATGGGAGAAAATACACATGTACATGGTTTTCCTTAATGTTTATGGGAGAAATGACATAGAAATGACATGTACATGGTTCCAAAAACACTAGAAAATGCTATGGTATCAATGGGAGAAATGACATGTATGTACATGGTTATCCTTAAATTTTTCCAAGTTCATGGGATAAATAACATGTACATGGGAGAAATGACACATGTAAATTTTTTGCCTTAAATTTTATTCGAGAAATGACATAGAAATGACATGTACATGGTTCCAAAAACACTAGAAAATTGTATGGGAGAAATGGGAGAAATGATATATATGTACATGGTTATCCTTAAAGTTTGCCAAGTTTATGGGAGAAATGACACATGTGCATGGTTTGCCTTAAATTTTATGAGATAAATGACATAGAAATGACATGTACATGGTTCCAAAAACACTATAAAATGCCTTAAATTTTATGGTAGAAATGACATGTACATGGTTCCAAAAACACTAGAAAATGCCTTAAAGTTTATGGGAGAAATGGCATGTATAGAAATGGATATTAGAATGAAAAACTTCTATTTAGATATGTTCTAGAGATTGACTGTAGGGCATTTACTGGATATGTCACCTTTGAGAAAAGATGAGATCCAGAGGCTACCTGCCCTTTATAGACTCTGCCTTTATAACTAGTAGAAGCTAATGCTCAAGAGAGTGACTCAAATCCTATAGAAGTTCAACCACTTTAGGTTCTCACCAAGGTTTTTAGGCCTTAATGTTTTCCTTGAGTTTATGGGAGAAAGCCTTGAGTTTGTGGGAGTTAAATGTGTATGGTTTGCCTTAAAGTTTTCCTTAAAGTTTATGGGAGAAATCACATCTAGAAATGACATGCCTTAAAGTTTGTCTTGCCTATATTTTAAAGGATAAATGACATATACATGGTTTGCCTTAAATTTTTCCTTATAGTTTATGGGAGAAATGACATAGAAATGATAGAGAAATGACATGCCTTAAAGTTTGCATTAAAGTTTATGGGAGAAATGACATGTACGTACATGGTTTGCCTTAAATTTTATGGGATAAATGACATAGAAATGACATGTACATGGTTCCAAAAACACTACAGCAAATTCCTTAAATTTTATTGGAGAAATGACATGTACATGGTTATCCTTAAATTTTTCCTTGAAATAACATGTACATGGTTATCCTAAAAGTTGGCCTTGAGTTTATGGGAGAAATGGTAGAAATGACATGTATGTACATAGTTATCCTTAAAGTTTGCCTTAAATATTATGGGAGAAATGACATGTACATGGTTATCCTTAAATTTTTCCTTGCTTTTATGGGAGAAATGGGAAAAATGACATGTATGTACATGGTTGTCCTTAAATTTTGCCTTAAAGTTTTCAAAATTATTTTATGCACTTACTAAAACAAATAGTGGTAGTGGTTGATGAATTTATGTCAAAATTCACACCTTGATGAGTTTGTCAGATAAAAGTAAAGTAAAGTTTAACATTTTACAAGATTAGAAAAGTAAATGACAACACTAGGAGAGGAAGCATCATGGAAGGTGTAAAATTTAATGATCATTTAAATTTTATAATTTAATGTCATATTTTCTTGTACCATCATTCATCCTTGATATGCACAAGAATTTTACAACTTGAACTTCAATCTACACGCTATCACCATATCACTACATACATAATATAGATTAGTAATATCCATTACAACATAAAATAATCCACTTTTAACATTTTACAAGATTAGAAAATTAAATGTACATAATCTAGATTAGTAATATTCATTACATCATAAAACTTTCAATTCATTGTTTTCAATTCTTTGAGGAAAAGTGATATCTAAGAATAAAAAAATTTCTTATGTACGCATGAATCAACCATATTTAGCCATTTCAATCCATTGTACACAATTAAATACTCTGCTGAAAGTATGCAATTAAACACTCTACTGAAAGACAAAGACAATCTAACAAAGGTTTGAAGAAGAAATAGAACAAAAATAAAACCTACAAGCTTAAGAAAGAATAGAGCTGTGAGTTGGTGCTCATAAGAAGAACACAGAGTTATTAGATCTACAGAAGTTGAAGGAAAGAACAGATATATTAGATCTGCAGAGGTTGAAGGAAAGAAAAGATATATTAGATATGCAAAGGTTGAAGGAAAGAAAATTATTTTCAATTCTTTGAGGAAAAGTGATATCTAAGAATAAAACAAGCTCATATATATACATGAATCAACCATATTTAACCATTTCAATCCATTGTACACAATTAAACACTCTGCTAAAAAACAAAGACAATCTAACAAAGGTCAGAGGAAGCAACAAAACACAAATACAACCTACAAGCTAAAAAAAGAATAGAGATGTGAGTTGGTGCTCATAAGAAGAACACAAAGATATTAGATTTTATCATTTCCAATGGAAAAGCTTCATGGAACCTGAACACCTTCCATTTCTACTCCAAACAGATTAGTGATTGGTGGTTCTAAATTCCTCCTTGTGAAGGCATATTTTATGGGTACATATATTTGATTCGATCTGTAATATCTAACTCACCATAACTTGGTATTACATTCCTAGAATGTGGCCATAGGGGAAAAACTACATAATGGTTTTTTTGGCCTTCCTCCAAGTGTGTGTTTAAAAAAATATCTGGCTCAGAGTATGAAAATATAGAAAAACCAATATCTATTAAAGGAAAGAACAAGGATATTATATCTGCATAGGTTGAATCAATCCATTGTACAGAATTAAAAAACCAGTAATTCTACAGGTCTAGATTCCCTAAACCTTGTTCGAATTGTCATTTGATGTAAAGTATGGATTCTAATGGGATAGTTATGGGTCTTCCTATCGTAAACTCTCTGTATGTCTGTCTAAACCTTTTCTGAATATGTTCTGCAAATAGTAATTGTTATAAATAATATTTTCATCTAACTAATATAAAGGGACAACTTCTCTAAATATATAACTTGTATAAATAAGATATAACATATATAAATAAGAGAAGTGAGGTTTCTCCATACTTTGGTTTTAAATACTTATAAAAATGTAGTGAGGTTTCTCCATAAAAAAGAAAAGATAACACATTTCTTTCAATTCTTTGAGGAAAAGTGATATCGAAGAATAAAAAAAGCTCTTCTGTAAAACATGAATCAACCATATTTAGCCACTTCAATCCATTGTACACAATTAAACAACTTCTACAACATATTCTTTTTAGGATTGGTCTACCTGGAGACAAAGACGACAATAGGCAAGGATGAGGCAGGCCACAATGACAACAAGTGACAGCAGGCACGCCGCAACGACATAAAACAATAGTAGGCAGGCCGCAATGACAGCAAATGGCAGCAGTGAAGCCACAACGAGGACAGAGATCACCGAACCTATGAACAAAAAAACAGAAAAAAAACATTAAAACTGACAAAAATACAAAGAAAAAAAAGAAACACAGGTAGCAGGTTCTCACCTCCTCGCCCCTACAATGGCAAACACTAGCACAACAACCTGTGCAACATCAAACACCAGCGCAATGACTAAGAGATCATACAACAGTAACAAGCCGAAAACCTCTCGAGGTCTGCGGGCCGATATATTCATAAGAAAAAATTTGGCCAAATTCTTTTCAAAAGTTCAGCCAAACTAATAGTCCGACCGAACTTTGGTTGCCAGTTTTCCCATCTCCGACCAAATATTTGTTTACCCACTCCATCATTACGTCGTCAATTTCAACGGCACAATGAGTTCAACTGGACTAATTTAAAAATTTCGGTCGAACTTTCTGATAGTTTGACCGAACTTTTATAAAAGTTTGGCTGAACTGTTGGAAAAATGAAATTTCCGCCTGCGTTTCTCACAAAAATGTAACCCACCTTCGCATTTTTACCCATTGAGTTATTGCAATTATTTTTAATATGAAAAATGGAAAGTGCACTCTATGCAAAAAAAACCCTAGCATCCAAATTTTATCATAAATGTGCTGAAATTTCCATGGTTTTCCGATCAAGTTCAAAGTCTCGATACACTATAGCAATGATAATGAAAATTAGCATAAAACTTTCAATAATAAATAGTAATTTGTGATAGGAAAATGAAATTAAATATCATGTGGAGATGTGTTTAGCTACCTTCTACCACAAATGGAGTTGACAACTTTTCCCCTAGACAAAGTCATAAATATTCCACTAGACATTTCGTGTGTACACATTCATCTTGCATAATACAAATCCCAAATATTTGAACATATACAAGGACAATTTAAACTTTAATATGAGTTATGCATAAGAAAATATCCTCACATTGAAACAAGATTCTACATATAGCAGGAGAATCGATTTTGGAAGATGTCACTATATTTTTGGGCCTACCACTTATCCTCTTCTCTCTGAATCGAAGGAATTTGAAACCTGGATCTCTTTATTTACATAATAATTCGTATTACTACCATTACCAATTGAATTGCACCCAAAAACTATATATATATATATATATATATATATATATATATATATATATAAACATGTGACATAGATTTTACAAATGCAATTAATCTCCTCATTTTAAACATAAATTGACTATATGTAATTTATATATATTATTTTCATCTACTTAATGAGTTTGGAATTAATCTTTTAATAAATATATTTAATCCATTATAATTTAAAATTTATAAAACTAATAAATTATATTAAATTATAAAAATAATAAATTATATTATGAATATAATTATGTCTTTAGGCATGTTTATTTTGGAATATTGTTTCCATAATTTTAATTTATTTGTTAACAATATTAAGTGGATGATAGGGATTTGATCTCTATAGAATATTCTTAATAATATACACATAAAAGATTGAGATTTATTTCCAATATAATTATGCCTATTTTCTCTTTTAATTAAATTCATTAATTAAAATAAAAAATTATATGAAGCAGTGTCATATAAAATAAGTTATGTTCTTTTGAGTATATGATCTTGATGAACCATACTATTAACTCATAGTATTATAACAAATCTGATTTACAAAATTAAAAATCTCCTTTTAAAAAAAAATTATTTTAATATATATTATAAATTAGTCTTTATCGACCATTTAATTTTTATAATTATAATAATTATAATTAAATATAATATACATAATAACAATATGCAACCCTATATCCTTGGTACAAAAAATCACAATTCACATGTATATTCACTGAAAGTACAATAATAGTTAAACACATATATTCACTGAAAGAACAATAATAATTAAAGAATTATATCACAATTCAACGGGATAGAAGTGACAAAATGTGAATTCAAAAAGTAACTGCCTATTTATTTATGAATGGTGCCTTGTGAAATAGGTTTCAACTTCTCAGTCATTTGGACAAAATTTGTCGTACACGGATTGGATTATTGTTCCTTCCTCATCTTACGGAGCGGAAACGGGAAACATGGATACCAGAAGTAAGGTACATGCTCCAGCTCCCACAACCAGTCATCTACGTAACCCAATTAGATATGTGTTGGCCATCTCACGAACCGACTGTAAGAACCCGTCAAATAAGATGGCCACTTCGTGACGGCTATATTATTCCTTCCGCTCTCTTTTCCATTCAGACTTGCTGATGGTTTCCTACAAGTGCGTCTGCCTGTGAAAATGGGAAGATCTCCGTGCTGTGAGAAGCCTCATACAAAGAAAGGGGCATGGACCCAACAAGAAGATGCCCGCCTCGTCGCACACATTCGAGTCCACGGGGAAGGCGGCTGGCGTTCCCTTCCCAACGCAGCAGGTTTCTTGGATTAACGGTTTCTTCGACTCAGCTTTTTTAATGGAATTAACAGATTTCTTGTAAATTGCAACGAAGAAATTATACTATGTAACTTTGCTTTTTTTGTAAATTGCAACGAAGAAATTATACTATATAACTTTGCTTCATATTTTAACTGCAGGACTACTGCGCTGTGGGAAGAGTTGCAGGCTCCGATGGATAAACTACCTGCGTCCAGATCTGAAGCGGGGTCATTTCTCTGAAGAAGAAGATGAGCTAATCATCAGACTCCATTCGCTCCTGGGAAACAAGTATGTAATTTCATAGCCTCTATTGCTTCAATCAATTCCCTTACTTATCAGGACCAACACTTATATAAAATAGAGATCTGTCATGTGCCGAGAGCTTTTAATTTTCATAACGTCTTGACGAAACGGATAACAAATTAACAATTAACTGTAAAAGTGCACAGGTGGTCTCTTATTGCGGGAAGATTACCGGGGAGGACAGACAACGACATAAAGAACCACTGGAGTACACACCTCAAGAGAAAATTGTCAAGTAGAGGATTCGATCCGCAGACCCATCGCTCTCTATGCCCGCCTCACAACAGCAGCACTGCCCTCAACTCTCCACCCGCTATCGAGCACAAAATTCCGGCGTTCCAGTGCACGGCAACGGAAGAGATAACGGACTTCTTCCAACTCGAACGTTCGAAAAGCTTGCCGATGGAGTCAGCAGCTTCTACGGATGAAGAGCATCCCTATCCCGACATAAATCTTGATTTGTGTATGAGATTGCCCTCTAATTCTGCGCCTGTGGATACAACCACGGATTCAAATTCAACATTGGGCAACTCGGTGTGGTGTCCGTACACTTCGGGTCATTGGAGGGCCGACCTGAAAACTCAACGACTGACTTTGCAGTTACGCCCTCCGCTGACCCGAATCTACAATCAGGTTAGGTATGTGTGGCCCTCACGTAGCGCCTCAAACTAACTCTGACTGGTGCTCTGCTAGAGTTGTTTCATTTACTGGGTCAGCTTATATCAGTGTTGCAATTCCTGTAATACTGGATTTGCAATTAAGTTCTCTTGGTTTCCACCAGAATGCGTTCAAATTACATCCTTACCTGTGACCATAAGCACACAACCATATCCGTGGAACTCTACACAGACGATAAGGACGAAGGTTATGGTAAAGATGACGATGATTTTATTGTTAGGGTTCTGTAGGTATATATGTATTGTTAAGGTTAATATATAGAAGTTGTCTATTCAGGGTAGAGAATAGAATAGTCTGGCAGTTTTTTTTGTTGGTATCTGGTAAAATAAAATTCAAAAAAATCAGGTAGGTGCAGTGTTTGGAATCCATTTTTGATAGTAGAAATGGATTCAGCAATATTAAAAATATTTAGAACACTCAAAATACTGAAGTTTAACAACCGAAAACAAGATTCTGAAAAAACTTTTACCAGATTTTTTCAAAATCTCTGTCGGATTTTGAGCCTTTTATTACTTTTTAAAACTACGAATATATATCTATCTGAAGATAAACTTTGATGAGATTGGGTGTAGTTAAAGAGGAATCAGTGATTCTTGATATTTTAAAATAATCTATATATTTAATATGATTTATTTATTAATGTTCATAGCAATATATGTATGTCATCGATTGGATTTAAGCAACTACATTATCCAGAATGATATATATTGCGCCATGTATGGATGAATAGCATTGGATATACTAAGTGGCACTGGCGGTGAATCTATGATGCGTATTCAATTCCATCACCCGTGATGGTTTAGTGAGATGAGTGTCGAATAGAGTAGAATGATGCAAGACTCTTCTTTTTTATTAAGGTAATAAACTTGAATATATAATCATTGGCGTCAATTCTATTTTTTTTCAATGCATTAGATTTAATAAATAAAAAAATTATGTAAAATTTTTTTTTACTAAAATGAAGGTTAGATAATGTTTTTATTATAGTGTCGTTTATCCTTCAAAATGTCGACAGCATTTTCATTCGATAGATGATGAATAGCGACTCGTCTGACCAACGTGTAAGAGAAAGAGCCTCACTTCACTTTCAAATAATAAAGTGAGATGTCAATGAATAATTAAGTTCAAAAAATAATATCAGTTTTTGTAAATTTTTATATATCAATCAAAATTCACTAATAATTAGTTAAGTTAAGAGAAAGAGCCTCACTTCACTTTCAACTTTCAAATAATAAAATGAGATGTCAATGAATAATTAAGTTCAAAAAATAATATCAGTTTTTGTGAATTTTTATATATGAATCAAAATTCACTAATAATTAGTTAAGTTTATATATTATGAAGTGGTTGCCAATAATTTAAACTTCAATTAATTTATCACAGTGATAATTAATCATTATTAAAAAATATATAGTTAATGGAGTTTTAAGAAGGATCATAGTGATAATTAACAATTATTAAAAATATATATGGTTAATGGAGTCTTAAGAAGGTAAGACATCATAAAAGTGAAAGTGAGTTTCTTTTTCAACTTTTTAGAAATGTGAATTTGGAATTGATTGATGTCCAAATTTACTTTGAGACTTATGAAAATTAGTTCTTATCATAACTATGTTTATTTTCTTTCTAAAACTATTTAAATTAGAAAAATAATTTTGATTTTTTAAATTGAAATGATCAAGTCATTTAAACATCTTAATTTCTTTTTTTTAAAGGAACAACCATTAATTAATAATGTATTTTATTACCATTAAATCTATAAATATAACTAGAAATAATATAAAAATAAATATATAAATCAATATTTAATATTAATTTCTTGATAATTATATAATACCAAATATTATCATACAAAAAATAATTATTTTTATTTTTATTTTTTCCAAAAAACACTTTACCCTTTATTGTAACTACCAAAACATTTATAATTATGTTCTAACAAATAAAATCAACAAAATAACATTAATCTTTCAATTAAAAAAAGTTAATAAATAATAATAATAACAATTAAAACCTAAAAACAATAATATTAATCTTTATTAGAGTGTTCCCCCACACACTTATCACCTAATCCATCACATAGCACCACCACAAATTCTGTATAATATTATTCTTTACTTTGCAACACAAATAGTAATGATATTTTTTACCCTACAACACAAAGGCTAATGAAGTTAGAAAAAGTTATAAAAACGCTTCGGAATAGGAAATAAACCTAAATCCCACAATGTAAGTTAATGAAATTACAATGAATCTGAGCAAGATTAAAAAACCAACTTTTATTTGAAAATTTACTTCAAAGTTAATTTTCAATGCAAAGTTACTATTTTATAATTATTTTAGATTTATCTAATTTTGAATTTAACATAAGTTTAAAGGGATCCAATTTCTGTAAGTGAAATTTTTTAAAAAGTAAAAATACATGTTGTTTTTATTGTTTAAATTGTATTTTCGAATGCTATATAAATTAAATAAAGTTAAATATCTCATTCACATATTTTTTTTTTCTTCTAATTATTTTAGATGAAATTATATTAAGTTATATAGAAAACTAAATTAATATGCATAACATATTCATTTCTATTTTTTTATTAAAGACAACATTGTTTTTTCATTTAAAAAATATTTTATTTTTATTTTAAGAAGACACATGTTAATTCCACTGTGAACACAAACATACTTAACAATGAATTTTTTTAAAGAATACGCAATGAGTTCTTTTTTAAAATACAATGTCGCATATGGATGGTAATTTGAACTATTTCTATACCTTGGAATATTGACTTCAAATTCAGTTAAAGTTGGAGTAAAAGCATGCTAAGATAAATGAATATACAATTGACACTGGTGCCAATGTGTAATATCCAAGGTTATATTAAATTTTTTTTTTTTTTAACTTTTCGTCATTTGTACAGTTGTTATTTCTTTACATATCTTCTTTACATATATAAATATACAACATTAACATTCACAACCTTAATCATGGAGCTTTGATTAATATACATCTAAGTAATAATTCTAACTAAAATGAGTGACTATATACATATACATATATATTTCAATATGCATATTCACGACTGATCATATGGTTACACAATTGGCTTTCTGCTATTCAAGGAGTGAATTGTCTGCCTTTATGATCATGTTGTACTTTGCATTTAAAACGAATCCAAATGTAAGATAGAATTTCAATCAACTGCAAGGAATGACACTGTTTGGAATTATGACACTTTATTCGGGTTCTCGAAATATCCACCTACATAATGGATTGTAATTATGGTGTATAGTTGTTTGCTCTTCCACTGTAGATCTGTCTAGCCAATTCAACGGTGATTGTGACTTAGGGTTTTGAGGTATGACTTAGCTCGTTAACCGTTTTCCCTTGGGCCTTTCGGCATTTCGTCTTGGCTCTCTGGTGAAATAACTCTCGGCTTCCACCTTTGTCCTCTGCAGGAGGAAACCCTTGGTGTTTCGTCTCCTCCCTCTATAGAAAGAGTATATTGCTTTTGCAATTAGACTCTGCTCGGACCTTCTTCCAGTTAAACGAGCTCTGCCATCACTCCTCAAGGTATGTAGCTTACAACGCTGAGAGTTTTATTATTTTTATTCACTAAAGAATTGATGGCTTGTCATTGTTATTCCCTTGCAGAGTTTTATACCTTATGTTTGTTATTTTTTGAATTAAATCTTAGCCCTTCTCGTATTTGCGTTTAATGCTAATGTGTTATTTTCTAGGGTCATGGTGAGGCATTCTCAACCTTCCTTTGGGTCAAATTTCATGACTTCACACTGCTACCGCACTGGAAGAATGGGTAGAAGTAGGTAAGCCCTCCTTCCATACATAATTCTGATTATGTGTTCTTTGATTTATTCATTCCTACACACAGTTATTTACCCAATAGTCTTTTATGATGCTGTTGCAGATTGGCACACTCTAAATTCTCAGCAAGAACCCTAACAAGTAAGCTATGGGTTGTGTTCTCGTTTTATTTTAAGTTTCTTTCTTCCAGTGGGTTGTGTTGGCTTTTATGGTTTCCTGAAAAACAATGTTTAACCTTACCTCTCTTTTATGCAGGTACGTTGTCTGGAAACTTGGAAAAGATGAATTATTTGGTGAAGCTCATTCGGCCACCACTAAACTATCTCCTGTTCAAATTTGACAAGTACCCCTTCCATTTCTAAGCTCAGAAATTCTAAACTTTTGGCTTGAAGTCTTAGTACTTTAAGGGCTTACCGTCGTTCTGGTTCCTATAAGTTTGTACTTGCTCAGAGTTGTGGAAAATTTTGCATGCCACCTTCATTAAAATTCTACTGTAATAATTTAGTTTTATTTCTTAAACTAGTTCACATGTGTTATGGCGTGGCTTTGTCCACCAACCTTCTTTCTAACTATAAAGTGTTCTTTTAATTTTTCGAACTCTTGGAGGTCATTATAGAGTTTGTAGTTTCGAAAATTATTTGTTCTTCATATCTGGACTCTGTCTTTTATCAAAGCTGAACTTTGTAGATAAATACCTCCAGTTATGATTTATATATATAATGTAATTTTCGGTAACATATTATGTTGGGTTTATGATAGTATTTTAGGAAATTTCTCTATTATTCTTACATAGATTTTTTTTCCTTAATTTCCATTTGTAAGCATGCTATTTTTCCTTTGATACTACTCACTTTTTCTTCTTGGTTTACCATATTATTCGAATGGTTAACATACAGGTTATTCATAGTAATTTAAATGGTCTCATCTTTTCTAATCTTTCATTTCTAGAATAAGAAAATACATAACATATCTATTTTACTTGGAAATGTTCAATTTCTGTTTATTACTTGTTTTGTGAGCAGAGTTTATATTTCAAAGTTCCCAGTAGTGTTTGCGATGAATTTTTTTGCAAGTTTATAACTTACAATTTTCTTAGCTAAAATTACCATTTACAGTTTCTATACGGTAACTATACATATTTAAGAGTCGTCTCGACTGACAGTTTTCTAGTCCTTGTATAGTTTATATGATCGGAACAACGTCTTGCATTCTGGAGCCTCTGAGCTCTGGAATCAGACAAAGTTTGCTTACCGATTCATAATTAAATTTCATGTTCCAATTACTTAATGTACTTTTCCAGTTTTGCCTAGTTTGTTTACAACATGCAAACTCGCTCTTTCTACTATTCTGTAAATCTTTATTAATGTACATAACAATCAAAATCTAACAATTTTACATAATATTTCTTCTCTTTCATAGCTGTAGACTTTTCAATAATTCTTTTAACAAATAGTTGAACAAATCATATATTACTCAACCATATTACTGAGTTCTACAGTCTCTTTTCCTGAATTGACAGTATCATTCTAGAAAATTTACTTATCTAATTTTCAGTAGAATTTACTTATTTGTTGATTGACTATGGTTGTCCTCCCTATTGTGGATGAGGTAATTACGTCCCCACCCCCCGTGCTCCACTCCAAGTAGAAAGAAACAGTGCTCGGAAGAGATTTCAGGACTCTGGTTCAATTTACCTTCCAGAAAATTACATGATAGCTAAAAGAATTTCCACTCATTTCTACCAGTTCAGGAAAATCATTCTCTCTCTCCTTTCTTCACTTCACAGCACACAAGTCAGAACCCCTCTTCTTCACAGGGATGTTGCTTCATTTGCAGAGAAAGAGTAACTGACTTAACTGTTTCCATTCAACTACTTCTCATTTGAAATAAATATTTTTACCATTAGTCTTTCACTTTATGGAACCAATTCCATAACTAATTTTATTTAATCAAATTTAATTCATGTTCATAATGTACTATTTCAAAATAATAACAATAAATGTCTTAAAATCTTAACAATAAACTTAATCCTCAGTGACCACTTAAGCTAATTGTTACACAATGTTAAAATGGAGCCAGAATAACCTTTTTCTTTTGCCATGAATAAAGGTCGGAATTTTTTCCTTTTAAGAACATGGTTTATTTTCATTCGATTATGAAATGAGACACACTATTTGGCAATTTCTTTTAAGCTAACCTAAAGTTTGCTAGGATGGAAGGAATGCTTAATGTATTATGAGATTCCATTGCCAAAAAAGACAACCAATGACACTGAAAGCAATGTCGCACAAACTCTTACGATTGATATATTTAACATATCGGTGAAAAACGTAAAGTGAAGTCCATATAGTCTACGGTATCATTGAGAGAATTTGTGAAGCTTGTGCCTCAAATTGGAAGATCTACTTGTGATTACTGAGATAACAATTTATTTTCATGGTTGGGTTCAAACTTCAGTTATTCTACATTCCTTGAGTTTAGCATTTGAATTAAAGACATGTAGCGGAATGCATAATATAATCTGGTCAAGATTAAAAATACGCTCTTTTATCTTTTTAAAGTCTTTGTCGAAAAAAGAAAAAAAAACACATGACATATTTTACATTGAGTTTCCAATGGAAATGATCGGCCCTATAAAGATATGGATAATAGTGCAAGCCATACAGAATTGCACGGGAATCTTCAGTTTTTTCATTCAGGAGCTAAAAACGAGCGGATTGCAAGGGGATATTCCGTTTTTTCATTCACTAGCTAATGGTGTTAGATTTAGGAAGTAAGCATATTGTTCCATGATCACATAAAATTATGATTTGCTTATTTTTAAAGCTTATTATCCATATTTGTGGGGAATCAAATCAATGATTTCATATCAAAGAGTATATTAACATAACACGAGATTACTATCTATCCAAGACTCATGAACATTGAAAAATTAATATTTATTTAAATAGAATTATTGAATTTTAGAATATATATATATATATATATATATATATATATATATATATATGTATGATGATTAACATTTACTAAGGCCAATGTGGTTTATCTGACCTTAGAAGAAAAAAAGTAATTCTTTAAAATATTTTTATATTATCAAAAAGAAGAGAAAAAAGAGATCCAAGATCACTATAGTTGGGTTGACATAACAAGTCAATAATATTAGAAGTGTGACAGATGTGAGGGAAATTACAGCAGATGTGAGTAAAAGACAAACAATGTAAAATAAGTGATTTTCATCTTCCACTTTAACAAATATGAAAAATACTATCATCCCAGTGAGTCTTGGGAGTAGACCACCTCTTGGTTTCATGACGAAGTTAAATGAGAGTTAATTCTTATCCTAGCGATATTCAATTTTTTCTTAGAGCTAGTCAAAATAGAAATATAATCCTCATTACCAAGGGTGAGTTTGATCACCTCCTTATAATATCTTAGCTTCCTTTTACCCTCCATCTCCTTATCATCCCATAGCTTATCCTTAAATTTGGAGGCGATAGTATCTTTGACACTATCCTTGCCTTAGAGTATGATCCCCTCATTTATCTTGCAATCGTTGAACCAAGACTGGGAATCCTTATTCCACCCATGCTTGAGGCGGAGGTGGGGATTTTGACTAAAGTTAGAAGCAAGTTTAAGAGGGCTCTTGGATTCCATGTTTTAAAGCTTCTTCTTATGCAATAGATACTTAAACATTGACATGCTTTCAATGGGGGGAAGGAAACCTTTGATTAGGAGGATATGATAGGGGTTATTCCCCTTGATCTTGAGATTGTAGGTTATGAATTTCTTTTGAATCACTTCACTATTTCTCTACAAATATTTGGATATAAAACAACACAAAACTTCACGTCTATATAAGACAACATGGGTGTCGAGGGTCTAAAGAGAAATGTCTTTTTACTCCAAATTACCACCTTCAAATCGTTTTCAAGCTCATAATAATATTTCCAGCCTCCAATAATCATTTTTCTCAATGTTGCAGTTCTAGTTGAGCTGATGAGGAATGTCAATACCCAAATATTTATAAGAGACTTATTCTAAGAAATTGTTATCATAGATGAAACTACCACTGGTAATATTTTTGGATTTAATTGTCATGACTTTAGTATTGTTGATAGTAACCATCATACCCATATTCAAGTAGTAGTCATGAAGAGTCTTAAGCTGCTTATCTAGGTCATGATGGCTTCTTGCAAGAAGAATCATATCATCTGTGTAAAAGAGAAGAGTAATGATAATACCAACAAGCTTGGTTCCCTTGTACCTCTATATTTCCAAACACTCCTCTAGCTTATCGATGTAAATTCCAAAAAGGTTTTATCACACAAATTAAAATTGTTTTTTATTATTCATACACGTTCAAGTATATGTCAATATTAATTACTATTACAATAGTTTATTCATAATCTACATTGGATTTTTTTTTATATTTATTTAAATTTTTTGTTGAAATATTTTTAAAAAGTATGTGATTTAAACATTTTACTTACACATTCTTTTACTTCTAATTACTTTACAACAAATTCATTTATAGTCGAAAAAACCGATAGAATTCAGGTAAGATTATGAAAAATATAGGCAAAGATTTTTGAAAATTTGAGTTACAGTAGTTAAACTTCAGTATTTTGGTTGCTATAAGGGTTTTTGATGGCGTTGAATCCATTTCCATCATAAAAAAAAATACAATTCAAACATTTTGATTACCTAAATTTTTGAATTACAACTCCATAAAATTTCAAACATAGAAGTGATTAAAAAAATTTATGCAATTTAAATAATAAAAAATTATATATAGAGAAAAAACCACAAATTTAAAAACATTTGAGACAAATTAAACCTTTTGAACTCCAAATCTTTTTTAAAAATTGTACCCTAAAAAAAATTAAATATCAAGAATTTTTATCTAATAAATAACGTTATGATTATGATAAATTCATACCAATATACATAAAATTGTTAAAAAAAATAAATAATTACTTTATTACGCCTTCTCATTTATATATAATATAAATTTAATTTAATTAAAAAATAAATAAATAAGAAGATATTGAATCCACTCATGTGACCAATGTGTAAGAGAAAGAAATATCACGCATAAATGGGAGTTAAACACACACTTCACTTTCAAGTACGTATGTTAGTTTAAATGCCACACTTCACTTATTTGAATTCAATATTTCATTAAAGAAATGAATATTTAAATTTTTTAAATTATTTATTTATTTATTTATTTAAACTAGTTTAATTCTTTGGTGTTATTATTTTTTTAAAATAATATACATTTAATTTCATGAGAAAAAGAGTTTGTTAATGAGTGTTTCAGCTTGATTTATTTCTTGGTGTTATTATTTAAAAAATATATATACATTTAATTCTATGAGAAAACAGAGTTTGTTAATGAGTTTTTAATAAGATTTATTTCTTTTAAATAAAGAAATTATTTTACAGTTTTGTTTCCATAAGACTTTAGAGTAGTTATATTTGTTTCCATAAGACTCAGAGTAGACTTAAGCAGTTACTGACAGTTACATTTTTCTTTAAGGATAAAATGGAAATCTTAAGGAGAAGAAGGGGTTATGTGGATGGGGATGTTGACAGCGGAATGGTTGTATGTTGGGAGTGATCCAGAGCTCGTCTAAACTAGTGGAAATTTGTAACCAATACTGGAGAAGAGGCTAGATAGAGGTCTTCAGGTCCTCATTTAGAAAAGAAAGAAACTGCTAAATGAGTCTACTTTGGTGAGGAGCATGGCGGAATTGAGGACGTTATTTCCTCTCTCAAGGTTGGGAGGACACCCTCAGTTTCGGTATACAGAGATAAGTATTTAAATCTCAAATTAGTCAAGGAATAAAGAGAGCCATAGAAAAAATTTGCACCACATTATGTATATGCATGAGTTTTAGAATTGTAAGTTACAATAAAAGTGCATTCACTCTAAACTTTAAGTATATAAGTATAGTAAGAAAAATAAATGTCTCTACATTAATTCTGTGAATATATTGTGTGTTGTGCTGAGAAGATTCATGCACTTACAGTGCCTCTATATTAAACATATTGGTGAATGTACAATCCTTAAAACTAGTAGGCTATGAACATTAGTTGAATCTTATGAAGCCTAAATTGTGAAGCTTCATCTGCGAGATTGAAGCCCGAAGGGAAACCTGGAAAATAGGAGTGGACAAATGAATTTGAAGACAACTGAGTCAATAATATGAGAATGCAGAGAGGAAAACCCTCTTTTAATTTCTAAGAGAAAGGAATCAGAGATACCTCTGGAAAATGCTCACTAACTCTTTTAAATATAGAAACAGAGGAGTTGGATAGAATTCCTCGACAAAGGAATTTAAATATCATATGAATTGAAACAAGAATAGACCCTCAGCCTAAATATATTATATACTGGAAAAAGAAAAATGTAAGGTTCAATTTTCTAAATTCGAAAGGGATAGACATATTATAAGTAAACATATTAATTTCAATAGAATAAGAAATTTTAGCAACGTGTAGGAGCGAATGCTCTGTATATGAAAACGACATATATTTATATATATATTAAGAGTGAATAAGAGAAATTTAATAGCCAAACCCTCTCAGGGTAATGAGCAAACCCATATCAACTGGAAATCAACACTATAGCTAACAAATAGATAACACTTGGTACAAACATTAATACAAGTAAAATCTATTGGTACCGAGATTGCAAAGCAACCATGAGGATATTCCTAACAAAATATAGATAAGATATCTCTGATGTAAACATGAGGAAACAAACAGGCATGTCTTTCATAATTAAAATATACACATTTCTATCAAATAAAACAAGGTCTCAGAGTTTGTGCAACTCCTTTTTTTAAAAGATAATTTATATAGGAATAAACCCTTCGAGGGAAGAGACACATTAAACACAAGAATTGAACTAGACTGTGAGAAATAAATGCATAGTGGATATTTCGAGTAAGGACTCATAAAACATCAATTTCTGGAAAGAAGTTCTAGTGGTACCTGGAATGGCGCAACCCATGTTAGAAGCCGAGAGAGAGGTTTCAAGACTATTGTTGTACGTTTTCGAGCAAGGGAGCCAAGACATACCTACATTACATTAAAAGCAATAAAAACAAAGGAAATGTATGCCGTAGGAAAACCTTAAAGAAAAGAAAACCAATTATACTTAGCAAGATAAATTAAAAAGGAAGAGTTACATGATAATGCAAGAGGTCGACCCTAAGGACTCGTGGCAAGAAACGAACAAGAGGAGTAATGTTTCCACATACCCTCAACATTAAACACTAAACGAGAGAAATAACCACGGAGAAGTTGAATCACTTACCTGTTCTGGCCATGATATGAATAACGATGTCCCAATCGAGAGAAGTGGAGTGAGAAGGAGGAAAAGAACCACAGTTAACTTGAAAAACAAACGAAGAAATCCATCTAAGAACCAGAGGAGGAAAACAAAAGCAATAGAAGGATCTTGTCACGCAAATAATATCATGAATGTCTTAGCTATGTGCACAAAAAGGCAGAAGGTAGAAATGAAGTTCTTGTTGAAAATATAGAAACCAAAGAATTATGTGACCTGGAGGACGAAGAGGGGAGACGGAGTTAAACTAAATTCGTAAGACCAAGACTGTGAGCACCCTACTGACGGAGGAATAAGGGAGGGTTGTAGAGCTTTCGCGGAAGAGGAGCAGCACAAATGGCAGAGATAATTAGGGTTTGGGGGTATGGGTAATACCCTAACCCTCTCAAGCCACATCCATGTCATCGATCCACAAGCACAAATGGAGGAGATTGCACCAAGTGTCAAATGACTTGGTGACAGCAAATTGAAATTCATGATGGACAACTGTGTATCATGATAGGGTTTCGAGAGGGAGATATACACAATCAACATTTTGTCTCTCGAATTAAATTGAAAAATGGACATAAGTATCAACCATAATAAGTATAATGATATATGTGTAGAATCATTTATGATATTAAAAACATAGTCGATTTAATACCTTATATCTAACATTGAAAATTTGAAAAAAATGACATGCAGAATCCCTAGGTTGATTAAAAAGTAAAGTTTACAATTTGAAATAGTAAATGTATATAGATGTATAATGAACTATGTAATAATGTATATAAACATAGTAATCCTAGTATTTTTTAATGATAAGATGTTACAATTTTAATTTTATTACACTGTTAAAATATTATTCATTATTTAATATTAACTAAATTTACGTATTTGTATATTATGAAGTGGTGGTTAATAATTATGATACAATTCATTTAAATTTATATTTATTTATTATGGTGATATATATATATATATATATCTATATATGTGTGTGTGGTTTATTGAATTTTAATAAGGTAAAAAAAATTAAAGAGAGTTTTTTAATATTTTATATTTTAAAATAAGTGAGAAAAGATTTCTCAAATCACTATAGTTTTGGTAATGGATCAAAGCAACCTCATAAAAATTCATTGTTGTTGAAGGGGATGTGTGATTTAGTAGGTGCTCAAAGTGGAGTTGACCCATTTAAAATAAAAATAATATATCTTAATATTGGCTATAATAAAAGCATAACTTAATACATATCTTTGGTTAGGTTTAATTAAAAAAAATTTGAACATCAATAATACCACTCTCATTGTGATTTTTGTATCTATGCAAGTTGTTAGTATTGCAAAGAGAAAATATGTTAAGGGAGAGTTCACAGAAAAGATAGTTAAAAGATAATTATTCCTTTCTTTGAGATAAATTATATAGGTTAGGGAAAGCGGAGCAAAGAGAGTGTGAGGGAAAAAGCTTGAGGCAACCTAGATACTTAGAATTTGGATGGAGGAGGTCGAAGAGAGGAAATGGAAATTGATTCTTCACACTAGAAATTGTTGAGAAAGAGCAAGAAACTGCTAGAAAAAAATTTATTGTTGAGAAAAAGCATGAGACTACCAAAAAAAAAAAAATCTTACCGGGGTTATCCAATGAAATTCCATATTAAACTTGTAAAGTCTATAACAAACCTAATGAAATTCCATATTAAACTTGTAATGTATATTACAAACCTAGAAATATTCTAATCCGTGTCAAAAAATGGTTGTGAAAGTGAACTAGCTAAGAGAAATATTGGTAAAAGTTAACTGAACTCGTTGGAAACAAATAAGTACTTGACTATTATGTGGTGTTACTGTGTGGTGTTCTAACCGATCCAATCAATTCCTTTACGTAACTATTATATTATACCTGGAAATGTTTTATTAAAAGTTATTAAAGGCAATAGTTCTTTCCATATCTGTCATATTTTGTGGGAAATAAAGGTCTCTTGTTGATTATTATTGGTTGTGTATAGAACATTTCAATATTGTATTACTATATATCGAAAGTGTTCAACATAAAATAATTTATAATTTATAATTTACAGGGGCCAGGTTAGTTCCAAGTCAGAACAGAGCTTAGTCGGTTAACCCCGTATCTGTCTCGATAGCGTGATACAAATGCAAGAAATTTTTTTAAGTTTTCGAGTTTGGAGTTCAATAAAGCAATTTATCTTTTTCAATTTGGATACTATGAAGTGGATTCTGAAAAATTTTGGAATAAGCAAGAGGAATCCTCAAATCTTAAGCATTACTATTATAGCCCACTTCTTTCTATACTAGAGTAGAGGAAAAATGTAAAAGCTACCATTAAATTAAATCAGCCCAAATTATACCGACTATATCTATACAAATCATGTTTTCTAAAAACAATGATTTCATCATCTAAATAATAAAATCGAAATAATGATTTCATCATCTATATAATAAAAGCGAAATAATAAGAGAACTATTAACCATAGTGCAAAGTTGGAATGGAAATTAATGTTACACCTTTACATTGTGAACGTTACTGCTTAACATGTGAGTTGCTCCTAGCAATTCACATGGCATCATCATGATATGATAAGGTACGATTTGGAAATATGGGTGATGAAGATGAAGATAATTTGTCGTATTTCAAGGAAGGGACTGAAATTGGCTGTCATATTTTGTTGGAAATAAAGGTCTCTGGTTGATAATTATTGGTTGTGTATCATATAACATTTCAATATTATCTGACGATACATCATAAAGGTGTTCAACATTAAATAAAATTTATAAGTTACAAGGGCCAGGTTGGTTCCAAGTCACAACAGACCTTAGTCTATTACCTGGAATAGTCTAGAAACCTTAGAAGTAAAATATATGAAAGAGAAATGTGTGACATGTTCCTGGGTAAGAACCCGTCGAATTTCCAGATTTAGTAAATAAGTATATACATATAGGAATAACTGTAATGCATATCAACAACCAAACAATTCAAGCAGTGAACTGGAAATGGTTAAACAAATATGAGAATTACACATATGTACCAGTTATTAAAGTCAACAAATAGTTGAGTAAAAAAAATAAAATTTCTTCAGCTTGTTCTAATGGTGAAAACAAATAGAAACATGTGTTTATAAGTATATTTATTTTGGATCAGGATTTTTATAATTTTAATTTATTTTTTAATAATATTAAGTGAATGATAGGGATTTAATTTCTATAAAATATTCTGAAATATTTTTCATTTTTTTCTTTATAATTAAATTTATTAATTAAAAAAGTCATATAAACAAGTGTCATATTAATTGATTTATGTTCTTTTGAGTATGTGGTTTTGGTGAGCATAATATTAACACATAATATTATAACAAATTTAACCCACAAATTAAAAATCTCCATAATAAATGAGAATAAATTTCCATAATTTATAATCTTATTACATATTTTTTAAATATAAATAAAAAATTAACTTTAATATTCATTATAATTTCATTTATGTTAACCATTTAATTTATATAATTATAATAATCATAATAAATATAATATAAATATTAAAACTATATACCATTTAACTAATATACATATTAAAACTATATAATATTTAACTAATTAATATTACTTTCGCAACAATATGCCACCCAATAGCTTGCTACCAAAATCACAATTCACATATATATTGCCTTAAAGTACAGTAATTGTTAAAGAATTATATCACAATGGAAAGGTCTATATGTGGAAATATATGAATTAAAAGAGTCACCGTTTTTAAAGGGAAGATTTATTTCTGAATGGTGGCTTCTAAAATAGGTTTGAAATTGTCACCCACTGGACAAAACTTGTCGAAAGCGGATTGGATAATTGTTCCTTCCTCATCTTACGGAGAGAAACAGGAAACATGGATGCGAGAAATAAGGTACATGCTCCAACTACCACAACCACGTCGTCTACGTGACCCAATTAGATATGTATTGGCCATCTCACGACCGGATGAAATCTCATGGATATCTATAACGTAAGTAATTATTTGCGTATATAATGACGTATTTATTTTGATGAAATCTCATTGAAATGATTAAGAAGGATTGATTATGCACATTTTTAATTTATGGAATAAATGTTGGTAATATTTTGAGATTTAAATGTATTATTTTATTATTATTATTATAAATGAAGAAAATAAGATTGGTATAGTGTATATCATTAGGTGATTTAGGTGATTTGATATGTAGGAAAATGTGGACTAAGTATTTATACTTTACTATTGTAATTCTTTTTGTATGTGCTTGGTTGAGGTAGGATTAAATTGATTTTTAAATGCTTAAAAATGTAGAAAGAGATTATTGTGATAAGTTCATGAATTTTTTTTTTTTTTTCTTAAGACAAACTAAGTATAGAATATTTAAATAAGATTTCATATTGTTGTTCCTAAGGAATCCATAATAGTCTCCTTAATGAATTTAAGGATTGTATTTTGATTGAATTGTATTTAACTAAATTTATTAGAGAAACTATGAGGATTTAACTCATGAACTTCTCAAAACTATTTTTAGTTAGTCAAGAGAATAGCATGTTTAGAGATAAACTTTTGATGTGATTGGAAATTTGTTTTATTTAAGCTTAGAGGATAAGGTATGAGGTTAATGAAAAGTTGATTTCAATTCCTATTTTACAAGAATATGTGCTCTTGATATTTTTGAGAGAAAATTTGAAGAAAAGTGAAGTCATATTTTTTATGAATAGGAATTGTTGGGTAATTTAGAAACCTAATCTGATTATATTGTATGTGGAATGGAAGAAATTGTTGGATTTAGGAATTTGTGCTGGGATGTATAGTTGTATGAGTAGTTAGTAGCCTTGCAAAAGGTTGTAATATTTTGAGAGGACAATAATTATTATTTATAAAAAAAAATAAGAGAGAAAAAAAAGGAAATGAAGCTTTTCTTTAGGCTAGAAATTCCATTCTGATAGTGTAACTATAACCTAAAATCAACATGATTGTTCATAGAATGAGAAATGTATGGTTTTCATAGATTTATTTAAGGTTTTCTTATATGTATTAATGTTAAGAAATAAGGCCTAAAAACAAATAAATTAAGTAGTTATTGAATAAAAATCATGAGTAATTGATAAATGGCTGTTGATGTAATGTTACAAGTAACCTACTTTATGATTAGAAGATTGCAAATTGATATGTTGGAATGAAATTAGTCTAAACCAAGTTTGAATTGGTTCTCAAGTAATGAATGTGAATAACATCAATGGTTGTGGAATTCAAGGAAAATCCAGTAGTACAAAGTAGGTGTTGCCACTTGATATGTTGGAATTAAATTAGTCTAAACCAAGATTGAATTTGTTCCCAAGTAATCAATGTGAATAACATGGAATTCAAGGAAAATTTAGTTGTACAAAGTAGGTGTTGGCACTTTACTCTAAGTTAAAATAATTGTGCTTTGACCTTCAAATTATTTTTATTCTTAGGATTAAATTGTTAGTAAGATATTTAATTGCATCTATGTCTTATGAAATGAAAAAGTCAATTTAAAGTGAGAAAAAATAAGTCATTACTTATAAATACAACTTAATAATATCTAATAAGTAAATTATCATGCATATTTACTACCTCTTATCATATATAATATAGACCATCAATATTGTTATACAACTAAAACTATATATAACTTGGCAAGCGCAATATAATATAGAACCAAAAAGATGACATTATGTATAGATTTCTCCAGCCTTACTTACAATCCGCTGGTGAAATGGCCAATAAATATCTAATTGGGTTACGTAGATAACGTGGTTGTGGTAGTTGGATCATGTACCATGTTTATCGCATCCATGTTTCCCGTTTCTCTCCGTAAGACGAGGAAGGAACGATAATCTAATCCGCGCACGACAAGTTTTGTCCAGTGGGTGACAATTTCAAACCTATTTTAGAAGTCACCATTCAGAAATAAATCCTCACTTAAAAACGGTGACTCTTTGAATTCATATTTTTTCACATATATATCTTTCTATTGTGATTTTGGTCAATTTTGGCAGTCCGGGCAATTCTTCTTGCTAAATAGACAACCCCATAATTTTTTAACAATTACTATACTTTCAGTAAATATATATGTGAATTGTGATTTTGGTAGCAAGCTATTGGATAGCATATTGTTGCGAAAGTAATATTAATTAGTTAAATATTATAAACTTTTAATATGTATATTATATTTAATTATATTTAATTTATAATAAATATTAAAATTAATATTTTAAAAAAATATGTAATAAAATTATGAATTATGGATATTTATTTTGATTTTATTATGGAGAATTTTAATTTATAAGTTAAATTTGTTACAATAATGTGTGTAAATATAATGGCTTATCGAAATCATATATTCAAAAGAACATAAGTCATTTAATACGACACTTGTTATATGACTTTTTTTATTAATAATAAATTTAATTAAAAAAAGAAAAAATGAAAAATATTCCAAAATATTCTATAAAAATTAAATCGCTACCATCCACTTAATATTATTAATAAATAAATTAAATTTATAAAAACACCATGATTTGCCAAAGTTGAATTGGAGTGGCCGCTTCCCACGCTAAACCAGCATATCACTTTGCCATGGATGACTTGAAGTCAGGTATGGATTCGCGCTTTTATAAAACTCTTGATTCTACTTTTAAGCCTTTGATTTTCAATATGGAACTCTCTATTGTCAAATATAATTATAATATTAATGATTTTAATAATAATATTAACAATAACTATCATAATAATAATTATTATTATTTTAATAATAATAATAATTATTTTAATAATAATAATAATAACAAAAAATATTTTTCTCTCTAGCAGAATTGTTATAAATCTCTTTAGGTTTTTCTTTGATCACCATGTCTACAGTATTTTGCAGAAGGGTCTCAATTTTACCTTAGCTCTTAGAAAAATCCCTATTCCCTAGAAAAATCCTCTTATGATATAATGTTATAAGTAACCTACTTTATGATTAGAAAATTGCAAATTGATATGTTGGAATGAAATTAGTCTAAACCAAGTTTGAATTGGTTCTCAAGTAATGAATGTGAATAACATCAATGGTTGTGGAATTCAAGGAAAATCCTTAAGTACAAAGTAGGTATTGCCACTTGATATGTTGGAATTAAATTAGTCTAAAGCAAGATTGAATTTGTTCCCAAGTAATGAATGTGGATAACATGGAATTCAAGGAAAATTTAGTGGTAAGAAGTAGATGTTGGCACTTTACTCTGAGAAGTTAAAATAATTATGCTTTGACCTTCAAATTATTTTTATTCTTAGGATTAAACTGTTAGTAACATATTTGATTGCATCAGTGTCTTATGAAATGAAAAAAGTTAATTTAAAGTAAGAAAAAATAAATCATTACTTATAAATACAACATAATAATCTCTGGTAACTAAATTATCATGCAAATTGTATATGTATGATTTACTACCTCTTATCATATATAATATAGACCATCAATATTGTTATACAACTAGAACTATATATATAACTTGGCAAGCGCAATATAATATAGAACCAAAAAGATGACATTATGTATAGATTTCTCCAGCCTTACTTACAATCCGCTGGTGAAATGGCCAATAAATATCTAATTGGGTTACGTAGATAACGTGGATCATGTACCTTGTTTATCGCATCCATGTTTCCCATTTCTCTCCGTAAGACGAGGTAGGAACGATAATCCAATCCGCGCACGACAAGTTTTGTCCAGTTGGTGACAATTGCAAACCTATTTTAGAAGCCACCATTCAGAAATAAATCCTCACTTAAAAAACGGTGACTCTTTGAATTCATATATTTTCACATAAGATTTTGGTCAATTTTGGCAGTTCGGGCAATTCTTCTTACTAGATAGACAACTCTATAATTTTTTAACAATTACTCTACTTTCAGTAAATATATATGTGAATTGTGATTTTGGTAGCAAGCTATTGGGTAGCATATTGTTGCGAAAGTAATATTAATTAGTTAAATATTATAAAATTTTAATATGTATATTATATTTAATTATATTTAATTTATAATAAATATTAAAATTAATATTTTAAAAAAATATGTACTAAAATTATGAATTATGGAGATTTATTTTGATTTTATTATGGAGAATTTTAATTTGTAAGTTAAATTTGTTGCAATAATGTGTGTAAATATAATGGCTTATCGAAATCATATATTCAAAAGAACATAAGTCATTTAATATGACACTTGTTATATGACTTTTTTTATTAATAATAAATTTAATTAAAAAGAGAAAAAATGAAAAATATTCCAAAATATTCTATACAAATTAAATCTCTATCATCCACTTAATATTATTAATAAATAAATTAAATTTGTAAAAACACCATGATTCGCCAAAGTTGAATTGGAGTGGCCGCTTCCCACGCTAAACCAGCATATCACTTTGCCATGGATGACTTGAAGTCATGTATGGATTCCCGTTTTTATAAACCTCTTGATTCTACTTTTAAGCCTTTGATTTTCAATATGGAACCCTCTATTGTCAAATATAATTACACCTAAGGTGTTTCTCTTTGAAACACTTAGCCACCAACATTGTCAACATTTTTAATAATAACGATAATAATTATAATAATAATATTAACAATAACTATCATAATAATAATTATTATTATTTTAATAATAATAATAATAATAATAAAATTGTTTTTCTCTCTAGCAGAATTGTTATAAATTTATAATTATAATATTAATGATTTTAATAATAATAACGACAATAATTTTAATAATAATATTAACAATAACTATCATAATAATAATAATAATTATTTTAATAATAATAATAATAATAATAATAATAATAAAATTATTTTTCTCTGTAGCAGAATTGTTATAAATTTCTTTAGTTTTTTCTTTGATCACCATGTCTATAGTATTTTGCAGAAGGGTCTCAATTTTGCCCTAGTTCTTAAAAAAATCTCTATTCACGACATTATATGTGGTATAGAGTACAGAATTAGAGATTTACCTAATGCTTCAAAAAACATCATTAGACAAGATTGTGCCAAGATTGTCAGAAAAGCCAAGACCCCTAAGAGAAACCATAGAAAACATGAGTTTAAGGCTCTTAAATCCTTGAACAGTAACTAGGACATCATTGTTCTTAAGGGTGATAAGGGAGGTACTATGGTTATCTTAAAAAGAGATTATTACCGTAATAAGATGTTAGATCACCCTCATAATAGTGGAGCTACAAGAAACTGGATAAAAACACCCTTATGAAAGTTTCAAAAGAAATTTCTCTGGCCATAAAATCTAGTAGCACTGTTGGTTCCCTCAGTAAAAACATCATTGGGAGTAACCCCCTCACTCCTAGGATCTATGGTCTTCCAAATATTCATAAGGAAGGAGCTCCCCTTTGCCTCATTCTCAACACCATTGGTGGTCTGACTTATCTTCTCGCTAAATTTTTAGCCAGTAAGCTTAAACGTTTTGTGGGACGGACCGACTCCTTTGTCAAAGACTCATCCTCCTTTATTAAAGAATTTAAAGGAATTAACATGGATCCCGATGACAAGCTTGTAAGTTTTGATGTTGTTTCATTATACACTTGTGTTCCCATTAATGAAGTTATCAATGTCATTAATCAAATCACGTATCATGATACTACCCATTTGGTTGAGATTTGTCTCACCTCGACCTTCTTTATTTTCGAGGGTGAGTTCTATGAGAAAACTTTTGGTGTTGCCATGGGTTCCCACCTGTCCCCCAGTGTGGCTAATATTTTCATGGAAGACTTCGAATCTAGGGCCTTTTCCTCCTTCCTTTTCCATCCTAGGCTTTGGAAAAGGTTTGTCAATGACACTTGTGTGGTCTGGCCCCATGGAAAAGAAAAATTGGACCTTTTCTCCCAACATCTTAATGATCGATCCAATTTCATTAAGTTCACGATGGAATTCAAAGTGGATGGAAGCCTACCCTGTCTAAATGTTCATATTTCTAGGAATGAGGAAGGTTCTTTCTCTCATCAAGTCTTTAGAAAGAAGACACATACTGAGCAGTATTTGCATGCCTGTTCTCATCATTTCCCTGCTCAGAAGCTAGGGGTTCTTAGCACCCTAGCTACCATAGCCTTTAGAATCTCTGGTGAACACCACCTTGAAGGAGAAAAATCTCATCTCCTAAACATTTTCAATAAGAACAATTATAACAAGCTTCACTATGTTAGAGATTTTCAAAAAGAAGAATATTGTGTGATGAATAAAAAATATCCTTGTGATCATTTATCTGTAGTTGACCTTTCGTTAATTCAAGGTAATACTGATAGAATAGCTAGGATCCTTAGGAGACATAATATTTCCTAGACCTTCAAGCCCCTCTGCACCATTTAGTGTTTGCTTAGATTGGTAAGGACCTGGTTCGCCCTTAAGATGGTAAGGGTGTTTACTTGATTTTTTTCTCCTATGGGACACCTTACATCGGTAAAACTGGTCGATCCATTAATCAAAGAATTCATGAAAGCATCGTTGACGTTAAACATTGTAGATCACGTTCCTCTGCCTTAGCAGAGCATGCTGAAAAGAAAAAACATCACATTTGCATTCAAGATGCTAAGTTTATTGGGAGGATTGACCATTTCGACCACTGTAAGTTAAGGGGAAGCCATATAAATAAAAAAGAGACTTGTTAACTTTAACAAGGATGATGGGTGAAGTGTTAGCACATACTAGATTCCTGCCCTTCACTCTTAGTTGATATTTCTTCTTCTCCCTCGGTTCTCCCTCTTGTCCGTTCTCCTCCTCTTAGGCCCCCCCTTCTCTTCCTATGGTCCTCTTGCTCTCGCTATCTTTCTCCTTTTCAGATTTTTAATAGATTAAAATTAATTAATTATATTTTTCTTATTAATTATAATATTTAAAACTATTCTCGATAAATAATATATTGGAATAGCTATTAAATTAAGATCTGATATATTAAAATTACGTATTCATTTTATATATATATATATTAAAATTATATAATTATTAATTATTAATTCATTCATTATTAAATTAAATTAAATAAAAAAATATATTAAAATTATATAATATATAACTATTAATTAATTCATTTTTTAATAAATAAATATATTAAATAACTATTAATTGATTATTTTTTATTAAATCAATTAAATTTCTTATTTTCCTTATTCAAGTAGAACTAGCCATTATTTACAACGGCTAGTTGGAAAGTCTCTTTATCTATTTAAATTGGTTCCTAGATCAGATTTCTCATCTTGTTCTAATGATGAACCACACTGAGAAACCCATTGAAAAAATATGCTCAGATGTGATTATCACCGAAATATTTTATAATAATTAATCTATACATAAATGCTTATGTTAGTAAATAAGTAACATTATTTATTAATTAAGTAAGATTAGTTTGTATATATGTAAAATCCTTCTAGTACCAACTAGTTCTCTAACTCAACTTACCCAAAATAAATGTGTTTTTTTCTACAATTAATTTGTATATATATTCATAAGTACACATTATATATATATATATCCAAACATAATAAAAATAGAGATATGTTTCATACAAACATTGAAAATAGGTCCATATTTTTTTTTGTATATGTTAACAATAATCTACATAGACTTTGTATCATGCTTTGGGTCTTTCATAGTACATGAAAACAAAACACATTAATCATCACATAAATTATAAGTCTTCCAAAAATGAAGAAGGACTCATCATGTCCAAAAACATTCACACAAATTATAAGTCTTCCAAAAATGAGGAAGAGGTCATCATATCCTAAAAAATTCATTCCATGTAACATAATGTTCACATGTTAACATTTGATCCATTCATTTGAAGAATCTTTCTTTGAAACAATACCCTATATTTTAAACAGAAAATCATATCATTTTAGAAATATTTCATACGATTAAGAAATCATTAAAAGATTACAACACGCGGATTCATTTCCATTTCCTCTTCTCTATAACTTATATACTGATTCTTACTCATGATGGAAAACCATCTTCCTTTTCTTTTGGCTCATAAACTAAAATTAATCTCTTTACGTACTTTGAGAAATTTTCTTCAATACCATATATTTACATGAAACATATTCCAAGGGAAATGGTATATATCCTAAAAGGAAAAATCGGACATAATTCTTATTTCATTTTTAAAACATACTATATAATAGACCAATACTTTTGGCAATAATGAAAACCTCAAACTACATAGTGCAAAGGGAAGAATCATTAGCTCATATTTTCCAAGAATGTATACATAGTAAAAGTTACAAAGGATTATCATTACATAGTGCAAAGGGAGGAATCATAAGTTGATATTTTCCAATAATGTATACATAATAGAAGTTACATAGGATTACCATTACATAGTTCAAAGGGGTAATATCAAACTCATATTTTCCAAGAATGTATATATAATAAAATTTACAGAGGATTACCACACTAATTTATCTTGTGAGGTTTTATAGTAAAATTTACGAAAGATTACCACACTAATTTATCTCAAACATTAACCAAAGTAAATCTTTAACAGACCAATATGTGTACACCTAAGCATTATCCACCTTTTCATTTAATGATACATCACTCTAAATTAACATACTAACATTAGTAAAAAAAATTAAGCAGAGATATAATTTGCATTATCCACCTTTTCATTTAATGATACATGGCTCTAAAATAGCATACTCACATTAACAAACAAAAAAATAAGCAAAAATATACTTTTTTTCTTTTCTTTTATGGGTAAAATGAATTAGCATTATATTTCAAAGAATATTTTATTTTCTACAAAAATAATAAATTCTATATTTCAAGAGAATTTTCTTTCCTGCAAAAATAACAAGTGTTATATTTCTAGGAAAACATAAAGCAGAAAGAATGTGCTCGATGCCTTCAAAACAATGACTGCTAACTCTGAAACAAGACTTTTACGGAAAACCAACTAAGCCAAGGAGGATGTATTCCATAGAATACAAATGCGAACATCATCTCTTCCGATTACAATTTACATGACATGATTTGTTTTTTTTAATAAGGTGAATTACAAGCTTAAACTGTAATCCTCTTTTTTTTTTCCCAACAAAAATGAACATAATAGTGACTCTTCTTCTTCAACATATGATTTCATAAACAAAAAATTATCCAACACGTGCTTTCATAAATAGAAATGTATTAAAATAATATTAAATCTTCTTCAACATATGCTTTCATAAACATAAATATACAATAAAACATAGATATGAAAATTGAAAATAAAAACACTAAACTTATGACGAATAGAAGATATAGAGACTACAAATAACACTACCATGTAGAGACTACAATTAACACTACCATGTTGTGGGCCCCACAATCCATTTAAATGAAGAATTACTACTTGGAGTAGTTGTTCTCCCCAGGGAAAATTTTAAGGATGGAAAATTATTTTGAAATTTAAAACATTGGTGAATCTCACTAGTCCCTAATATGCAAACTATAAAATGTTTATTGATATATTTCTAGAATTATTCATATTTATAATGATTTTTTATATACTCTCTATATAATGTTATATAATTTTGGCGATTTTTAAGTTAATCATTTTTATATTGTAAAATTTGGGCTAATAAATTTTATAAAAAATTGAAATTAACGAATCTTTCTTTTTGGAAAAAACATGAAAAATTAGCCAACTTGAGAATATTAGCCCCTCAAATTTTCCATGATTCACCCATTACTTAAAACAAAAACATACTCTTGCAGTTCTCTAATTTCAACATATTTATAACCAAAGAAATAAATGGTAAACCATTGGCTATGATTGGGTATTTTAGAACAAAAATAAATATTTTAAAGGTAAACTAGCTACATATTCATCCAAGAAAGGTTAATTAAAAAATTATAACAAACTAGAAATTTTACCTGATACTTAATCGTTCTATTTTGTTCAGCTCTTCTCCCAACTCCAACAGACCAATCTGCCACCCAATATATCCAAAGGAAACTTTTTTCCTTGAAACCCCTTAGCTCTATGAGCTCACAAACTGTACCAAATTCAACTATATTGAGAAATTTCATGCAAAATAATGATGACATCCTATCTTCCTCTCACACCACTTAGTTTCAATCAACCGGGATAAATTATTGGGATTTTAATTTAGGAATTGTGTAATAATTTTGGGAGAATTTCCATACACTTTCGTCTAGTCCCCATGGAGAAATATTTTTCAATATTTATAAGCATTGATTGGAGTGACACCTTACCCCTTCATGCAAAAATTAACCTATTTTTAATTTGTTATAATTATGCGTTAAGGTGTTTCTCTTTGAGAATCACTTCTCTAACTGTCACTCTGTACTAGTTTGTACCATTGGATAGAATGTTAGAAGATTGAAGGTTTTTAGGCGATAGGATTAAAAAGTTAGGGGACATAATAGACACATTCATAAAGTAATCAAATTACTTTATGTCTTAACCATTTCTTGATGTCTTTACTTGGTTTATTCCCTTATTGGTTCTCCAGACCAGATCTATCTTACTAAGATAGATCTATTTGTTCATCAATCCTTCCAGACTCCAATTCTTGCTACATTTTCCAAATCAAGGCTTGGTCATTATATTATTTTTTAAATTTTAATTCGAACATCTAACTAAATTGATTTATTTTTAGTACTACTTTAGAACCAGCGGATCTATTTGTTCATCACTCCTTCCAGACTCCAATTCTTGCTACATTTTCCAAATCAAGGCTGGGTCATTATATTATTTTTTAAATTTTAATTCGAACATCCCACTAAAATGATTTATTTTTAGTACTACTTCAGAACCAACTATAATAAAAATCCATAGATACATTTGGACAACAAAATTCAATCTATAAGAAATACATTTAGACACAGGACTTCAATCTATCTTGGAGTAGGACTCAATCTATCTTGGAATCATCAGGTAATCTTTTAACTTAATTGTACTTAATCTTGTGAGACGTAAAATGGGTTTTAAATATTATGCTTAGCAAAATTGATTAGCAAAATTGATTTTATGTTAATGTTGCACACTTAGATGGAACAAGCGTTATAAAGCTCATTTTTTTGGATAAGAGTTGCAAAAGAGAAGGCCAAACATGAAAAATTTGAGATTCTTTGTGCTATTCTTTGTCGAAAAAGCACACGTAGATGGACCACACGTTATGAAGCCCATTTATGGAATAAGAGTTGCAAAAGAGAAGGCTAGTTATGCAAAATTTGAAATTCTTTGTTCTTCCCTTCGTCGAAAAATCACACGTAGATGGAACATGCGTTATGAAGCCCATTTATGGGATAAGAGTTGCAAAAATTAAGGCCAAACATCCAAAAATCGAGATTCTTTGTACTTCCCTTCGTCAAAAAAAACATTGCCAACCTTTGTTTAATGGTTACCTTTGGGAGAGTCCAAATTCGATCATAGAAACACTAAGAGCCAAGGTTTCGATGCAGTTTGGTTTGAACGCTTTAGGAAAGCTTTCAATATTCGATATTGAAAATTTGGGCAAGCTATATATATATTCTGTTGCAAAATAATAAATTCCATCCTATAGTATATAGGAATTATTCTTTGGATGTAACTCCACCGCATTATTTACCGATATTATTATTTTTAAATTTGGACTATATCCTTCTTCATAGTCGTAGTTTATATAGATGTTGAAGTCTATGATTTATGGAGGGTGAAGTTTATTTAAAAAATATATATATTATTGGAATTTGCGGTTTATATATAGTTAGACGTTTGATTGTTTAAAAAAAAAATTATTAGACTTTGTAGACATAGTTTAATTTATTATATTTTTATTATTTAAAAGGTAGAAAATGTAGAAATAGATTTGAAATCTTTAAAAAAATGAGATTAGAATTTTTTGTTATAGTCATGGTTTCTATAAGTTTTAAAGTGTAATTGATTTATGGAAGGTGAAGTTTAATTGTTTTAAGTTTCTTCTTTTATTGGAATTTTTTGTTTATCTACCGTTCCTAGTTTAATTGTTAAAAAAAAAACAATTATTAGAATTTGTGGATAGATTTTTTGGTCAATTTATTATTTTTTATTATTTAAAATGTATAAATAGATTTAAAGTTTTTGAAAATTTTGAGATTAAATTTGGAGTATACTTTCTTCATAGTCATATTTTATATACCGATTGAAGTGTAATTGTGATGGGGCCTCGCCCTCCTTAAAACCTGCGCTCAATTAATAATTTGATTGTTGATTATATCATAAGATAAGGTCTAGATTTTATTGATTTCGTAATAGTTTTGTTTAAATTACAACTCGTCCTTGTGAAAGGGAATGAGATGGACATCTGTCCCGTCGTTGAGAATTTTTCTCCTGCGCTATCACTAACCCTAACAATGTTAAGCTGGTATTCTTTTCATTGTTGTTCGGTGTCTGGGAGGGCTTCTCTATGAGGTAATGGTTCGGCTCTGTTCGTCCTTGTGACTGTTTTCCACAACCCTCCACTGTGGCTCTATACTACTCGGTGGTCTCCGTCGATATGGCAGCTCTGTTAGCTCTTCTCACTCTGTCTCTATGGGCAAGGGTTTTGCCTGGTTCTTCGTGGTCTTCAATAGCACTTCTGCAACATGGAGATTTATGTGTGTTGTTTCTTATTTATACCTTTTTGTATGCGTTTCATTCCATCATTTACTTAACCTTCGCTCTCAAAATGATTTGTTGTTTAACTGACTGTTGTTTTCACTTTCAGGTCAAAGTCATCAAGGGTTTCAGTGTCTGCCTCCGTTCATCGGCTTCACGATGGCAAGTCGTCCATCCCTGTTTTAATTTCTCGGCTTTCTTTCTAAGTTACTAAAGGTCGTTACTCCTTGTGAGCAGATCCCTTGTTGGCTGGCGACCGAAACTCCTCCTCCATTTAGCGTTTCTCTTTTGGGTAAGGTGAGTTCTATAAACCCTCTCTGTTTCTTTTCTTTTGATTGAGATACTCTGTTTAATTCATGCCAGGACTTAACTCTCGAAATTTTGTTCTCCTTGCAGGTGGTTACAGTACTCCAACCGTGGTTCTTCACCTTCTCAGTTATTGACCCCAAATGGGTAGGGTCTTTCCCTTTATTCACCTTTGGTGGTTTTTGAATTTGTTTCATTAGTGGGTCTTAGCTCCCATGCTTTGTTGTACTGATGTAAACTTCACCATTTACGGTCTGCTATATATGTCTCCTTCTTGGCAAATAGATTAGGGTCTATATGTAGTTACACGATTAATTTTCACTTCGGTTCTATTGCTTTTTTTTTTTCCTTTGGTTCGCTATCCAGACATTCACAGTTAATAGAATGTTGTCTGTGTAGGGTTTCGAACCCAGTCCCTAAATTTGATATGTAATATATTTTTTATAGCCTTTTGAGACTCGTAAACAGAACATGATTGATTTTATAAACATTGAGAATTTAAAATCTATTGTTGTAAAAATGGTGAATACCTGTGAAGGTTTGTGCGCCTGCTGGTGTGTGAATGTTGGTGTATTTCCTAATTTGTAGAACTCTCCTATTAGATGAATGCCTCAATTTGTCAAATTCTGTAATCGCTCCAATGCCTGTATAAACAAATTAATTCTGCCAGCTTTTGCTATATTCATGCATGTGTTCAGTTTACAATGTAAGATGGAATGAACAACAAACAGAGAAAAAAAACAAAAATAGTATTTGACCACAGATAATTCTCAGATGGTTTTTTTAGGAAAAAATCTCATGAATGTTTTTTTTTATTACTTCCTTTTTCTACTATGATGGAAGATCAACCCTCCAAACATATTATCATGTTCTTTTTATAATACTTGTTGAATAGTTGTTTTTTTTTCTTGAAACTGTTAACAGTTTCTAGTTACATTTGGTAACTTTCCATTTTCATTCACCAGAATTTTGACTTAAGTAAAAACAGTAACGAAAAAGGAGTTAAAGTGCAAAAACATAATCTCTGTTCTTAAGTCCTATATGCTAGAAATTTAAATAAAAATAACTAAAACCAACTCAGGTACAATGACCTATAAACCTGTGAGACAAAATACTGTTATTTTCGTTCACCCTAAACTAGATGCTCCTGCATCAAGCTCCTGGGGTGACAAAAAGTCATGGCTCCATTCCATGAGCTCCTCTACTGAATACCCTGCACGCTGGATCTGGGCTGCATCAAGCCACAAGTTGTTCTCAATGGGATGGTTCTTCCACTTGACAAGGTACTGGAGGTACTCTTTTCTTCAAGTCCGCTTGGCCACCTGTGTGTCAAGAATTCTCTTGATCTCAAGGGGCTGAGCCAAAGGCATTTGCCTCATCCAGGATTCACTTCCTATCTGTGTCTGGGTGTCTCGCTCTGGCCGTGCCAAACTGTCCTCTTCAGGACTAGCAGTGTATGGAAATAGATCTGCTATGTTGAAGATGGGTGATATGCCTATGCCTGGGGGTAGCTATAATTCATAGGCATTTGCAGAAAATTTACGCAAAATTTTGCAAGGGCCAATTTTTTAAAACTTCAACTTGTTGTATTCACCCTTAGGGAACCTTTCTTTGCGTAAATGCGCGAGAACATCGTCTCCCACCTGAAACTGTACCTCCCGCCATTTTAGATTTGCTTTCTTTGTATACTTCTGACTGCTGTCCTGCAACTTGGATTTTACTTGTTCATGTAGATAATTCATTGCTTTGGCGAAATCCTCCTCGTCAGCACTCCTTTTTTCCAACTGTCCCAGATCTCGTAACTCATGCACACCACGAGGATGCATGCCATACAAGATCTAAAAAGGGCTATATCCTGTGCTCTGATTTGGCGAATCGTTATAAGCAAATTCTGCCTGGGCAAGTACACGATCCCACATTCATGAATTTTCTCCAATTAGACTCTGTAATAGGTTTCCCAAGCTTTTGTTTACTACCTCTATCTGCTCATCAGTCTCTGGGTGATAAGCAGAGTTGAAGTTCAACCGTGTGTCCAACTTATTCCACAGGGTACGCTAGAAATGTCCAGTGAATTTCACGTCCCTGTCGGAAACAATTTACTTAGGTAACCCGTGCAGTCTGACAATCTCTGTGAAAAACAAGTTCGCTACATGAGTGGCATCACTAGTTTTTTTACAAGGAATGAAATGTGCCATTTTTGAAAATCGGTCCACTACCACCATCACAGAATTGTAACCCCGCTACATTCTGGGTAGACCTAAGACAAAGTCCAAGATGATTGAATCCCATGGTCTACTCAGAATAGGTAGTGGTGTGTAGAGTCCCACATTTTGACTGTTTCCTTTCGCTAACTGGCACACCTTACATCTGGTTACAATCTGTTGCACCTCCCTTTGCATCTTCGGCCAGTAATAAAAATCACTGATATGATCCAAGGTCTTATTAATGTCGAAATTTCCGACAAGACCTCCACTGTGCTTTTCCCGAATGATGTTCTCCCTCATTGAATAGTCAGGAATACATAACTGTCCTCCTTTAAACAACAATTTCTCTTGTAAGTTATAGTCTAGCCATGGACTATTATTTCTTAACAAAGGATTCTGGCAGGCTTCATAGGCCTCCTTGAAATCTGCATCTGTTTGATAAAAGTCTTTCAGATGTTCAAATCCCAGTACTTGTATCGTACTCTCCTGTAAGAGAAAAACTCTTCTGCTCAACGCATCTGCTACCTTGTTGGCTTGTTCACTAATATGCTTCAATACAAAGGTGAAATTCTACAAGTATTCAACCCACTCTGCATGCTTGTGGTTTAGTTTGTGCTATTGCATAATATACTGTAATGCAGAATTATCAGAAAATAAAACAAACTCAATACCTAATAAATAGTGTCTCCAATGCTTCAATGCTTGGACTACAGCATAAAATTCTTTATCATAGGATGAGTACTTTTTCCTGCTTTCATTCAATTTTTCACTGAAATAAGCGACCAGCTTGTCTTCCTGGCTGAGTACTGCCCTAATGACTGTACCACTAGCATCACAACAAACTTGGAATAGTTTGTTAAAAATAGGAAACCTCAAAATCGGTCTTTCAATGATCTTCTTTTTCAAAATCTGAAAACTTCTCTCTGTTGCTTCAGTCCAACAAAAAGGCTATTTTTCCTTTTTGATGGTGTCCAACATAGGTGTGTAGATCTCACTAAAACTTCTTATGAATTTATGATAAAAAATTTCCAATCCATGAAAACTACGAACCTCACATAGGTTCTTTGGAGATGGCCAGCTAACAATAGCTAGAACTTTTTCTGGGTCCATCTTCAGTTCATTCTCTGCAATCACAAATCCCAAATAAACTAACTCATTCTGAAAAAAGAACATTTCTTCAAATTTATCAGTAGCTTGTTCTGCTGCAATTTTTGCAACACACTCCGAACATGTTGGAAATGCTCTTCTCTAGTCTTACTGAAAATCAGTATATCATCCAGATATACAATTACAAACTTCCCAATCAACTCCTTCAACATTTCATTCATCAGACGCATAAAAGTACTAGGGGCATTTCTTAATTCGAATGGCATCACCAGCCACTCATACAGTCCTTCATTTGTTTTGAAAGTTGTTTTCCATTCATCCCCCTCTCGAATTCGAATCTAGTGGTATCCACTCCTTAGATCGATCTTTGAGAAACACGTTGCTCCACTTAAGTAGTCCATCATGTCATCCATTCATGGCAATGGGAATCTGTATCTAATAGTAATTTTATTAATGGCTCTTGAATCTGTACACATTTGCCACTCTCCGCCTTTCTTAGGAGCTAAAACTGTTGAAACTGCACAAGGGCTCAAACTTTCCCTTATCAACCCTTTATCCAGCAATTCCTGTACTTGCTTCCTGATTTCCTCATTTTCCTTAGGACTCATTATGTATGCTGCCTTTTTTGGTAGACTAGCTCCAGGTATAAAGTCTATATGATGACTGATGCTTCTTTTGGGAGGTAATTCATTTGGTAAATCATCTACTATAATGTCATTGAATTCTTGCAACATGTCTTAGATTTCTTCAGGTAAATCTGTAATCTTAGTGTGTAACAACACTATCTTTGGCCTCCTTACAATAACATATTTTATTTTTTTGTCCTTGATCTGCTTTAAAAATTCCTTTCCTCCCACCAGCAATATTTTGACTCCGTTGGTTTCTGTTGTCTCTTCCTCCTTGATAGGTACAAGCGTATGCTTAATCCCATCCTTAACAAATTTGTAACAGTTTGTCTTTCCATCATGCACTACTTTTCTGTCATACTGCCATGGTCTCCCTAACAGTATGTGACACATATCCATAAACATAATATCACAAACAAATTTATCCTTGTATTTGCCAATATGCAACTCAACTTCACATTGCTCATCAACTAACAGTTGATGTCCTTTCTATAACCACGACACCTTGTAAGGAGTGGGGTGTTTCATTCTCTTCAACCCCAATTTCTCCACCATCTCTGTGGCCACTAGATTATCTGTGCTTCCACTGTCGATAATCAGTCTGCAACATTTTCCATGTGATTTGCATACTGTCCAGAATAATTATTTTCTTTGAGTCGGATCAGCTATCTCTTTTGCTGGTTTCAGCAATACCTTCTTCAAAAGCAAGGCTTTTCCCATTTCCAATACATTCTCTACCTCTTGGGGTGGTGCCTTTACTTCTTCCATATGAGCGACATATGTTCCTCTTCCTCCTGTCTGTTCACCCTCAGTACATTCAAAAGACTTGTGCCCCCACTTGTGGCACTTGTAACACTGGATGGCAGTTCCTCTGCCTCTACCATTACCTCTTCCATGCTGGTATGGCCTTCCTCCCCTAGTGTTATTGTCCTTTTCCGTTGTTCTTGGAGTTTTTGAACTGTTGCCTTCATCACTGGGATTGGCAGCTCTACCTCTGCCATAAGCTCGTCCTTTCCCTCCGCCAGATCATCCTCCTCTTTTGGCATTCTATTTCCTATTTATTTTATCCTCTACCTTTAAGGCACTCTGACAAGCCTCATCTGTGGTTCTAGGTGAAAGAATACTTATCTCATCTAATATTTCCCACCTTAACTCATTCACAAACCTCGCTGTCTTTTCAGGGGTGTCTTCTATGTAACCAGCTCTTAGGTTTACCCGATAGAATTCTTCAGTGTATTCTTTTACAGTCATCCCCTTTTGTTTTAAATTTTGTACCTGCCTGTACATAGCAATCTGGTAGTCTTTGGGTAAGAATTTACCCTTCAATTTAGCCTCCATCTTGGTCCATTTTTTTATAAGTTTCTTGTTTAACCTCTTCCTCTCTGCTTGGAAACTATCCCACCATAAGGACGCATGTCCTTTCAACCTGGTGGCATCAAATTTAACTCTTTTCTCTTCGTTGATCTCCTCATATTCAAAACACATATTTAGCTCACTGAGCCAATCCAGTAATACCTCTGCTGATAAACTTCTATCATAAGTTGGAAGCTCATGCTTTGGCTTACTACTTGATATTAAAACTGACCTCAACATTCTGAGTTTAGGTCCTTCTCCATTTGATCCATCTATTGTCTCTACAGCTTCCTCATCACTATCATCTCCTCCCTCAGGATCTCTTCTTATTCCTACTTCTACTGCCTCCAAACGGGCATTCAATATTCGAATCTCTTCTCGCAATCCTTCATCTACTACTCTTCGAATAGCTCTCCCACGACCTCGCCAAACAAATTCCATTTCTTCTAACACACAACTTGGCTCTGATAATTGATGGGGCCTAGCCCTCCTTAAAACCTGTGCTCAATTAATAATTCAACTGTTGATTATATCATAAGATAAGGTCCAGATTTTATTGATTTCATAATAGTTGTGTTTTAATTACAACTCGTCCTTGTGAAGGGGAATGAAATGGAAATCTGTCCCATCCTTGAGAATTGTTCTCCCGTGTTATCACTAACCCTAACACTGTTTAGCTGGTATTCTTTTCATTGTTGTTCGGTGTCTGTGAGGGCTTCTCTGTGAGATAATGGTTCGGCTCTATCCACCCTTGTGACTTTTTTCCACAGCCCTCCACTGTGGCTCTATACTACTCGGTGGTCTTCGTCGATATGGCAGTTTTGTTAGCTCTTCTCGCTTTGTCTCTGTGGGCAAGGGTTATGCCTGGTTCTTCGTGGTCTTCAACAGGGCTTCTGCGACATGGCAGTTTATGGGTGTTTTTTATTATTTATACCTTTTTGTATGTGTTTCATTCTGGCATTTACTTAACCCTCGCTCTCAAAATGATTTTTTGTTTAACTGACTATTGTTTGCACTTTCAGGTCGAATTTGTCAAGGGTTTCAACGTCTGCCTCTGCTCATCAGCTTCACGATGGTAAGTCGTCCATCCCTGTTTTAATTTCTCAGCTTTCTTTCTGAGTTACTAAAGGTCGTTGCTCCTTGTGAGTAGATCCCTTGTCAGATGGCGACCAAAACTCCTCCTCCATTCAACGTTTCTCTTTTGGGTAACCTGAGTTCTACAAACCCTCTCTATTTTTTTTCTTCTGATTGAGATGCTCTGTTTAATTCATGCCAAGACTTAACTCTCGAATATTTGTTCTCCTTGCAGGTGGTTACAGTTCTCCAACCGTGGTTCTTCACCTTCTCAGTTATTGACCCCAAATGGGTAGGGTCTTTCCATTTATTCACCTCTGGTGGTTTTGGAATTCGTTTTGTTAGTGGGTCTTGGCTCCCATGCTTCGTTGTACTGTTGTGAACTTCACCATTTTCGGTCTGCTATATATGTCTCCTTCTTGGCAAATAGACTAGGGTCTATATGCAGTTACATGATTAATTTTCACTTCGGTTCTGTTTCTTTTTTTTTCCCGTTGGTTCGCTATTCAGACATTCATAGTTAATAGAATGTTGTCTGTGTAGGGTTTTGAACCCGGTCCCTAAATTTGATATGTAATATATTTTTTATAGTCTTTTGAGACTCGTAAACAGAACATGATTGATTTTATAAACATTGAGAATTTAAAATCTGTTGTTGTAAAAATGGTGAATACCTATGAAGGTTTGTGCACCTGCTGGTGTGTGAATGTTGGTGTATTTCCTAATTTGTAGAACTCTCTTGTTATATGAATGCCTTAATTTGTCAAATTCTGTAACTGCTCCAATGCCTGTATAAACAAATTAATTCTGCCAGCTTTTTCTATATTCGTGCATCTGTTCAGTTTACAATGTACGATGGAATGAACAACAAATAGAGAAAAAAAACAAAAATAGTATTTGACCGCATATAATTCTGAGATGGTTTTTCTAGGAAGAAATCTCCTGAATGTTTTTTTTTATTGCTTCCTCTTTTCTACTATGATGGAAGATCAATCCTCCAAACATATTATCGTGTTCTTTTTATAATACTTGTTGAACAGTTGTTTTTTTTTTCTTGAAACTATTAATAGTTTCAAGTAGTTTCATTTGGTAACAATCCATTTCCGTTCACCAAAATTTTGACTTAAGTAAAAACAGTAACTAAAAAGGAGTTAAAGTGCAAAAACATAATCTCTGTTCTTAAGTCCTATATGCTAGAACCTAAAAGAAAAATAATTAAAACCAACTCAGGTACAATGACCTATAAACGTGTGAGACAAAATACTGTTATTTTCATTCACCCTGAACTAGATGCTCCTACATCAAATTGATTATGGAGAGTGAAGTTTAATTGTTTTAAGTTTTTTTTCTTTTATTAGAATTTCAGTTTTATATACAATTTCATGTTTAATTGTTTTGACAAAAACCTTTATTAGAATTTTTGGACACAGTTTGTGTTCAATTTATTATTTTTTTATTTTTTTAAAGGTAGAAATAGATTTAAAGTCTTTATAATTTGTGAGAATATCTTATCTATCCAAATTTAATATTTAAAATTTATCATATTTGACCTAACTTTGAAGGTGTGTAGTTTATACAGATTTAACAAGTCAAATTTACTATTTCAACAATTTTTAACCAAGGAGATATTTGAAACAAAATTAATTGGGAAATGTAATAGAAAAGGACAAAGACCTAGAACATTTGAAAAAAGACAAATTTGTAATTAAATCCTAAAAATAACTAAAAACAAGAGATAATTTATATATTATAAAAGTGCTATAAAAAAATTATATTAAATATTTATATAATTATCATTGAAATAAATAGGCTGAATATAATATATAGACAAAATAACTTTTTTCAGGACATTTTTTTAATAAATTTTAACCAAAATTGAGAGATTTTTCAAACTTGAGTTTAAATTGTTTAATCTCCAGAATCCATTTATCCATTCAAAAATGTATTTTAAACAACAAAATTCACAAATTTACATGAAATTTTTTGTTTGTTCCAATGAAAAAGGTCGTTTCCTATTTTAAACAACAAAAAGGTCACAATTTTCCGATGAAAAAGAATATTTCTTCCATAACTTAAAATTCACCAAATAAACACATGTAATAAGTAATGCTAATAACCACATGTAGTGAGAAATTTTTTAATCAACTATAATCAACTATAGTGAATTATAATAAGTGGGTAGTTAAGGGGTGATTTAGTTGGTTGATCTATGATTAGATGAATTGTTGGTGAGTGGATCAATGGTTTTAATCAACCATAGCAATTATAATAAGTCTGTAGTTAAGAGGCAATTGAGTTGTTTGATCTATTATTAGATGAATTGTTGGTTAGTGGATCAATGGTTTTAATCAACTATAGTCTTGATTATAATAAGTGGGTAGTTAAGAGGTGATTTAGTTGGTTGATCTATTATTATATGAATTGTTGGTTAATGGATCAATGGTTTGAATCAACCATAGTCAATTATAATAAGTGGGTAGTTAAGAGGTGATTGAGTTGGTTGATAAATGATTAGATGAATTTTTTGTTAATGGATCAATGGTTAGAGAATTTGTTGGTTGGTGGGTCAATGGTGAAGGGGTTTAGTAGATTGGTGATTTGGAGTTATGTTGGGTTATTAATTTAATAGGTAATGAGTTAGATATTAAGGGGTTCTTAATAATTGATTAGTCTTAATAAGTGGTGCAATGTGTACCCTATTAGAGAGTAGGGATTTAATGGTTTCATGATTAAATAGGATGAACTAATTTTTATTTCTAATATGATCGAATTTAATGGTTTAATTATTAAATATGATGAATTTAGGTTTGTATTTAATTTGATCAAAATTTCCGATCCTATAGAGTATTTCTTGCATACTGCATTGGGTTTTGATTCATGAATATATCCCACAATGTATTACATGTGCATATCAACAATTATGGGAAATAAGTGGAGGAAATGACACAGATGAAAAGGTAAGAATACACTACATCTCTAAGAAGGTACACACATTCTTGATCTTTATCTCGAAAGAATTAGTCTTTGATTCATGAATTTGGATTTTGATCGATCTCATTATTTTTGGTGCAGAAAGAGTAGTTTATTCTCAAGAGGTTCATAAATGTACCACAGAGTACCAAGGTTGGTATCTACATTTCAATAATGTAATAATAAAACCAATTTTTTACTAATTGACATTCTGACAATTTTGCAGTTTTCCACGCCACAATTTTCAATATATGGAATGATTCTTAATCAGTGTGAATTATGCAATACATTTAACTATTTGGATTGGAGTGTTCATCCTTTCATAGTCATCAAATCAATCATATTGATGAATTCTATGCTTCTTTTGCTTCTTCTTCTACTTCTTATGTTTCTATAAGTAGATTGCCTCGACCTTTTTTTGATAATTTTTTATTCGGTATAAGTTCTTCTCACACTTTACTTATTCCAAAACTAAGAAATTTTATATGAATTTCTCGATGAGTGATTAGAAGTGAATTTTTTTTCAGTTTTTATCACTTTTTCTATCATGGATATGGATAGCAAGTCCCTCAAATCCTACTACTTTGGGTGGAATCATTTGAATATTTGACGCTTTTTGTATATGCAAATTAATACTTGTTTATTTTCTTAACATATTAGTGTTAAATATATATGAATATCATTGTACACTGACTCATTCTAATTGAAAATCACAATTTTGCTTGAAATTGTATATTTCGATAAAAAATAATATTTCTTCCATAACTTAAACTTCACCAAATAAAGATGTAGTGAGCAATGTTTTAAAAATTTATTGGTTAGTGGGTTATGTATGAGTGGGTTGGTAGCATTAAAATTATAAATAAATATATTGGATTATAATCTACCATGATTACCTATAATCAGCCATAGTAAATTATAATAAGTGGGTAGTTAAGGGGTTATTGAGTTGGTTGATCTATGATTAGAGGAATTGTTAGTTAGTGGATCAATGCTTTTAATTAACCATAGTCAATTATAACAAGTGGGTAGTTAATAGGTGATTGGGTTGGTTGATAAATGATTAAGTGAATTGTTGGTTAATTGATCAATGGTTAGAGAATGATTTGGAGTTATGTTGGGTTATTAGTTTAATATGTAATGAGTTAGATATTAAGGGGTTCATAACAATGGATTGGTCTTAATAAGTGGTGCATCATTAATTGTATTAGAGACTAAGGATTTAATGGTTTCATGATTAAATATGGTGAATTGATTTTTGTTCTAATCTACTCCAATTTAATGGTTTCATGATTAAATAGGATGAACTGATTTTTGTTTTTAATTTGACCCAAATTTTTTATCCTCTGTAGTATTTCTTGCATACTGCATTGGGTTTTGATTCTCGAATATATCCCACAATGTATTACATTTACAAATAAATAATTATAAGAAAGAAATGGAGGAAATGAAAAACATGATAGGGTAATAATACACTACATCTCTAAGAAGGTACACACATTCATGATCTTTATCTCCAAGGAATTTGTCTATGATTCATGAATTTGGATTTTGATCTGGATTCTGATTGATCTCATTATTGTTGGTGAAAAATATTACTTGATTCTCTAGAGATGCATCAATGTATTTTGGAGTAACAAGGTCAGTATCTACATTTCAATAATGTAATAATAAAACTAATTTTGTAATAATCAACCTTCTCATAATTTTGCAGTTTGTGAGGCCACCATATTCAATACATGGAATGATTCCTAATCAATGTGAAGTATGTAGTGAAATTAACTAGTTGGATTGGAGTTTTCATCCTTTCATGGTCATCAAATCAAACATATTAATTAATGTTTTGCTTCTTCTTCTGCTTCTTCTTCTTCTTCTATAAGTAGAGTGCCTTGACCCTTTTTTGATAATTTTTGAACTGGTCTTAGTTCATCTCAGGATTTACTTATTCCAAAACTAATAATTTTTATATGAATTTCTTGATCGATTGTTAGAAGTGAATTTTGGTCATTTTTTATCACGTATGCTATCATTGAGATGGATAACAAGGCCCTCAAATGTTGCTACTTTAGGTGGCAATAATTTATATATTCGATGCTTTTTGTATATGCATATTAATACTTGTTTATTTTCTTAACAGATTGATGTCAAATATATATATGCATATCATTGTAAAATCACTCATTCTAATTGAAACCCACAATTTTTCTTGAAATTGCATATTCTGATGAAAAATACTATTTCTTCTACAACTTAAACTTCACCAAATAAGAACATGTAATGAGCAATGCCAATAACCACATGTAGTGAGCAATGTTTTAAAAATTTATGGGTTACTGGGTTATGTATGAGTTAGTTGGTAGCATTATATTTATAAATAACTGTATTGGATTATAATCTACCATGATTAAATATAATAAACCATAGTAAATTATAATAAGTGGGTATTTAAAGGGTGATTGAGTTAGTTGATCTATGATTAGAGGAATTTTTGGTTACTGGAATCATCAATGATTTTAATAAAACATAGTCAATTATAATAAGTTAGTATTTAAAAGGTGATTGAGTTGTTTGATCGATGATTAAATGAGCTATTTGTTAATTGATCAATGGTTAGAGAATATGTTGGTTGGTGGGTCAATGGTGAAGGGGTCTAGTAGATTGGTGATTTAGAGTTATGTTGGGTTATTAATTTAATAGGTAATGAGTTAGATATTAAGGGGTTCATAATAATGGATTGGTCTTAATAAGTGGTGCATAATGTACTATATTAGAGACTATGCATTTAATGGCTTCATGATTAAAGAGGATGAATTGATTTTTGTTTTTAATATGATCCAAATTTCCAATCTTCTGTAGTATTTCTTGCATACTGCATTGGGTTTTGATTCTCAAATATATCACACAATGTATTACATGTACAAATCAACAATTATGAGAAATAAATAGAGGAAATGAAAGACATGACAAGGTAAGAATGTTATTCATAATTACGAAGGTACACACATTCCTAATATTTATCCCCTAAGAATTAGCCTCTAATTCATGAATTTGGATTTTGACCTAGATTTTGATCGATCTCATTATTGTTGGTGCATAAAGAGTACTAGATTCTCTAGAGGTACATCAATGTACCGTGGAGTAACAAGGTTTATCTGTACATTTCAATAGTGTAATAATAAAACTAATGTTGTACTAATAGAGCTTTTTACAATTTTGTAGTTTGCAATGCCACCATTTTCAATATATGGAATGATTCCTAATCAATGTGATGCATTAGATTTAACCTCTTGGATTGGAGTTTTCATCCTTTCCTAGTCATCAAATCAATCAGATAAATGTATTCTATGCTTCTTCTTATTCTTTTTCTACTTCTTCTGCTTCTATAAGTAGAGTTCCCTGACCACTTTTTGATAAATTTTGAATCAGTCTAAGTTCTTCTCAGGCTTTACTTATTCTAAAACTAATAAATTTTATATGAATTTCTTGATCAGGTGTTAGAAGTGAATTTTGGTAATTTTTATCACTTATTATATTATGGAGATGGATAATAAGACCCTTAAATGTTGTTACTTTGGGTGGAAATCACTTGTATATTTGACACTTTTTGTATGTGTAGATTAATACTTGTTTAATTTCTTAACATATTGGTATCAAATATATATGCATATCATTGAAAAATCACTCATTCTAACTGAAACTCAAAATTTTTCTTGAGATTATATTCTGATGAAAAAGACTATTTCTTCCATAACTTACACTTCACCAAATAAACACATGTAATGACAAATGCAAATAACCACATGTAGTGAGCAATGTTTTAAAAATTTATGGGTTAGTGGGTTATGTATGAGTTGTTTGGTACCATTAAAATTATAAATAGCTATATTGGATTATAATCTACCATTATTAAATATAATCAACCATATTAAATTATAATAAGTGGGTACTTAAGGGGTGATTGAGTTGGTTGATCTATGATTATAGGAATTGTTGGTTACTGGATCATTGGTTTTAATCAACCATAGTCAATTATAATAAGTGGGTAGTTAAGAGGTGATTGTGTTGGGTGATCGATGATTAGAAGAATTGTTGGTTAATGGATCAATGGTAAGAGAATGTGTTGGTTGGTGGGTCAATGGTGAAGGGTTTTAGTAGATTATTGATTTAGATTTATGTTCAATTATTAATTTAATAGGTAATAAGTTAGATATTAAGGGGTTCATAATAATGGATTGGTCTTAATAAGTGGTGCATCATGTACTATATTAGAGACTAGGGATTTAATCATTTCATATTTAAATAAGGTGAATTGTTTTTTTGTTTCTAACCTGATCCAATTTAATGGTTTCATAATTAAATAGGGTGAAATGATTTTTGTTTTTAATCATATTAAAATTTCCAATCCTTAATACTATTTCTTGCATATTTCATTGGGATTTTATTCTCGAATATATCCCACAATGTATTACATGTCAAAATAAACAATAGTATGAGAAAGAACTAGAGGAAATGAAACACATGAAAAGTTAAGAATATACTTAATGTCTAAGAAGGTACACACATTCATAATATTTATCTACAAAGAACTAGTCTCTGATTCATCAATTTGGATTTTGATCTTGATTTTGTTCGATCTCATTATTTTTGGTGTAGGAAGAGTATTGGATTCTCTAGAGGAGAATCAATGTACCATGGAGTAACAGGGTTGGTCTCTACATTTCAATAATGTAATAATAAAACCAATGTTGTACTAATCGACCTTTTGACAATTTTTCAGTTTTCCATGTTGTCATTTTCAATATATGGAATGATTCCTAATCAATGTGAAGTATGCAATGCATTTAAATGGATAGATTGGAGTTTTCATCATTTCATGGTCATGACATCAATCGTATTAATGTATTCTCTTCTTCTTCTTCTTCTACTTATTCTTCTTATATAAGTAGAGTTCTTTGACCTTTTTTGATAATTTTTGAACCGGTCTAAGTTCTTCTTAGGGCTTACTTATTCCAAAACTAATAAATTTTATATGAATTTATCAATCAGTCGTTAGAAGTGAATTTTGGTCAGTTTTTATCACTTCTTCTATCATTGAGATAGATAAAAAGGCATTCATATGCTACTACTTCGGGTGGAAATCGTTTGTATATTCAACACCTTTTTTATATGCAGAATAATTTGTGTCTTTTCTAAATAGATTGGTGTCAAATATATATGCATATCATTGTACAATCACTCATTCTAACCAAAATTCATGATACACATTCATTTAAATTTTTGGGTCATTTGGTTTTGGTTATAATGCATTTATTTCAAATTATCGCTCATAGGTTTTTGGTTATAACTTAAACGCATCATAGGAATTCATTTAAAATTTCAAATTCTCTAGTTCATGGGATTTTTACATTGATTGTAACTTAACTAGCTAGAAGTATTTCATTTTAATTGCTGCAAGGGATTCTCTGTAATATCCTCTACATATTTTTGTAGGCTCCTCTTCAAATATTTGAACTAGATGACAATTATTCAAACCTCGACACTGAAGATCCTTACGAAATGATAGTTTAAATTATGCCCAATGATATAACATCGATCTTCATGTATATACGGTCAAAAATATTCCAAAGTTTATATTGTTGCATTATGGCTATAGTATAACATCATGATTCTCCTTGTACTTTTATTTTATTTTTGAATTCTTGATTTTCTGCACCATTGTTTTACTGATGATTCTTTCTTCAAAACAACTCATTCACGCCCTTCATTTATCTCGTATTCCATGGCTTCCTCTTTATAATTCCACGACGCTTTAAGACTAATGTATACACATAGCTTAAGAATATTTTCATTCTTAAGATGGGCATAGTATTTTAAGTTTTTTTTGTGTGAATTATATTCTTATTGTATAAATAGATGTATTGTAAAAATTATAAAATAATTTGGATTGGATTTATATATAAAATTTTAGTAGGCTTAATAATTAATTGCATGTGTTTCTTTGTGACAAGTTGTAAGTTCAAATATAATAGCACATGTAGGGAAAACTGACATGTCTAGAAAGGGGGACAATGCCATTTTTAGGAAAAGTTGGACCATTTGTAAGGTAGATTACTCCACTTGGAAAAGCATGTTCACTATGAGTTCCTACCTCTGCCATCACCTACTTTAGGACTGGACAATATGGCTTTGGTAACATGTAATGCATACTAGGCTCTTGATTTATTTCATTTTATGTTTTTTATTTTTATTTTCAAATATCCATAGGAATCGATAACTAGGGTAGTATTACACTGATGTGATATGATGTGTGAGAAATGCCAAGCATTATAACCTACATATAATAAAATTGCAAAGAAACTATGTGGGGTTGAGTCTCTTGCCTTATATAATATGGATCCCCATGTAGCATGGTGAAAGCTCATAACTTTTCCAAATAATGCGGATTGAACAATGTGAAGAAAAATTTGAAAATTATTTGCTTCAACCACAGAAGGTACAAAAATGCACATGTAGCGTTATGTTTTTATTTTTATTTTTTCATGTATCAAACATTTTGTTTGAGTAACTTAACGATACTTATTAAATTTATGTATTACACCAATCCTTCTACTGCGTTGTACCTTGAAATACAATAATGCTTAAATTATCACATTCAAAATCAAATTAAGTGTTGATAGAATGTAAAATACTGTAATCTTTTGATCAAGTGAGACAATTCAATATTGAAAATTTTTCATAAACGACTATGAGAGGAGAAATAAAATGCACCAAATCGGCGTGGAAGGAAACAATATCAACATCAAATGTATAATTCGCAGCCTTTTTACAATTTGTGGGAATAAAGTATGCTTTATGAGGCATAAGATTCCTTTTCTATTTATTTATAGGCCTTTGCACCATCAAATAAAAAGTCTCATAGAATATCATGTTGAATAAAGGAAAGCTCATGGATGCAACCATAATATTTCACCATGGTTCCTCTAAATATTGAATTAAAGTATTTACATTAGCTAAAAGAATTATTTAATCAATGCTCAACAAAAGCTCCACTTCTCTCCTATCAAACAATGTAAATTTTTATGTCAGTGACTAACTTTATTGATATATCTATTTCGTAGCAATTCTTTAAACTAGTTCATCCAATGGTAAAGTTTGAATTTGTCATTTTGGAAAAAAACTTTGAATATAAACCTCTTGTGTGAAAAACACGACCAAATGTGAAGTTAAGAAAGGAAAAGAAAATACTAATCCAATCACCTTAAGAGAAAGTGGTAAAAGACTGTAAACTTTGATCAAGTGAGATAGTTCAATATTGAAAAAGGGAACCTTTTTTTATCAAATATTTTCTATTGGAACTTGAAAGATAATATTTAAATATTGAGAGGAATTTATGTTGGAAAGGTTATACAATCTGTAAATTTCACAAATGTAAGTCATTTCACTTTACATTCTAGCTTTGAATGAAATTTTGTTTACTATTTTGAATATTCATTGATCTTCTATATGTCACGATTCTTCTAAAATCTATGCCTTCAGGTGTTTCCTTTGCAACATCTAGTGTAATTGCTAGTTCATATTATTAAACACCCTCCCCTGAGGTGGAAACCTCTCATTTTTTTCTTAATTATTTAATTAATTTAATTATCTAATATCCATCTCTCGATGTGTCATTTATATAAAACTTTATATTATTGATTTTTCAAAAATATGTAATTAATATTTTTGTATTAAAATAAATTTTGTTTTAAATGACCCTCTAAAGTGGGTAAATTGGAGTTAATTCAACTAAAATTTTAACTTATATTAATTCACCTGGTCAACGTAAGCCCTTACACGGTGTTTTTTCAGTCAGAGAATAACGATTCCACACCCCTATTGTGCACTTCTCCTGACTTGTTAGGACTCTTCACCCTTTCCCTGTGCTTAGGACTCCATGTCCTAGTAGAAACAATAATTTGTGCCTTAATATTTCAAAATTTAGGACTCTAGGCCCTAATATTTCCCATAGATTTTCATATATTCTTATTTGAAGCTACATTGTTTTCCTCAAGGTACTAGTTGTGAGATCATATGCATCTGATGATCTGCTGGCAATCCCTTGTTTCCCAATACCTACACTTCATAACCTCAGAGATTAAAGGCATAAAAAAAATTCATAATGAATTTAATTCAATCACATTTTACCCAAATGTATACACGACCTCCATAGTAATATGAGTATCCTTCTTGACAGTAACTAAGTTCCTTGCTAAATCCTGCTAAATACAAGGTCAAGCATGTATAATAATATACATCATAAATAATCAACAATATTATGGTCTGTTAAGAATGTATAATCATATAGATCATAAATCATCAACAATATTATGGTTCGTTAACTACTCCACATAGTAGCTTTTATTCTTATGTCACAATCATATACCATCATTCATGTCATGCACAAAAATCAAAATAGGATTCCAAAATAGAAAAATTGTTGATATGCAGTTCACCAAAATCATTCTTATACACTCAACCATAAATATTGTCATAAGCATGCAACAACCATGTGACCCAAACTAGGTTTATAGTGTAAATATGTATACATAAGTCTGAAATATATAATCTTTATATACTCTATCAAAGTCACCCTCTTGGTGTCACCAAAACTAACTAACCAAGAAGGGACACTACATACTCCCCCTCTTGGGCTAAACTTGGCCCGGAGTTTTCTTGCAGTCATAAGATAGTTGTTATGTTTTAATTCTCTTATAATAAAAGGTGTTAACCTTATGTATAAGTATTTCATATTTTTTTCTTCATGTCAATTCATAACTCAATTCTTTGCTAAAGTGAAATCATCTCCATGAAAAACAAAAAATACCCTTCTTAATCAATTAGGAATTATATCCATACTGTATTAGATATGTTTCAATATATAAAATTCCAAATATTTCTTTATCAAAACCAACCATACAATTTATAATACCATAACAAGATACAATTTTATGTAATTTATATGACATCTACTCAAGTTACTAACTTGACATTCCACATGCTTTTCTTCCCATAGTCCTCATTAATCCTTCACATGTCATCTTTTTAGTTCTATGGTATATGGAGCTTTCCAAGCTATACATAGCTCTAGTTGTATAACAACATTGATGGTCCATCCTATCATATAATCAAACTTGCATGAAAAGAGGTAGTAAATCATACATATACAATTGCATGTCAATTTAGTCACCAAACATTATGTTGTATTTATAAGTAATGACTTATCTTTTCTGACTCTAAATTTACGCTTTTCATTTCACAAGACATAGATGCAATCAAATATCTTACGAAAAGTTTAATCCTAAGAATAAAAACAATTTGAAGGTCAAAGCACAATTATTTTAACTTCTCAGGTTAAAGTGGCAACACCTACTTTGTACCACTAAATTTTCCTTGAATTCCATGTTATCCACATTCATTACTTTAGAACCAATTCAACCTCTTTTTAGACTAATTTAATTCCAACATATCAAGTGGAAACACCTACTTTTTACCACTGGATTTTCCTTGAATTCCATAACCATTGATGTTATTCACATTCATTACTTGAGAACCAATTCAATCTTGGTTTAGACTAATTTCATTCTAACATATCAATTTGCAATCTTTTAATCGTAGACAAATCATAAAGTAGGTTACCTATAACATTATATCAACACCCATTTATCAATTACTCATGATTTTTATTCAATAACTAAGCTAATTATTTGGTTTTAGGCCTTATTTATTAACATTAATACATATAAGAAAACCTTCTAGATAAATCTATGAAAACCATACATTTCTCAAACTATAAATAATCATGTTTATTTTAGGTTATATTTACACTGTCAAAATGGATTTGCTAGCCTAAAGCTAAGCTTGATTTATTTCTTTTTTCTTTTTGTTTTATAAAGAATAATTACCACCCTTTCAAAATATTACAACCTTTTTCAAGGCTGCTAACTACTCATACAACTATACATCACAACGCAAATTCCTAAATCCAACAATTTCTTCCATTCCACATAAAAAACAATCATATTAGTTTTCTAAATCACCCAACAATTCCAATTCATCAAAATATGATCTCACTTTTCTTGAAATTTTCGCTCAAAAATATCAAGGGCACATATTCTTGTAAAATAGGAACTAAAATCAAATTTTCATTAACCTCATACCTTATCCTCTAAGCTTAAATAAAACAAATTACAAATCACATAAAAGGTATATCTCTAAACATGATTGTTAATAGTGGAAAATCGTATAAGAAAATACAACATTATTTTATGTGAGGTAGAAGGATTTACAGGGCTGAGAAACATTAGAGAATCTGAAAAGTATTTAAAATCCTCTAAGGTCTGAGGAAAAATCAAATTTGAGCAAATCATAAATGCTTTTGCGCGCATAATCCTTTGAGAAGAGTGCCTTTTGACCTGAAATGTGTGCAATCCTGGGAGTGGTGAAAGTCACTTTCTGAGACAACAAAAAGCACACTCTAGGACAATGATTTCACACTTGAAGCCACCTAAGGACAACCACCAAAGCTTCCTTAGACATCAAGATAGCACACAATTGAATATTTGTGGCACACAATGGTATCATCCCCCTCTCTTGGGTCACCATCCACAACGTACCAAGAGAGGGGAGGAGGATTTGGATTCTCCTATATAAGGCCAACAAGAGATGAAGAACTTGAGAGCACATTGTTATGTTGGCCAGAATTTCCTCAAGCAATACCAGTAGTGTGTGATCTAGAGCTAAGATAGAGGGGACTCAATTGTTGGCCATCCAACAATTTCAGTCCACCATAGTAGAGAGAGGGAGAATTTGCACCGAAGCAAGATTGGAAGTAAAGATATCCTTGAATAAGTACTTATAACCCAAGTTCTAAGGGCCCTTTGGCAAGAGGGTTAAATTTTCATCCTCATTTCCTACCAGCACTCAATAAGAGGGGCCAAAAGAGTCATCGTTTGGATTATTGCAGTTGTTTGACTCTACTCAAAGCTTTTGTTTTATTTGTTTTAGTTTTATTTTAGTTTTTTTTTTATATATGATTGATATTTCTCTATATAGTATGTTTATGATTCTAGCATGTTCCACTAACTTGCTTGACTCCACTTATTTTTCTGCCTGTGACCAATAACTTAAGAGCGTAAACCACACCCCTTAAGTTGGTGTGATTTCGTACATGCGTGCACCAAGCACACTAACACAATGATATTCTCTTGCATACTAAAAATAGTTTTGAGAAGTTCATGAGTTAAATCCTCATAATTTCTCTAATTAATTTAGTTAATTACAATTCAATCCAAATGCAATCGTTAAATTCATTAAGGAGACTATTATGGATTTCGTAGGAACAACAATATAAAGTCTTCTTTGTATATTCTATACTTTGTTTGTCTTAAGAAAATAGAAGAAATATTTCATCAACTTATCATAGTAATCTCTTTCTACATTTTCAAGCATTTAAAAATAAATTTAATCCTACCTCAATCGATCATATTCAAAAATAATTACAACACTGGAGTATAAATACCTAGTCCACATTTTCCTACATATATCAAGATAAGCTATTCAAAATATTCTAAATCACCTAATGGTGTGCACTATACCAATCTTCTTTTCTTCATTTGTAATCAAAGGAAAAAATGCCTTTAAATCTCAAAAAATTATTGTTACAAACATTTATTCCCATAAATTCAAAGTATGCATAATCAATCCTTCTTAATCATGTCAATGAGATTTCATAAAAATAAATTCTTCATTATATGCCAAATAATTACTTACCTTATAGATATCCATGAGATTTCATCAAAATCAATTCTTCATTATATACACAAATAATTACTTATCTTACAGATATAAGTTAGTATAGATTCTAAGCTCATACATAACATAACTAGTACATCCTTCAACATTCCCTAAAATGGTTTCCACAACCATTCACACCTATAAGTCTTTTGAAACCCTTCTTTATTAGGCATGACATACTTCAACCTAGTCCTAAAATAATTTAATATTATCTCCTGAAGAAAATAAACCCATAATCAAGACTTAACAAGATCACAAATTAGATAAAAGAACCCATAATCAACACTTAACAAGATAGAAAATTAGATAAAGGAAGCCACAAAAATTTCATTTTTAACAATTAACAACGTATTCATAAAACATATTTTAACTCTTTAATGTTTGTGCATTGGTTGTGCACCTACATTCATAGTTAAAAATGACTTGTTGGGGATAACTTACATTGAGTTCTAAATTAGCATGGATAATTTTAGAATCAAGATTAGTATGATGAACTCAATCATTACACTAATGAAATTTCAACCTAATACTTCTTACAAAATACCAATCCATACACACTAAGTCTTTATTCCATAATAAGCGATGTTTTTTCTTGGAATGTGTGATTTCATCCAGAAAATACGGTTTTTTTTTTAAATGGAGACTACACAGAGATAGGTCTAAGATAGAACTATATTTCAGTTCTTTTGCAACTAATCTCTTTACAACTTATGATAGACTAGTATAAAAAAATAGTAAGTTAATTCTATAGTTTTCATTTCTTTATTTTAAACTATCAAGAAGTTATTAAAATAAATTAGCCATAACTAGCTCAAATTTAACTTCGAGGTTATTAGTGTGATGATTCCAAGCTTAAACTCTAGTGTGAAGTTGAAAAAAATATTCTAAAAATTTAATGATTATCCACATTAATTCTCTATAACAATTTCAATATTATGACTTTAATAAAGAAGCTACATGAAGAGAAAATAAAAATACCATGCACATTTTCCAAGAATTCCTTTTAGTAATAAACCTAAAGATATAGACAAGAAATTGAATTTGCACAAATAATATTAATATAATAGCATTGTACCATAGATTAAAAAAATGAAGTTGAAATAAAAAATAAGCTTCAACTAGAAATCTTTCCAAATAATCTCAAAATTATAACCTTTAAATGGAATAATAAGAAATGGAAAGAAACTCCAAATTTAGTCTTCCCATAATTTTACTGAATTATTTCAAAAGTATATCCTTAAACTAGAAAACATGAAGATGAATTCCAAGTTAAATATCCATGCAAATTTAAACTTAAACCATGAAAAGTACAACAAGATGAGGTATTAGCTCAATTCTAAAGTACAACTAGATGAAGTAAAATCTTTGTATTAATGTGTTGTAATATTTTTAAAATTATAACTCTTAAGCGGCATAAACTGTGTACTAGAGTTCCCTAACATATTTTTTTTAATTATTAAATCAGAGGGGATTATTAGTTTCCATGTCATTTTTCTATCTTTTTCTCAAAATCTAGCCTCAAACCATATAGAAAAAAATAAAAATAAACAACAACATAAGATTTTATCCTTAAGCCTTAAAAGAAAAGAATAGTAATCCAAATTACACTTATTCTAAGAACAAGTAATAAAACACACATAACAATTAACATGGATCAAAATCATCATTCATATATTAATATACTACAAGCATATATGCCCATTAGGCCCAGTGTTGTAGCTAGCTCTGATACCATATGTAAGATTAGTTTGTTGCTTCTTGTGAAAATTTCTCAATAAACAATTTCTTGTTTGGACTCTGTGACCAATATTTATGTGAATTGTAATTTGGCTTGGATGGTAATATATTAATAATTTTGTGTGTACTATTTTTTGCTCAAAATTCTTAATTGGTATGAGAGCCAACTCTGGCCTAATTCGCTTCAAGGAAGTGCAAGAAGATGGAAAAGTCTTAAATTTCTGAATTCTCTACAAATAAATTAGCATAGAAATGATTTGTTGTGAGTGATTAATTAATTTTTTGTGTTCATCGCTCTCATGTGAGAATTGTAGATGTTTATATCACTCCCACCAGAATCCAAGGACAACAGGTCATCAGTGGAAATATATGAATCACTACGTTCATGCAGGGACTACAAATCGAATCAAATGGTAGGGCTATCAAGTGATGACTCACATTTATTCATTAATAGCCAGATCTCACATAATTAATGGACCAGTGCGTCTTGCACACATATCTTTGTTGTATCCTCATCTCCTCCAATTTCGCATTCAGAGCATAAGTTTCGATTGGGTGGGATAGAAATCAGAGCATAAGTTTCGATTGGGTGGGAAAGAAAACTGCATAAGTTTCGATTGGATGACTATCTAAAATTCTTATGGTTTCTCCTCGACTCAGAGGTCTGTAAGCCCCATTACGATAAAGTAGTTGGGGTTCGTAACAACCATGTGGGTACAAGTCATTTTCGGTAACAACTACACCTCCAATTATTCAGAGGCGCTCAAGTCGATTCTTGATTTGAACCAAGTACATGTGAATTACCTTACTGTCACCAAGAATGTTGGGAAAACGTTCAGTTTAGTTGCAGGTTTTGCTTTTGATTTTTTTCCCACTTGCCTTATTTTGCTCAACCTCATACCTATCATCGTCTGTGACTTCCATGATATTTATGCACCGAGTTCCTTGTGCTGCTGATGCTGCGGGTGTTGCAGGTAAGTGATCCTCGTTGCTTTTATTTGTAGCCCACTTGTAATCTGATGATCGAGCACTGATTGTTAAACAATGTTGTGGGTGTCCATCTAGCATAAAGGTTTTTAATTTTTTTGAGTTTGTATTTCAGACATATATTGAGTCTGGTCAACCCAATATGTGAGTGTAAATTTGTTGAGGTTGACCTCTCTAATCATTTCCCTGTGAAGAAGAAAAAATCCAATATAAAATATTTAAACAACATGAAATTGAGACACCTATATATGAATAACCATGGAAAAACAAGAAAAATTTCAAATAGTTTCATTAGTTTTTGTTATTGTGTGATTTGTGAGTCAGACAGATTGAAAATTTTCAAATAGTTTCATTGGTTTTTGTTATTGTGTGATTTGTGAGTTGGAGCTGAATAAAATAATTAAAAAATGAATATAACTAAATTAATGGTTCTCCATTTTGTGTTAGATACAAATGGGTTTCGTTGTGATTTGGATTTCAAGAGTATTGGTTAAGTGTTATTTTATGAAAATCTTGTGTGGTATATAGGTCATGTTGTATGGTCAAATTTTGAACACATTCAATATCTAGAAAATTATCCTAGATAATTGTCAAACAGAGAAAGCTATGTCAAACACACAGAGCTATGTGGTCTGACATATGGGAGGTTGTCCATAGGATGGTTCATTACTTGGATACTTTTTATGATAGTTACAACGAATTATGTAATTTGGCAAAATAAAATTTGTTCACATTGTTGATCATGCAAGTTAGTCAAAGATGGTAAGAGACATTTATGTTTCAAATGGAGTTCAAGTGACACCTTGAAGATAAGGTGGTAAGAAAGAGTGATATTTGCGACATTCCAGAATGGATATGACTGCTCATGAAGACTAGCCAAACAAATGTGACTAAATATACTTTATGATTTTTGTAATAATCTTTGTAATGATATAATGTAAGGTTTAAAAAAAGGAATTAGAAATAATGGTTACATTAGTAAATATGTAATATTAGTTTATTAGTGATTTCTTTTTGTTGAAAGATTTTTTCCAAAAACAATTCATTATTTGAAATTTGATAAATCTCAGAATACTATTTATATGACTTGAAATTTGCTTTGATAATAATATACAAATAGTTTTGAGTACACTATTTTATTTTCAAAATTATTACTTAAAGTAATATAATGATGAGAAACTCATAAACTAATATATTAATAAAAATCTCATAAAATATGTTTATTGTTTATTTATAAATGTATATATAACTAAATTATATTATCATGAAAAACTCATCATTATATATAAGATTATAAAAAACTTAACCCAATATCCCATGTTATATATATTGATATCTCGATTATATTTCGAGTACAGACTCATCAATAATATAATATATTTTTTCATATACATCTTATTTTTATTATTATAAATAAATAAAGTAAAATTATATATATAAACTCACATTTATCATTCTCATTCAAAAAAATATTCTTAAAACACGTTTAATATAGAAAATTTGCACTGCATATCACATGACATTTATACTCTATTAAATGAGAAATCCACCCTCAAGCAGCCATCCACGGATCTCATTTATTGCATGAGATATATTCATCCAAGCATTAGCCTCTCCCGATCAAAACTAGATTTTGGCACTTGGTTCAATGCAATTTCTAGATACGCCAGTCTTCATCATCTTATTATACTCCATTTTGGCCTTTCTGAACCTGTAGTTGTAAATTAAATGAATAGACAGTAACTCGAGAACGGTTTATTGTGAAGTGAATGTAGGTCGTGTGTGGGATGGTGGGTGGTTTGTAGGATGGTTGGTGGTTTTGCAATGACATTGTTCGTTTATAATGTTATTATTTATTTTTAATTGTAAGATTATTTTTTATTTCAATTTTTTTTTGAAATAATAGATAGATGTTGTTTGTAGAAATAGTTAGTATCAGATTATAGACTGAATCATTTAAAAAAAAAAAAATAGACAGTAACAAACAAATAATAGAAAGTAACGAATTCCAGGGAAGTGCCACTACACTCCAACTTATTAGTGGATCAGAACAACTTAGTTAAATCAAATAAATAGGGCCCATTTATTCTGGACATAACTAGTACAAGATTAATACAGTAAATCACGTCAAAACTTAGATGGTGTTTGTCAACGAGCTAGTGCCAAATTAATACAGTGAACCACATTAAAAAAAATAGAAAAGTACCATGATTGAGGTCCACATGCTCTTCATCTTTAGAAGCGGTGGGTTCGATCGGCGAGCTTACAGATGAGTCTTGTTGGAAGAAGTCTCTTATCTCTGTCGTTCTTGGGTGCGCTTTAGCAAGCAGAGCACTGAGGGGAGTACTGCTGTTGTTATGATGGCATAAGGAGCGAGGGGACTGGGGGTCGAGTCTGAGTACCCTGCACAATTTCTACACTATGTTTCTCTTGGTTACGATGGGAAAGAAAAGTCCAATTTGTTAACAAAATTGAACAATTGGTTTAAGAATAAATTGAATTATTTTTGAAAAATAGTAGAAATTTCAGTATGATTTTAGTTAGAATTGTTGGAAATTAATTCCAACTATTGATATCAATCAGGAGTAATTGCAGAATGATACGAGTGCAGCACATTGAAGCCTTAGCAAAGGCGGTTTCCATTTTCCTGAAGAATTGTAAAAGGATTGGAAAGCTCACACAAGCGAAGTGCAGAGCAGATAAGTATCGGCCCCTTGATATTTATTAAAGGCGATAGCCGACTTCTTAGGAGCAGAGTTAATGCTCAGACTCAAAGTCTCGCCAGCAGCACAGAGCTTTGATTACAAGTTTAAATAGGCTTTAAAGCCTTACCAACATAATCGGCGGAGTTAATGACTAAGGCGGCATAAGTTCGCTGCATTACAAAGCAGCCATGCAATGCAACGATAGTTCTAACACTATCGCATCGCAAATATTCAAAGAACTTAAAGAGTGCACACCGAAGAGTTTTAGTGATGTGATGAGGTCCCACCTCAATCGCAATCACGACATCGCAATGTTACTTGCATGCATGTTGCACTATTGCCGATCCTCGATGCGATGTGGACCCCGCCCCAATCACAATCACAAGCTTCAGTTTAAAGTGTCTTGTTGATATAGATTGCTGCGATGTGATGCGATGCAATCACAATCGCAAATCGCAAAGGGACAATGCATGTTCTCTCATCCGAAATATGAATCACCGATTGAAAACTTGCAATGCGATCGCAATCGCAACATCGCTAATCACAAGATCGCAAGCCGACTGCCGATGTGATATGGGCCCCGCGCCATCGCAATCGCAGGATCGCAATCACAAAGCACAAAGGGTCTTAAAGCCTTTGAACCACTGAAATGTTGATTAACGATTGTGTTCCGGATGCGATGAATGTTTTCAATGGATTTCATATATTTTGAAGTCCGGTCTTATGGGTTGGTTTAAATGTTTTTATTGTAATCGCACCTTATAAAAGGGAATGAGACCGAAGGCTTTTGTAATTAATGTTTTTACTATGAATACGTTTTTATGCATTAAGACGATATTCTGAGAAACATAGAGATTGTTGTAGCCCACAGTGTTATACACATCTAGTTTGTAAGCACTATATGTGCAGATAGAGGACAGAGAAGTTTTGTGAGCACTGTTGTTTTACAATCCACTGATACATTTAGTAAATCCCTCTCAAGGAAGAAGAATCAGATTGTTGATTCTGTATTTATTTTATTCTTTTACGAATTAAGAAAATTGTCCTAAATTGTTTCTGTTCATTCTTCAAATTAAGTTTTAAAACTTTGTGTTGTAGAGGGAACACTCATTCTCTCTTGTTGTTTTGAAGTAATCAGAAACTTCTACATGGTATCAGAGCTAGTCTAGGCAATCAGTGAGTCAAAACAGAGTTTTTTTTTTCACTGTACGAGCTATAAGAAGCTTATTGAGGAGATTTCTACAGCAGAGAAATTTCTTGCTTGTTTTATGATACAGTTAGTATCTTTTCTTTACTTATACAGTTAAGATAGCAGATGTTGGAACTGGTTTGACAAATTCCCAGCTTCCACAGTTTAATAGGAAGAATCATAGTTATTGGTCCATAACTATGAGAGCTTTGTTTGCTTCTTAGGGATTATGGGAGCTAGTTGAAAATGGCTACCCTGAACCTGCAGATGCAGTAGCATTGGCTGTTTTCACAGTAGCAGAAAGAGACCTGTTGAAGAGTGACAGGAAGAAGGACTCCAAAGCCCTCTTTTATCTCTTTCATTCAGTAAATGAGAGTGTTTCCCCATGGATTGCAGCAGCAAAAAAGTCCAAGGAGGCATGGGATATTCTCAAAACTACCTATCAAGGCAGGGAGAAGGTGAAGACTACAAAGTTGCAGATGTTGAGAAGAGACTTTGAAACACTCATCATGAAGAAATCTGATACAATAGATTCATTCTTCACACATGTTATTGGTTTGATAACCCAGATACGATCTCATGGTGAAGCTGTTGAAGAAAGAAGGATTGTAGAGAAGATCTTGAGAAGTTTACCCTCAAGGTTTGAAGTTATTGTGGTAGCAATAAAAGAAACAAAGGATCTCTCACAGTTCACAGTAGATGAACTGAGTGCTTCTCTTATGTCTCATGAACACACACTGAGTAGAGGAATATATTCCTCTTTGGAGCAAGCATTTAAGACTCAGATTTCATTCGGCCAAGGCAGAGGTCGAGGCAGAGCAAATAATAGAGGTCGTGGAAGAGGCCAAAAAAGAGGTAGAAATAATCCTACTAGCACAAGCAGAAGGAGCTACAATTAGAACCAAGATGAAGGTTCAAGAAAACAGCAAGCTCATGGACAAAGGTATGACAAATCCCAAGTCCAATGTCATTATTGCAAGAAATTAGGCCATTATGCCAATGAATGTAGGAAAAAGAAAAATGACATGAAAAATAGATAAAATGCTAATTTTGCAAATGAAGAAGACAAGAACACAAAGATTGTGCTGTTAACATGTAATATCGCACAAGACAAACAAGAAGATTTTTGGTTCTTAGACTTAGGTTGTAGTAATCACGTGACTGGAAAAATTGCAATGTTTGCCAATCTGGATGAAAATGTGAAATTTTAGGTAACAATAGGAACTGATAGTAAGATATTTGTCAAAGGTAAAGGCAGAGTCAATATCCTAGCAAGAAATGGAGAACAGATGATTGTGCCAGATGTATACTATGTACCTGGTCTAAAAAGTAATATTTTGAGCATTGTACAACTCATTGAAAAAGGTTAAAATGTGTTTTTCAAATATGATGTGTGTACAATCAGAGACATACCTTCAAGTAAGAAGATCACTGCAGAGGTGCAGATGACCAACAATAGAATATTTCCTCTCAAACTCAAGGCAGGTTTGAAGGAAGGAAGAACTATTGCGGTTGTAACACAAGAAGTATTTCAAGAAGAAGTGAAAGATAAAAATTGGTTGTGGCAGTTGAGATTTGGACATCTCAATTTCAGAGGCTTGAATTTGTTGCATAGAAAGGGAATGGTAAAAGTATTACCATTAATTTAGAAGCTGGACAACCTTTGTGAAGGCTGAATCTTGGGCAAAAAACACAGAGAAAGCTTTCCAGCAGGAAATAGTATAAGGGAAAAATCACCCTTGGAAATTGTTTAGTCTGATGTGTGTGGACTGATGTAAATACCATCATTTGCTGGAAATAAATATGTTTTAACTTTCATTGATGATTACACCAGAAAGACATGGGTGTATGTGTTAAAACTAAAGAGTGAAGTGTTTAAGAAATTCCGCCACTTCAAAACTCTTGTTGTGAAGCAATGTCAGCATTATATCAAAATGCTCAAAACTAACAGAGGTGGAGAGTATATCTCCAAGGACTTTCTATGTTTTTTCAAAGAGAATGTCATACAAAAGAAATTCACTGTGAGGTGTACACCTCAGCAAAACGGTGTTGCAGAAAGGAAGAATAGGACCATTCTGGACATGGTCATAAGTATGATGAAGGCAAAACACTTGCCGCATGAATACTGGGCTGAAGCTGTCACTTGCACAGTTTACATCTTGTAGAGATGCCCAACTAAATCTGTCATGAACAAAATACCAGAAGAAGCATGGAGTGGACAAAATAAAACTATCACTCACATGAGAGTATTCGACTGTGTGGCATATGCACATGTACCAGATCAGCTAAGAAAGAATCTTGATAGTAAAGGGGAGAAGTGTGTCTTTATTGGCTACTGTGATGAGTCAAAAGCATACAGACTTTATAATACATCCACCAAGAAATTGATAGTAAGCAGAGATGTGCAGTTTTGTGAAGAAGAAGCTTGGGATGGAAGTCTAGAAAAGACTGTGAACATGAAGACAACTCTGTCTCACGAAGAAGAAGAAGAAGGAATAGCAGTTGTTAACCCTTCTTCGGTGGTTCCTCCTCCACCACCACAAGCATAACAAACCACACCAAAAGCTGGAAATATAATAGCCTTGAGAAGTCAAGGAAGTGCTACTCAAAGCACATTGCAGGGAACTGGAATGCCCTCAAGTTCAAATGAAACCTCAAGCACACCAAGAAGACCAAGATCCAGAAATCTGAATGAGATTAATGAACAAGGAGAGGTAAGTAACAATAACAGTCTGAATTCATTATTTTCTTTGTATTACCATGTTGATGACCCAATTCATTTTGAATATTCTTTAAATGATGATAAATGGATTGAAGCAATGAATAAAGAAATTGGTGCAATTGAGAAGAGTAAAACATGGGAGTTAGTGGACCTCCCTGAAGGAAAAGAAGCCATTGGAGTTAAGTGGGTCTATAAGACCAAAAGCAATGCTGAAGGCAATATCGAAAGGCACAAGGCCATACTTGTTGTTAAAGGATACAAGCAACAACAAGGCAGAGACTATGATGAAACCTTTGCACCAGTAGCAAGGATGGAAACAGTTAGAACAGTGTTGTCTATTGTGACAGAACATAAATGGAAGATTTATCAGATGGATGTTAAATCTGCATTCCTGAATGGAGTGTTAAAAGAAGAGATTTATGTTGAAAAACCTCCAGGCTATGAAGTTGAAGGCCAAGAGCATAAAGTCCACAGACTGAAGAAGGCACTTTATGGGCTGAAGCAAGCTCCAAGAGCATGGTACAGTAGGATAGATGCTTATCTTATTGAAAATGGATTTGATAAGTGTGATAGTGAACCCACACTCTACATAAAGGAGAGTGACTGTAAGATTCTTATCATTGTATTATATGTAGATGATTTGATATTTACTAGCAATGATGCTTCTCTCATTGCTAATTTTAAAACAGTCATGAAAAGTGAGTTTGAAATGACTGACTTGGGCTTCTTGAGATATTTTCTTGGAATTGAAGTAGACCAAAGTGAAAATGGTGTTTTCATTTATCAAGCTAAATATGTAGAAGCAGTATTGAAGAGATTCAACATGCAGAACAACAAATCAGTTGTGACTCCAACAGTGATGGGGTTGAAATTGAATAAAGAAGATAATAGTAAGGATTTTGATCCAAAGTTGTATAAAAGAATAGTTGGTAGCCTTATGTACTTGACTGCAACTAGGCCAGACATTATGCACGTTGTTAGCTTGATCTCCAGATTCATGAAAAGACCAAAAGAAGCTCATTGACAAGCAGCCAAGAGAATTCTAAGGTATGTAAATGGAATGAAGGGGTTTGGTATATTATACTCCTCTTATGAAAGTTTCATGTTGACAGGCTACACTGACACTGATTGGGCTGGAAGTGTTGATGATCATAAGAGAACATCAAGATATGTGTTTCATTTGGGATCGAGAGTAGTTTCATGTGCTTCTAAGAAGCAACCGATAGTTGCTTTATCTACAGCTAAAGCAGAATATGTGGCTGCAACAACAGCGACATGCCAAGTAGTATGGCTAAGAAAAGTTCTTATAGATTTGTGTTATGAAAAAGAAAAGGGCACAAACATTTACCGTGATAATAGCTCGACGATAGCATTGTCTAAAAATTATGTCTTTCATAAAAGGACAAAGCACATTGACACCAAGTTTCACTTCATACGTGAATTGGTTAACAATGGTGAGACTATTTTGCAACATTGCAGAACAGAGGATCAATTTGCAGATATCCTCACAAAGCCACTAGCATAGAAAAGCTTTGATCATTTCAGAAAATGCCTGGGTATGCAGAAAAACCCAGCAGTTGAAATTAAGGGGGAGTGTTGGAAATTAATTCCAACTATTGATATCAATCAAGAGTAATTGCAAAATGACATGAGTGCAGCACATTGAAGCCTTAGCAAAGGCGGTTTCCGTTTTCCTAAAGAATTGTAAAAGGATTGGAAAGCTCGCACAAGTGAAGTAAAGAGCAGATAAGTATCGGCCCCTTGATATTTATCAAAGGCGGTAGCCGACTTCTTAGGAGCATAGTTAATGCTCAGACTCAAAGTCTCGCCAGCAGTGCATAGCTTTGATTACAAGTTGGAATAGGCTTTAAAACCTTACCAACATAATCAATGGAATTAATGACTAAGACAGCATAAGTTCGCTGCATTACAAAGCAGCGATGTGATTGAACGATAGTTCTAACACTATCGCATCGCAAATCTTCAAAGAACTTAAAGAGTGCACACCAAAGAGTTTTAGTGATGTGATGAGGTCCCACCTCAATTGCAATCACGACTTTGCAATGTTACTTGCATGCCTATTGCACTATTGCTGATCTCCGATGCAATGTGGACCCCGCTCCAATTGCAATCGCAAGCTTCAGTTTAAAGTGTCTTGTTAATATGGATTGCTGTGATGCGATGTGATGCAATCGCAATCGTAGATTGCAAAGGGACAATGCATGTTCCACCATCTGAAATATGAATCGCAGATTGAAAAGTTGCGATGCGATCGCAATCGCAACATCGCTAATTACAATATCTCAAGCCGACTGCCAATGCGATATGGGCCTTGCGCCATCGCAATCACAAAGTGAAAAGGGTCTTAAAACCTTTGAACCACTGAAATGTCAATCGTCGATTGAGTTCTGGATGTGATGCATGTTTTCAATGGATTTCATATATTTTGAAGTCCAGTCTTATGGGTTGGTTTAATTGTTTTTATTGTAACTGTGCCTTATAAAAGGGAATGAGCCCGAAGGCTTTTCTAATGAATGTTTTTACTGTGAATACGTTTTTATGCATTAAGACGATATTCTGAGAAACGGAGAGATTGTTGTAGCCCGTACGCTGATACACAACAATTTTGTAAGCACTGTATGTGCGGATAGAGGACAGAGAATTTTTTTGAGCACTGTTGTTTTACAGTCCACTGATACACTTAGTAAATCCCTCTCAAGGAGGAAGAATCAGATTGCTAATAATGTATTTCTTTTATTCTTTTATGAATTAAGAAATTTGTCCTAAATTGTTTCTGTTCATTCTGCAAATTAATTTTTAAAACTTTGTGTTGTAGAGGGAATCTTCATTCTCTCTTGTTTTTTGAAGTAATCAGAAACTTCTACATGGTATCAGAGCTAGTCTAGGAACTAAGTGAGTCAAAACAGAGTTTGTTTTTCACTGTAGGAGTTTAAAGAAGCTTATTGAGCAGATTTCTCTGGCAGAGAATGTTCTTGCTTGTTTTATTATACATTCAATATCTTTTCTTTACTTATACAGTTAAGATGGCATATGCTAGAACTGGTTTGACAAATTCCCAGTATCCACAGTTTAATGGGAAGAATCATAGTTATTGGTCCATAACTATGATATCTTTGTTTGCTTCTCAGGGATTATGAGAACTAGTTGAAAATGGCTACCCTGAACCTGCAGATGCAGTAGCGTTGGCTGCTTTGACAGTAGCAGAAAGAGACCTGTTGAAGAGTGACAGGAAGAAGGACTCCAACGCCCTCTTTTATCTCTTTCAATCAGTAAATGAGAGTGTTTTCCCATGGATTGCAGCAGCAAAAAAGTCCAAGGAGGCATGGGATATTCTCAAAACTACCTATCAACGCATGGAGAAGGTGAACACTCCAAAGTTGTAGATGTTGAGAAGATACTTTGAAACACTCAGCATGAAGGAATATGATACAATAGATTCATTCTTCACACATGTTATTGGGTTGATAACCTAGGTACGATCTCATGGTGAACCTCTCGAAGAAAGAAGGATTGTAGAGAATATCTTGAGAAGTTTACCCTCAAGGTTTGAAGCTATTGTGGTAGCAATAGAAGAAACAAAGGATCTCTCACAGTTCACAGTAGATGAACTGAGTGCTTCTCTTATGTCTCATGAACACAGACTGAGTAGAGAAACAGATTCCTCTTTGGAGCAATCATTTAAGACAAATATGTCATTCGGCCGAGGCAGAGAAAATAATAGAGGTTGTGGAAGAGGCCAAAACAGAGGTAGAAATAATCCTGCTAGCACAAGCGGAAGGAGCTGTAATCAGAACCAAGATGAAGACTCAAGCAAATAGCAAGCTCATGGACAAAGGTATGACAAATCCCAAGTCCAATGTCATTATTGCAATAAATTAGGCCATTATGCCAATGAATGTAGGAAAAAGAAAAATGACACGAAAAATAGACAAAATGCTAATTTTGCAAATGAAGAAGATAAGAACCCAAAGATTGTGTTGTTAACATGTAACATCGCACAAGAAAAACAAGAAGATTTTTGGTTCCTAGACTTAGGTTGTAGTAGTCACATGACTGGAAACATTGCAATGTTTTCCAATCTAGATGAAAATGTGAAATTTGAGGTAACAACAGGAACTAATGGTAAGATATTTGTCAAAGGTAAAGGCAGAGTCAGTATCCTAGCAAGAAATGGAGAACAGATGATTGTGCTAGATGTATACTATGTACTTGGTCTAAAATGTAATCTTTTGAGCATTGGACAACTCATTGACAAAGGTTACAATGTGTTCTTCAAAGATGATGTGTGTACAATCAGAGACATACCTCCAAGTAAGAAGATCATTGCAGACATGTAGATGACCACCAATAGAATGTTTTCTCTCAAACTCAGGGCAAATTTGAAGGAAGGAAGAACTATTGTAGTTGTAACATAATAAGTCTTTCAAGAAGAAGTGAAAGATGAAAATTGGTTGTGGCACTTGTGATTTGGACATCTCAATTTCAGAGGCTTGAATCTGTTGCACAGAAAGGGAATGGTAAAAGGATTTCCATTAATTGAGAAGCCGGACAACCTTTGTGAAGGCTGCATCTTGGGAAAACAACATAGAGAAAGCTTTCTAGCAAGAAAGAGTAAAAGGGAAAAAGCACCCTTGGAAATTGTTCAATCTGATGTGTGTGGACCGATGCAAATACCATCATTTGCTGGAAATAAATATGTTTTAACCTTCATTTATGATTACACCAGAAATACATGGGTACGTATGTGTTAAAACAGAAGAGTGAAGTGTTTGAGAAATTTTGCCACTTCAAAACTCTTGTTGAGAAGCAATGTGGGCATTATATCAAAGAGCTCAGAACTGAAAGAGGTGGAGAGTATATCTCCAAAGACTTTCTGTGTTTTTGCAGAGATAATGGCATACAAAAGAAATTCGCCGTGATGTATACACCTCAGCAAAATGGTGTTGCAGAAAGGAAGAATAGGACCATTTTGGACATGGTCAGAAGTATGCTAAAGGAAAAACACTTGCCACATGAGTACTGGGCTGAAGCTATTGCTTGTGCAGTTTAAATCTTGAATATATTCCCAACTAAAGTTGTCATGAAAAAAATACCAGAAGAAGCATGGAGTGGACAAAAGCAAACTGGCACTCACATGAGAGTATTCGGTTGTGTGGCATATGCACATGTTCCAGATCAGCTAAGAAAAAAGCTTGATAGTAAGGTGGAGAAGTGTGTCTTTATTGGCTACTGTGATGAGTCAAAAGCATACAAAATTTATAATCCATCCACTAAGAAATTGATAGTAAGCAGAGATGTGCAGTTCTGTGAAGAAGAAGCTTGGGATGGAAGTCTAGAAAAGACTGTGAACGTGAAGACAACTCTGTCTCACGAATAATAAGAATAAGGAACAGCAGCTGTTAACCCTTCTTTGGCGGTTCTTCCTCCGCCACCACAAGCACAACAAACCACACCACAAGCTAGAAATCAAACAACCTTGAGAATTCAAGGAAGTGCTACTCAAAGCACATTGCAGGGATCTAGAACGCCCTCAAGTTCGAATGAAACTTCAAGCACACCAAGAAGACCAAGATTCAAAAATCTGAATGAGATTTATGAGCAAGGAGAGGTAAGTAACAATACCAGTCCTAATTCCTTATTCGCTTTGTATTGTCATGTTGATGACCCAATTCATTTTGAAGATGTCGTAAATGATGATAAATGGATTGAAGCAATGAATGAAGAAATTGGTGCAATTGAGAAGAGTAAAACATGGGAGTTACTGGACCTCCCTGAAGGCAAAGAAGCCATTGGAGTTAAGTGGGTATATAAGACCAAAAGCAATGCTTAAGGCAAGATCGAAATGCACAAGGACTGACTTGTTGTTAAAGGTTACAAGCAACAACAATGCAGAGACTATGATGAAACCTTTGCACCAGTAGCAAGGATGGAAATAGTCAGAACAATGTTGTCTAATGTGGCACAACAGAAATGGAAGATTTATCAGATGGATGTTAAATCTGCATTCCTAAATGGAGTGTTAAAAGAAGAGGTTTACGTTGAACAACCTCCAGGCTATGAAGTTGAAGGCCAAGAGCATAAAGTCTGCAGACCAAAGAAGACTCTTTATGGGCTGAAGCAAGCTCCAAGAGCATGGTACAATAGGATAGATGCTTACCTGATTGAGAATGGGTTCGAGAAGTGTGATGGTGAACCCACACTCTACATAAAGGAGAATGATGGTAAGATTCTTATCGTTGTATTATATGTATATGATTTGATAGTTACTGGCAATGATGCTTCTCTCATTGCTAATTTTAAAGCAGTCATGAAAAGTGAGTTTGAAATGACTGACTTGGGCTTCTTGAGATATTTCCTTGGAATTGAAGTAGACCAAAGTGAAAATGGTGTTTTCATTTCTCAAGCTAAATATGTAGAAGCAGTATTGAAGAGATTCAACATGCAAAACAACAAAGCAGTTGTGACTCCAACAGTGATGGGGTTGAAATTGAGTAAAGAAGATAACAATAAGGATTTTGATCCAATGTTGTATAAGAGCATAGTTGGCAGCCTTATGTACTTGACTGCAACTAGGCCAAACATTATGTACGCTGTTAGCTTAATCTCCAGATTCATGGAAAGACTGAAAGAAGCTTATTGGCAAGCAACCAAGAGAATTCTATGGTATGTAAATGGAACAAAGGGGTTTAGTATATTATAATCCTCTTCTGAACGTTTCATGTTGACAGGTTACACTGACAGTGATTGGGCTGGAAGTGTTGATGATCAGAAGAGCACATCAAGATATGTGTTTCATTTGGGATCAGGAGCAGTTTCATGGGCTTCCAAGAAGCAATCGATAGTTGCTTTATCTACAGCTGAAGCAGAATATGTGGCTGCAACAGTAGCAGCATGCCAAGAAGTATGGCTAAGAATATTTCTCATAGATTTGTGGTATGAACAAGAAAAGGGCACAACCATTTACTGTGACAATAGCTCGGCGGTAGCATTGTCTAAAAATTATGTCTTTCATAAAAGGACAAAGCACATTGACACCAAGTTTCACTTCATACGTGAATTGGTTAACAATGGTGAGATTGTTTTGCAACATTGCAGAATAGAGAATCAATTTTCAGATATTTTCACAAAACTAGTAGCACAGAAAAGCTTTGATCGTTTCAGAGAATGCCTGGGTATGCAGAAAAACCCAGCAGTTGAAATTAAGGGGGAGTGTTGGAAATTAATTCCAACTACTGATATCAATTAGTAGTAATTGAAGAATGACACGAGTGTAGCACGTTGAAGGCTTAGCAAAGGCAGTTTCCATTTTCCTGAAGAATTGTAAAAGGATTGGAAAGCTCGCACAAGCAAAGTGCAGAGCAGATAAGTATCATCCCCTTGATATTTATCAAAGGTGGTAGCCGAATTCTTAGGAGTAGATTTAATGCTCAAAATCAAAGTCTCGCCAGCAGTGGAGAGCTTTGATTACAAGTTGAAATAGGCTTTAAATCCTTACAAACATAATCGGCAGAGTTAATGACTGAGGCAGCATAAGTTCTCTGCATTACAAAGCAGCGAAGCGATGCAACGATAGTTCTAATACTATCGCATCGCAAATTTTCAAAGAAATTAAAGAGTGCACACTGAAGAGTTTTAGTGATGCTATGAGGTCCCACCTCTATCGCAATCGCGGCATCGCAATGTTACTTACATGCCTGTTGCACTATTGCCAATCTCCGATGTAATGTGGACCCCACTCCAATTGCAATCGCAAGATTTAGTTTAAAGTGTCTTGTTTATATGGATTGCTGCGATGCGATGTGATGCAATCGCAATCGCAAATTGCAAAGGGACAATGCATGTTCCACCATACAAAATATGAAATGCCGATTGAAAAGTTGCGATGCGATCGCAATCACAACATCGCTAATCACAATATCACAAGCAAACTACAGATGCGATATGGGCCTCGCGCCATTGCAATCGCAGGATCGTAATTGCAAAGTGCAAAGAGTCTTAAAAACTTTGAACCACTGAAATGCCGATTTTCGATTGAGTTTTGGATGCGATGAATGTTTTTAATGGATTTCATATATTTTGAAGTCCGGTCTTATGGGTCGGTTTAATTTTTTTTATTATAACCGCGACTTATAAAAGGGAATGAGCCCGAAGGATTTTGTAATGAATGTTTTTACTGTGAATACGTTTTTATGCATTAAGACGATATTCTGAGAGACAGAGAGATTGTTGTAGCCTGCAGGCTGATACACAGCAAGTTTCTAAGCACTGTATGTGTGGATAGAGGACATAGAAGTTTTGTGAGCACTGTTGTTTTACAGTCCACTGATACACTTAGTAAATCCCTCTCAAGGAGGAAGAATTAGATTGATGATTATGTATTTCTTTTATTCTTTTATGAATTAAGAAAATTGTCCTAAATTGTTTCTGTTCATTTTGCAAATTAAGTTTTAGAACTTTGTGTTGTAGAGGGAATTTTCATTCTCTCTTGTTGTTTTGAAGTAATCAGAAACTTCTACATGGTATTAGAGCTAGTCTAGGCACTCAGTGAGTCAAAACAGAGTTTGTTTTTCACTGTAGGAGCTATAAGAAGCTTATTGAGCAGATTTCTCTGACAGAGAAAGTTCTTGCTTGTTTTATTATACAGTTAGTATCTTTTCTTTACTTATACAGTTAAGATGGCAGATGTTGGAACTGGTTTGAAAAATTCCCATATTCCATAGCTTAATGGGAAGAATCATAGTTATTGGTCCATAACTATGAGAGCATTGTTTGTTTCTCAGGGATTATGGGAGCTAGTTGAAAATGGCTACCCTAAACCTGCAGATACAACAGCGTTGGCTGATTTGACAGTAGCAGAAAGAGACCTGTTGAAGAGTGACAGGAAGAAGGAATCCAAAGCCCTCTTTTATCTCTTTCAATCAGTACATGAGAGTGTTTTCCCATGGATTGCAGCAGCAACAAAGTCCAAGGAGGCATGGGATATTCACAAAACTGCCTATCAAGGCATGGAGAAGGTGAACACTGAAAAGTTGCAGATGTTGAGGAGATACTTTGAAACACTTAGCATGAAGGAATATGATACAATAGATTCATTCTTCACACATTTTATTGGGTTGATAACCGATATAAGATCTCATGGTGAAGCTCTTGAAGAAAGAAGGATTGTAGAGAAGATCTTGAGAAGTTTACCCTCAAGGTTTGAAGCTATTGTGGTAGCAATAGAAGAAACAAAGGATGTCTCACAATTCATAGTAGATGAACTGAGTGCTTCTCTTATGTCTCATGAACACAGACTAAGTAGAGGAACAAATTCCTCTTTGGAGCAAGCATTTAAGACTCAGATGTCATTTGGCTGAGGCAAAGAAAATAATAGAGGTTGTGGAAGAGGCCAAAATAGAGGCAAAAATAATCCTGCCAGCACAAGCGGAAGGAGTTGCAATCAGAACCAAGATGAAGGTTCAAGAAAACAACAAGCTCATGGACAGAGGTATGACAAATCCCAAGTCCACTGTCATTATTGAAATAAATTAGGCCATTATGCCAAGGAATGTAGGAAAAAGAAAAATGACATGAAAAAAAGACAAAATGCTAATTTTTCAAATGAAGAAGATAAGAACCCAAAGATTGTGTTGTTAACATGTAACATAGCACAAGACAAACAAGAAGATTTATGGTTCTTAGACTCAAGTTTTAGTAATCACATGACTTGAAACATTGCAATGTTTGCCAATCTGGATGAAAATGTGAAATCTATGGTAACAACAGGAACTGATAGTAAGATATATGTCAAAGGTAAAGGCAGAGTCAGTATCCTAGCAAGAAATGGAGAACATATGATTGTGCCAGATGTATATTATGTACCTGGTCTAAAATGTAATCTTTTGAGCATTGGATAGCTCATTGACAAAGGTTACAATGTGTTCTTCAAAGATTATATATGTACAATCAGAGACATACCTCCAAGTAAGAATATCAATTCAGAGGTGCAGATGACCAGCAATAGAATGCTTCCTCTCAAACTTAGGGCAGATTTGAAGGAAGGAAGAACTATTGTAGCTGTAACACAAGAAGTCTTTCAAGAAGAAGTGAAAGATGAAAATTGGTTGTGGCACTTGAGATTTGAACATCTCAATTTCAGAGGCTTGAATCTGTTGCACAGAAAGGGGATGGTAAAAGGATTGCCATTAATTGAGAAGCCGGACAACGTTTGTGAAGGCTGCATCTTGGGAAAACAACACGGAGAAAGATTTCTAGCAGGAAAGAGTATAAGGGAAAAAGCACCCTTGGAAATTGTTCACTCTGATGTGTGTGGACCGATGCAAATACCATCATTTGCTGGAAATAAATATGTTTTAACTTTCATTGATGATTACACCAGAAATACATGGGTGTATGTATTAAATCAAAAGAGTGAAGTGTTTGAGAAATTCTGCCACTTCAAAACTCTTGTTGAGAAGCAATGTGGGAATTATATCAAAGTGCTCAGAACTGACAGAGGTGGAGAGTATATCTCCAAGGAATTTCTATGTTTTTGCAGAGAGAATGGCATATAAAAGCAATTCACCGCGAGGTATACACCTTAGAAAAATGGTGTTGCAGAAAGGAAGAATAGGACCATTCTAGACATGGTCAAAAGTATGCTGAAGGCAAAACACTTGCCGCATGAGTACTGGGCTGAAGTTGTCACTTGCGTAGTTTACATCTTGAACAGATGCCCAACTAAAGTTGTCATGAACAAAATACCAGAAGAAGCATGGAGTGGACAAAATCAAACTGTCACTCACATCAGAGTATTCAACTATGTGGCATATGAACATTTACCGGATTAGCTAAGAAAGAAGCTTGATAGTAAGGGGGAGAAGTGTGTCTGTATTCGCTACTGTGATGAGTCAAAAGCATACAAACTTTATAATCCATCCACCAGGAAATTGATAGTAAGCATAGATGTGTAGTTCTGTGAAGAAGAAGCTTGGGATGGAAGTCTAGAAAAGACTGTGAACGTGAAGACAACTTTGTCTCATGAAGAAGAATAAGAAGGAAAGACAGCTATTAACCCTTCTTCGGCGATTCCTCCTCCACCGCCACAAGCACAACAAACCACATCACAAGCTAGAAATCAAACAGCCTTGAGAAGTCAAGGAAGTGCTACTCAAAGCACATTGCAGGGATTTCGAACGCCCTCAAGTTCAAATGAAACTTCAAGCACACCAAGAAGACCAAGATTCAAAAATCTGAATGAGATTTATGAACAAGGAGAGGTAAGTAACAATATCAGTTTGAATTCATTATTCGCCTTGTATTGTCATGTTGATGACCCAATTCATTTTGAAGATGCTGTAAATGATGATAAATGGATTGAAGCAATGAATGAATAAATTGGTGCAATTGAGAAGAGTAAAACATGGGAGTTAGTGGACCTCCCTGAAGGCAAAGAAGCCATTGGAGTTAAGTGGGTCTATAAGACCAAAAGAAATGTTGAAGGCAAGATCGAAAGGCACAAGGCCAGACTTGTTGTTAAAGGCTACAAGAAACAACAAGGCAGAGACTATAATGAAACCTTTGCACCCGTAGCAAGGATGGAAACAGTCAGAACAGTGATTTCTATTGCGACACAACAGAAATGGAAGATTTATTAGATGGATGTTAAATCTGCATTCCTGAATGGAGTGTTAAAAGAAGAGGTTTACGTTGAGCAACCTCCAGGCTATGAAGTTGAAGGCCAAGAGCATAAAGTCTGCAGACTAAAGAACGTTCTTTATGGGCTGAAGCAAGCTCCAAGAGCATGGTACAACAGGATAGATTCTTACCTGATTGAAAATGGGTTCGAGAAGTGTGATGATGAACCCACACTCTACATAAAGGAGAATGACGGTAAAATTCTTATCGTTGTATTATATGTAGATGATTTGATATTTACTGGCAATGATGCTTCTCTCATTGCTAATGTTAAATTAGTCATGAAAAGTGAGTTTGAAATTACTGACTTGGGCTTCTTGAGATATTTTCTTGGAATTGAAGTAGACCAAAGTGAAAATGGTGTTTTCATTTCTCAAGCTAAATATGTAGAAGCAGTATTGAAGAGATTCAACATGCAGAACAACAAAGCAGCTTTGACTCCAACAGTGATGGGGTTGAAATTGAGAAAAGAAGATAATAGTAAGGATTTTGATCCAAAGTTGTATAAGAGCATAGTTGGCAGCCTTATGTACTTGACTGCAACTAGGCTGGACATTATGCACGCTATTAGCTTAATATACAGATTCATGGAAAGACTGAAAGAAGCTCATTGGCAAGCAGCCAAGAGAATTCTAAGGTATGTAAATGGAATGAAGGGGTTTGGTATATTATACTCCTCTTCTGAAAGTTTCATGTTGACAGGTTACACTGACACTGATTAGGCTGGAAGTGTTGATGATCAGAAGAGCACATCAGGATATGTGTTTCATTTGGGATCGGGAGCAGTTTCATGGGCTTCCAAGAAGCAACCGATAGTTTCTTTATCTACAACTGAAGCAGAATATGTGGCTACAACAGCAGTAGCATGCCAAGCAGTATGGTTGAGAAGAGTTCTCAGAGATTTGTGTTAAATACAAGAAAAGGGCACAACCATTTACTGTGACAATAGCTCGGTAATAGCATTGTCTAAAAATTATGTCTTTCATAAAAGGACAGAGCACATTGACATCAAGTTTCACTTCATACGTGAATTGGTTAACAATGGTGAGATTGTTTTGCAACATTGAAAAATACAGGATCAATTTGCAGATATCCTCACAAAGCCACTAGCACAGAAAAGCTTTGATCATTTCAGAGAATGCCTAGGTATGCAGAAAAACCCAGCAATTGAAATTAAGGGGGAGTGTTGGAAATTAATTCCAACTACTGATATCAATCAGCAGTAATTGTAGAATGACACGAGTGCGGCACATTGAACCCTTAGAAAAGTCAGTTGCCATTTTCCTAAAGAATTGTAAAAGGATTTGAAATCTTGCACAAGCGAAGTGCAAAGAAAATAAGTATCAGCCCCTTGATATTTATCAAAGGCGGTAGCCGACTTCTTAGGAGCAGAGTTAATGCTTAGACTCAAAGTCTCACCAGCAGCGTAGATCTTTGATTACAAGTTGAAATAGGCTTTAAAGCCTTACCAACATAATTGGCGGAGTTAATGACTGAGGCGGCATAAGTTCACTGCATTACAAAGCAGCGATATGATGCAACGATAGTTATAACACTATCGCATCACAAATCTTAAAATAACTTAAAGAGTGCACACCAAAGAGTTTTAGCGATGCGATGAGGTCCCACCTCAATCGCAATCATGGCATCGCAATGTTACTTGCATTCCTGTTGCACTATTGCCCATCTCCAATGCGATGTGGGCCCCACTCCAATCGCAATCGCAAGCTTCAGTTTAAAGTGTCTTCTTGATATGGATTACTGCGATGCGATGCAATCGCAATCGCAAATCGCAAAGGGACAATGCATGTTCCGCCATCCAAAATATGAATCGCCGATTGAAAAGTTGCGATGCGATCACAATCACAACATCGCTAATCACAAGATCGCAAGCCGACTGCTGATGCGATATGGGCCCCATGCCATCGCAATCACAGGATCATAATCGAAAAGCGCAAAGGGTCTTAAAACCTTTGAACCGTTGAAATGCCGATTGCTGATTGAGTTCTGGATGCGATGAATGTTTTCAATGGATTTCATATATTTTGAAGTCTGGTCTTATTGGTCGATTTAATTGTTTTTATTGTAACCATGCCTTATATAAGGCAATGAGGCCGAAGGATTTTGTAATGAATTCTTTTACTGTGAATACGTTTTTATCCATTAAGACGATATTCTGAGAAACAGAGAGATTGTTGTAGCCTGCAGGCTGATACACAACAAGTTTGTAAGCACTGTATGTGTGGATAGAGGACAGAGAAGTTTTGTGAGCACTATTGTTTTACATTCCACTGATACACTTAATAAATCCCTCTCAAGGAGGAAGAATTAGATTGATGATTATGTATTTCTTTTATTTTTTTATGAAATAAGAAAATTGTCCTAAATTGTTTCTGTTCATTCTGCAAATTAAGTTTTAAAACTCTGTGTTGTAGAGGGAATCTTCATTCTCTCTTGTTGTTTTGAAGTAATCAGAAACTTCTACATGGTATCAAAGCTAGTCTAGGCACTTAGTGAGTCAAAACAAAGTTTTTTTTTCATTGCAGGAGTTGTAAGAAGCTTATTGATCAGATTTCTCCGAAAGAGAAAGTTCTTGCTTGTTTTATTATACAATCAATATCTTTTCTTTACTTATACAGTTAAGATGGCATATTTTGGAACTGGTTTGACAAATTCCCATCTTCCACAGTTTAATGGGAATAATCATAGTTATTGGTCCATAACTATGAGGGCTTTGTTTGCTTCTCAGGGATTATGGGAGCTAGTTGAAAATGGCTACCCTGAACCTGCAGATGCAACAACGTTGGCTGCTTTGACAGTAGGAGAAAGATACATGTTGAAGAGTGACAGGAAGAAGGACTCGAAATCCCTCTTTTATCTCTTTTAATCAGTACATGAGAGTGTTTTTCCACAGATTGCAGAAGCAACAAATTTCAAGGAGACATGGGATATTCTGAAAACTGCCTATCAGGGCATGGAGAAGGTGAAGACTACAAAGTTGTAGATCTTGAGAAGAGACTTTGAAACACTCAACATGAAGGAATCTAATACAATAGTTTCATTCTTCACACATGTTATTGGGTTAATAACCCAGATAAGATATCATGGTGAAGCTCTTGAAGAAAGAAGGATTGTAGAGAAGATCTTGAGAAGTTTACCCTCAAGGTTTGAAGCTATTGTGGTAGAAATAGAAGAAACAAAGGATCTCTCACAGTTCACAGTGGATGAACCGAGTGCTTCTCTTATGTCTCATGAACACAAACTAAGTAGAGGAACAGATTCTTCTTTGGAGCAAGAATTTAAGACTCAGATGTCATTCGGCCGAGGCAGGGCAAATAATAGAGGTCATGGAAGAGGCCAAAACAGAGGCAAAAATAATCCTACTGGCACAAGCGGAAGGAGCTGTAATCAGAACCAAGATGAAGGTTCAAGCAAACAATAAGCTCATGGACAAAGGTATGACAAGTCCCAAGTCCAATGTCATTATTGCAAGAAATTAGGCCATTATGCCAATGAATGTAGGAAAAATAAAAATGACATGAAAAATAGACAAAATGCTAATTTTGCAAATGAAGAAGATAAGAACCCAAAGATTGTGTTGTTAACATGTAACATCGCACAGGACAAACAAGAATATTTTTGGTTCTTAGACTCAGGTTGTAGTAAACACATGACTGGAGACATTGCAATGTTTGCCAATCTGGACAAAAATGTGAAATCTGAGGTAACAACAGGAACTGATAGTAAGATATCTGTCAAAGGTAAAGGCAGAGTCAGTATCCTAGCAAGAAATGGAGAATATATGATTGTGCCATATGTATACTATGTACCTGGTCTAAAATGTAATCTTTTGAGCATTGGACAGCTCATTGACAATGGTTACAATGTGTTCTTCAAAGATGATGTGTGTACAATCAGAGACATAACTCCAAGTAAGAAGGTCATTGCAAAGGTGCAGATGACCAGCAATAGAATGTTTCCTCTCAAACTCAGGGTAGATTTGAAGGAAGGAAGAACTATTGCAACTGTAACACAAGAAGTCTTTCAAGAAGAAGTGAAAGATGAAAATTGGTTGTGGCACTTGAGATTTGGACATCTCAATTTCGGAGGCTTGAATCTATTGCATAGAAAGGGAATGGTAAAAGGATTGCCATTAATTGAGAAGACGAATAGCCTTTGTGAAGGCTGCAACTTGGGAAAACAACACAGAGAAAGCTTTCTAGCAGGAAAGAGTATAAGGGAAAAAGCACCCTTGGAAATTGTTCACTCTGATGTGTGTGGATTGATGCAAATACCATCATTTGCTGAAAGTAAATATGTTTTAACTTTCATTGATGATTACACTAGAAAGACATGGGTGTATGTGTTAAAACAGAAGAGTGAAGTGTTTGAGAAATTCCGCCACTTCAAAACTCTTGCTGAGAAGCAATGTGGGCATTATATCAAAGTGCTCAGAACTAACAGAGGTGGAGAGTATATCTCCAAGTACTTTCTGCATTTTTGCAGAGAGAATGGCATACAAAAGAAATTCACTGCGACGTACACACCTTAGCAAAATGGTGTTGCAGAAAGGAAGAATAGGACCATTATGGACATGGTCAGAAGTATGTTGAAGGCAAAACACTTGCCGCATGAGTACTGGGTTGAAGCTGTTACTTGCACAGTTTAAATCTTGAACAGATGCCCAACTAAATTTGTCATGAACAAAATACCAGAAGAAGCATGGAGTGGACAAAAGAAAATTGTCACTCACATGAGAGTATTCGACTGTGTGGCATATGCACATGTATCGGATCAGCTAAGAAAGAAGCTTGATACTAAGGGGGAGAAGTGTGTCTTTATTGGCTACTATGATGAGTCAAAAGCATACAAACTTTATAATCCATCCACCAAGAAATTGATAGTTAGCAGAGATGTGCAGTTCTATGAAGAAGAAGCTTGGGATGGAAGTCTAGAAAAGACTATGAACGTGAAGACAACTCTGTCTCATGGATAAGAAGAAGAAGGAACAACAGTTGTTAACCCTTCTTCGGTGGTTCCTCCTCCACCACCACAAGCACACCAAACCACACCATAAGCTAGAAATTGAATAGCCTTGAGAAGTCAAGGAAGTGCTACTCAAAGCACATTGCAGGGATCTAGAACGCCCTCAAGTTTGAATGAAACTTCAAGCACACCAAGAAGACCAAGTTTCAGAAATCTGAATGAGATTTATGAACAAGGAGAGGTAAGTAACAATACCGGTCTGAATTCATTATTCGCTTTGTATTTTCATGTTGATGACCCAATTCATTTTGAAGATGCTATAAATGATGATAAATGGATTGAAGCATTGAATGAAGAAATTGGTGCAACTGAGAAGAGTAAACCATGGGAGTTAGTGGACCTCCCTGAAGGCAAAGAGGCCATTGGAGTTAAGTGGGTCTATAAGACCAAAAGCAATGCTGAAGGCAATATCGAAAGGCACAAGGCTAGACTTGTTGTTAAAGGCTACAAGCAACAACAAGGTAGAGACTATGATGAAACCTTTGCACCAGTAGCAAGGATGGAAATGGTCATAACAGTGTTGTCTATTGCAGCACAACACAAATGGAAGATTTGTGAGATGGATGTTAAATTTGCATTCTTGAATGGAGTGTTAAAAGAAGAGGTTTGCGTTGAACAACCTCCAGGCTATGAAGTGGAAGGCCAAGAGCATAAAGTCTCCAGATTGAAGAAGGCTCTTTATGGGCTGAAGCAAACTCCAAGAGCATGGTACAGTAGGATAGATGCTTACTTGATTGAGAATGGGTTCGAGAAGTGTGATGGTGAACCCACACTCTACATAAAGGAGAATGACGGTAAGATTCTTATTGTTGCATTATATGTAGATGATTTGATATTTACTGGCAATGATGCCTCTCTCATTGCGAATTTTAAAGCAGTCAGGAAAAGTGAGTTTGAAATTCTTGACTTGGGCTTCTTGAGATATTTTCTTGGAATTGAAGTAGACCAAAATGAAAATGGTGTTTTCATTTCTCAAGCTAAATATGTAGAAGTAGTATTGAAGAGATTCAACATGCAGAACAGCAAAGCAGCTGTGACTCCAACAATGATGGGGTTGAAATTGAGTAAAGGAGATAATAGTAAGGATTTTGATCCAAAGTTGTATAAGATCATAGTTGGCAACCTTATGTACTTGACTGCAACTAGGCCAGACATTATGCACGCTGTTAGCTTAATCTCCAGATTCATGGAAATACCGAAAGAAGCTTATTGGCAAGTAGCCAAGAGAATTCTAAGGTATGTAAATGGAATGAAGGGGTTTGGTATATTATGCTCCTCTTTTGAAAGTTTCATGTTGACAGGTTACACTGACAGTGATTGGGCTGGAAGTGTTGATGGTCAGAAGAGCACATCAGGATATGTGTTTCATTTGGGATCGGGAGCAGTTTCATGGGCTTCCAAGAAGCAACTGATAGTTTCTTTATCTACAGCTGAAGCAGAATATGTGGCGGAAACAATAGTAGCATGCCAAGTAGTATGGATGAGAAGAGTTCTCAGAGATTTGTGTTATGAACAAGAAAAGGGCACAACCATTTACTGTGACAATAGCTCAGCGATAACATTGTCTAAAAATTTTGTCTTTCATAAAAGGACAAAGCACATTGACACCAAGTTTCACTTCATACATGAATTAGTTAAAAATGGTGAGATTCTTTTGCAATATTGCAGAATGGAGGATCAATTTGTAGATATCCTCACAAAGCCACTAGCACAGAAAAGCTTCGATCATTTCAGAGAATGCCTGGGTATGCAGAAAAACCCAGCAATTGAAATTAAGGGGGAGTGTTGGAAATTAATTCCAACTACTGATATCAATCAGCAGTATTTGCAGAATGACATGAGTGCGGCACATTGAAGCCTTAGCAAAGGCAGTTGTCGTTTCCCTGAAGAATTGTAAAAGGATTGGAAAGCTCGCACAAGAGAAGTGCAGAGAAAATAAGTATCGGCCCCTTGATATTTATCAAAGGAGGTAGTTGACTTCTTAGGAGTAGATTTAATGCTCAAACTCAAAGTCTTGCTAGCAGCTCAGAGCTTTGATTACAAGCTGAAATAGGCTTTAAAGCCTTACCAACATAATCAGCGGAGTTAATGACTGAGGCGGCATAAGTTCATTGCATTACAAAGCAGCGATGCGATGCAACGATATTTCTAACACTATCGCATCACAAATATTCAAAGAACTTAAAGAGTGCACACTGAAGTGTTTTAGCGATGCAATGAGGTCCCACCTCAATCGGAATTGCGGAATCGCAGTGTTACTTGCATGCCTATTGCACTATTGTTGATCTCCAATGCGATGTGGACCCCGCTCCAATTGCAATCACAAGATTCAGTTTAAAGTGTCTTGTTGATATGGATTAATATGATGCGATGTGATGCAATCGTAATCGCAAATCACAAAGGGACAATGCATGTTCCACCATCCGAAATATGAATTGCCGATTGAAAAGTTGCGATGCAATCACAATCGCAACATCGCTAATCACAAGATCGCAAGCCGACGGCTAATGCGATATGGGCCCCCCGCCATCGCAATCGTAGGATCGCAATCACAAAGCACAAAGGGTCTTAAAACCTTTGAACATCTGAAATGCCGATCGCCGATTGAGTTCCGGATGCGATGAATGTTTTCAATGGATTTCACATATTTTGAAGTCTGATCTTATGGGTCGGTTTAATTGTTTTTATTGTAACCGAACCTTATAAAAGGGAATGAGCCCAAAGGCTTTTGTAATGAATGTTTTTACTGTGAATATGTTTTTATGCATTAAGACGATATTCTGAGAAACAGAGAGATTGTTTTAGCCCATAGGCTGATACACAGCAAGTTTGTAAGCACTGTATGTGCAGATAGAGGACAGAGAAGTTTTGTGAGCACTGTTGTTTTATGGTCCACTGATACACTTAGAAAATCCCTCTCAAGGAGGAAGAATCAAATTGCTGATTATGTATTTCTCTTATTATTTTAAGAATTAAGAAAATTGACCTAAATTGTTTCTGTTCATTCTGCAAACTAAGTTTTAAAACTTTGTGTTGTAGAGGGAATCTTCGTTCTCTCTTGTTGTTTTGAAGTATTCATAAATTTCTACATGGTATCAGAGCTAATCTAGGCACTCAGTGAGTCAAAACAGAGTTTGTTTTTCACTGTAGGAGCTGTAAGAAGCTTATTGAGTAGATTTCTCTGGCAGAGAAAGTTCTTGCTTGTTTTATTATACAGTCAGTATCTTTTCTTTACTTATACAGTTAAGATGGCAGATGTTGGAACTGGTTTGAAAAATTCCTAACTTCCAGAGTTTTGTTAGGAATCTGTAATTTGCAAGATTGGTAAATACAAACTATAGCAACAACACTTGAACCACTTTGGGATTCTAGGATCTAGCCCTCCTGAATCCAGAGAGGGATCTCTCTATAAGTGCAAAGATTGATTTATTTTTAAGGATTTTTGGATATGATATTAGGCTAGTTATTAAGAGTAAGGGCTTTTGTTTTTTTTTGGATGGTTGAGCATGATTATTAGTTGAGTGAAAAGTCCTAAAATGAAAGAGTTTCAAAGGTGTGAAGTTGCAAGAAATAAGAACAAGCTTTGGCTGATAAGATAGATATAACACTGGTTTATAGTCCATTGGGCTATGGAGTCATAAGAGGGCTTTAATTGTGCAGCAATTTCAAGAGTGGTCCAAGGGGCAAGTCATCTATATCACAAGATATTTTAGATAAAATGATGGAATGGAAACAATAAAAGTGTTGAAGGGGTGGAAACAGACAATAATTTCAACTAGGATTTATTAGTCTGTCCAAACAAGAAAATCCTTTTAAGTAACTGTTTTAAACTAGCCAAAGAACAGGACTAACCATAGGCTTATTTGGGTAAGTTTGTATTAAAGCTGACTTGGCAAACAAACAATCCAGTAATCAAAATAATTACTTTCATAATGGATGAAAACAGATAAGAAAAACAAAGTGTAGCCTAAGATCATATAAGATACTCTTAGATCTAGATTGCTTTCAACATACTCTTAGGGAAACTTTCAGAACTACCTTTGGAGAAAGAAGCTAGAAAATAGGGCAAACCATCACTTTTCTAGTCTAACTTTATTGAGTAAATAATGAAAATAACATTCAAGAACAATGTTTAAGGTAAGCAGTAGGAAAAGGTAACGCTAGCATTCCTAATTGCTTGAATTGTATCGAATAATTCTTAAATAAAAAATTTGGAGGAAAACATTGAGGTAAATCTTATTAGTCAGAGAAGGGTACTATAAACAGTAAATCCTAGCTCTATGCATGTTGTTCTTTATCAGAGAATAATGGACAAAATGGCATACATGAAAGGAAAACAGTAACACAGAAAGGAGCACTTCACCAGCGATATAGACCAGGATCCAAAGAAACAACTTGTATATTGATGTCAATCCAGTTACATTCTTCAAGTCCAATGTTTCAGTTCAGCAATCATCTTCACTTCTCAGCCTTACTTATTTGACTACAAACAGAGCTTCAAGAGCCTTTGAACACTATTTACATGTAGGAGTTTCGAGCACAAGTATATTTCAAAGTTCTGCAACCAACACAAATCCAACCCTTTACAATGAGCTCCTCAAGAAGATTTTATAGAAAGAATGAGGAGGTTGAAAGAGAGAAAATATCTATAGGCTCAATCTATACGTTTTAATGCTTCTCGACCTTTGAGGGGCTCAATGGAGAAGTTTACAAATATTTCTCTGTATTAATTGGCTTACATTAAGTATAAAGCTCACTAGGGATATTTTGTTGACTTTAAGGCTCTGTGTCAATGTTGTAATAAATCTGTTGATATTTTTGCAATGAGTTCTTTGGCTCAAAATAACTATTTAGCTATATTGAGGCAAATATCTCTGATTGAGGAAAAAAATCTACCTCTGTTAAATTATTTGAGGCTACAGGTGGCTTTGGTAGCTGAGAGGATTCAATTAGCCTCTGATGTGGCAGTGGAGGATTTCTCACTCTGGTAGATATTTTTTTTTTTACCTAAACAGCCCTAATCAGCTTCTGGTCTATGTGTTAGGCAAAATTAGGCCTAAATCTTGTCCTTTGTTCTTTAACTGTGTTTAATTTAGTCGATTAGGCTTTCAATTGTCGATTTTAGCTGTAATCCACCCAAACTGTGTAAACCATTTTTAATTCTTCATCTCTATTATGGTTAGATTCTCACACTGATACTCTTTGTTTATTTAAGCTTTACTGTGTCTTGTTGATGTGCAGGTGCTATAGGGGCTTTATAATGTTTCCAGAGTTCATGAGGCACTGGCAAACGCTGATGGAAAACCCCATGGAAAAATATTTTTAATGAATAAAGGCCTGGGGGATTTTCATCCCCGGCCTTCAATTCTCTTTTAACATAATAGAAAAAACCATTGAACCTGCACAATACAAGAAAAATTTAGAAAATATTGCATATTTGGGTCAGACTACTTTGGAGGCTTAGGTTTAGAGCGCAACCGTTGGATGAAAGCATCCAATGGTGGAGATCGATCGCGGGGGGTCAAAAAGGAAAGCGGTTGGAACAAATGGTGCAAGAGATTAAGCTTGGGCTGTTGATGCATAGTGATCAATGGTCAAGATCAATCCGGGAAAATATTATGTAGAAGGGCCATAATATTGTGCAATGGGAGAAAATGCAAGAAAATAGGTGAAAAATCCTTTGGCTGAGGATAAAAGGTTTCAAATTGAAATTAGGGTTTCGGAAATAACTTGGGCCGTCGGATGAGATTGGCCAAGGAGATCAATGGTGGAGAATGATTCTGAAATCCCTTGGAGTATGGTGGAGGGCGATGAAACAACGCAAAATTGAACTAAGACCGTTGATTTGCAGAGATCAATGGCGGAGGAGGAACACAATGGGTTGCAGTGTTAATGGGAAAAGTAGTTTCAGACAAAGAAACCATGGGTTTCGCGCAAGAAAATGGAGGAAGGGCAGTTTTCACTTTTCAAACGTGATATGCATTAGAGCCCGACACGTGGCATTTCAAAACCACCCTTATCACGTGATTTAAAATCATTATCCTTCGAGCATAAAATTACACGAAAATGCACATCAACCATCAGATCAGGGGTCTTAGATCTGACAGTCATGGAGAGAGCGTGATGGAGGATAGATGCGTGGACGGAAAGAGGTGGGGTGGTTTTAATCTGGATCGTCCAATCAGGGGATGGACGGTGGAGATTAAATCTGTAGGAAGGGTAGGACCCACGGAGTTGGGCCTATCGAGATTAATCTGGGCCATCAGATAAGATAGATCAACGGCTCAAATTTTATCTATGGGTTTTAAATGAAATAAATATGAGGTAGGGTTGGGTGGAGAAAGGGCCAATGTGAGCCATTGATCTGCAGAGATTAACAATGGAGATCTCGTTTGAAACTTTATATAGCGGGTTCATGGTTTTAACAAAGGTTAGAGAAATGATCTGGACTGTCGGATCTTATGCAATGGACGACCCAGATGCAATTAGAGATTTGCAATCGGAGGAGGAAAGGGGTAAGCGGCGTTAATGCAATTGAATGAGAGCCGTCGATCTGAGGATCAAATCGATGGCAGATAATGTATCAGAGGAGGTCATGGTGGAGGAAAGGGCTTTGGGATGGAGTGATAAGGGTCGTTGGATCTTGATCTGGCAGGGGAGATCAATAGTTGAGGATCCATCTGTTAGCTCCTAAATATACCTTAGGCTAAAATAAGGCAAAAAGAGGACAACACCAAACCACGATCAGCCTCGTAGCTAGCCCTACGAGGACAGGAGAGGGCTCTCTTCGGGTCAATCTCAATGAAAATATTCAAAGGGGCTTGAGATGAATAAAACAACAACTGATCTTAGGCTAGATATACAAATAGGAGGGTTTGATTTTGATTTTTTTGGGGTTTCGTTGGAAAAAGGGGAAGTCAATTTTTGAGCTTGGGATGAGGCCAATTTCTTGTAGAGTTCAAGTTGGGGCAAGGAAGGCAGAGGCTTTGATGTATTAGATCAATTGAATGGATTGAAAATACTGCTGAGGAGCTGAAGAGGGAAAGAGAGTGCAAGGATCCTCTTCAAACTGAAGAAAAACATGTAAAACTAAACAAAAGTCTAAGGCAGAGCACCAGTAAACCAATGAATTCTACCTCAATTACTCATTTGTTTAATTCAGAAGAAAAGAGAAGGGAAATGGAATACATATAACATTAATGAAACTTACAATAACATGAGAATAACATCATCAAAACTCAGAAGCCACAAGGATCCCAACAAGTGCTGCAAAACTCTGGTCTTTCCTTTGCCAAAAACTGAAAGATGGATATACAATGGAGTGCCAAACTTTTCCCAAAAGTCCAACCCTGAAAATGTCTCAGAAAATACATAATATAGACCATCCTAACCCCTTCCCATGCCTCTAGGGGTCTAGCTCCTCCTTCTAGGAGCTGTTTCAACCAACTCTAAACATGGAACTGAAATCTAGGTAGCTAAACAACTTGCCTCTAAAAGGAAGGAAACTGATTCATTCATTTAATTTTCACTTTTTAGTGAATGAATCCTCTAGAAAAAGTAAATATATGCCAAAATTACATCATGGTTACCAAATTACATCAAGATAGATCAATCATCACATGAAAAAGTAAAACTATTCAAACTGGCCGAATTTTTGAGCTGAAAAGTGAAAATTAGGCAAAAATCCTCTATGCGCCGCGCTAAAAAACTTAATGCGTCATGCCACTTTGAACCTATTTTTGAGGGACTTCCTGAAGTCCAAATCGAGCTCATGATAGCCGGTTGGAAAGCCCTGGATGTCTGCTACCCAACTCAAGTGGAATTTTTGGATTTGGATGTCATTTTCACCTCCAAAACTGCAATCTCCCAAGATTGGTTCCTGCTGGTGCAAAATGTGGCAGAAAGGCCATTTTTGGAGTGTTTTTGACCTTCAAGACCACCCATAACTTCATGAAATCTCTCATCCATTCCTCAGCATCCATAATTTACCATAAAAAATAAAAAAATATCAAGTTTTCCTCCAGAGGATGTCCCAATCATAAGTGTGCGTCGGGCAGAAAAACCTGTTTTGCAACCAAAATTTTCAAAAATGACAAAATTTACTCCAAATTTGCTAAAATTTGGAGTGAAGGTCTCCCATCATGTCTTATGCTCAGCCAAGGAAGCGTCGACCAAGATTCAGAGTGGATCAGGCCTTTTCCGACGTTTTAGTGCTTTCCTCAATCTCACATTTAGGATCTTCATCCTAGCTCTGCAAACGTGAGTGTGGGCCCAATAGTGATTTTTCATTTGTCTGACCATGTATTTGTCCCTATTGGCCTTCGCCAACAACTTCTCAAGATTCCTGTTGACTCTCTCAAGCCAAATCTGTTGCTCAAAAGGCGTCATGTCACCTGGTCTCTTTCAGGCCAATTCCCGATCTTCACAGATTCTCTGCAATTCCGTGAGTGTCTGCTGATCTTCCAGTTCTTTGTTCTGCTGCTCAAAATAATTTATAATCCACTTAGCTCTCTGCAGCTTTACATTCAATGTGTCAATCTCAGCCTTTTGTTCCTGGATTGTCTCTCTCATCTTCGAGCTAGGAGAGCTCAAATCAACATCGATTAGTGTAAAATCAGTGTCTTGGCCTCCTGAAGGGCCCTCATCGTGCATAGGCCTCTTGCCTCTGTCTTGAATCTGTAGCTGTGTTGATGTCGATGGCAAGACCCCTTCCACACCATGTGGAGATAGTACTCGCACTGTTGATGAAGTCAATGAGACCCCTTCCACCCCTGGTGGAGATAGTACTCGTCGTGCTGCTACAAATAAGGCTCGATGGCCTCTTTGATATGTCACACACACTGGAGTACTAATAGGCTCAAACTCAGGAACATCAAACTGGTGTAAAGGCTCTCCCTCATCATGAACTACCTTGGGAGGACGCTGTGGCACTGCAAAGAAGTCACGGGAAATGAACTCATCCCATGCAATGCCCTGCAATCCAAGTTGATGCACTACAATGATTTTGATGAGCGCATAATGATAAATGTTGTTATGCTGCTGCTCCGAAGTCTTCCTCTGCACCAGGGTAGTCATCTGCTCTATGTTCCAACACATGAAATATGGGATACTCATCAGTCTCACTCTTGTAAAATGCATCAAAAGTCTGATATGATATGCATAAAGACGTGAGAAACGACCCTCACAGCTGAAATATCGGATGATGAGTTTCATCAATGGTGCATAATACTCCTTCAGAAACCAGAATGGAAAGACCCTGCTCAGCTGCCTCAAATATCCAAGTCCGATGTAAGGCTCATAATATGCTCTATCCAGCTGTTGTCTCTTATTCCACTCTTCACCAATGTTTGGTATCCCGGTCGCCTCAGAAATAGTCTCTGGTGTCAAAGTGAAATTCAGTCCAGCAAGGTTTACATGACCATCACGCAAATGAAAAACAAATAGGCGAACCAACTCCTAATGTTGCTGAATCTAGGATATCATCTCACAATACTGAAAAGATGTCTGTTGCTGAAAGCATGTCATTGTAAGCGGGCAGGCCTGCAATTGAGCCAAAGAAGTGGGCTCCTCCCTGACGTGCCTGCCACTTTTATGAGACCTCCTCAGTACATTACGCTCGGTGGATGAGTCACTGTCTTGATCATATCCCTACACATATGATGAATTTGTCTCTGACATGGTGCTGAAATGTGTTTGTTAACTGTATGCTTGGTTGGGTTCAAAATGAGCAATTGGTGTCTTTGTTTCAATGCCAAATGTGTACTCAAGGGATAATGAGGGATTGTGATAAGTATAAACAGTGGGAAAGAGGACTTTCAAATGAATTTATCATGTGAGAATAATCATTGTTTGGGGGACTTAGGGATTTGGGGATTTATAAGTGATGTGGAATAGGTGATAGTGATGGGGGTGGTTTTTAGGAACAAGAGTCAATGAAATGGAAAAATATAAGTGAAATCAAAGACATAAAGGTAGTCCTTGTATGATATGGAAATTAGGATTTTGTCAATGGATAGTAAGTGATAGGGTTTGAGGGTTAACACATGGGCATAAAATGGTATAAGGGGTATGGGACAGTGGGTATAGGAGAAGGGATCGTGATATAATAGTGTGACAGTACTAGCAGTGATAACAATGATAACTATGACCAGAGCACAAATGAAAATGGAATGAGAGTTTAAGCACCAAAGTTCAACTTTTAATCACTTGTTTTCAAACCCTTGGGAGTAGATTTCAATATGGGTATAGGATTTATGTTTCACCAACTCAATTCTTTGATGTCTTCACTTCTAAACCACAGCACCATAACTAAAAATTATTAAACAAGCTTTGTCAAACTTACTTGGAGAAAATTGAGCTGAAACAAATCGAGTTTTTATGGAGTGAAGATGATTTTGACCTTGGGGGCTCTGTGCATCGCGCGCAAGCCCAATGCGCCACACTCTGTGGATTCACCGCGCCCTTTAGAAATTACACTGTGTATTTCGGCTCTATGCGCCGCGTCGTGTGGGTGCGTCGCGGCCTATCCCAATGCGCCGCGCTGTTGTCAAACACACAGTCTGCCCTTCTAAAACACAGTTTCGTCCCTCCAAACTTCAAACTCGACTTTTCTCTTGGATTTTCTGAATGTCTCTTGATGCAAATGAATAAATAACTTTGAGAAATATCTTGAAAAGAGATGGTTTTAATTTTTTCTTCTTCAAAACCCATTTTGTAATGTTTTTTACCTTTGGCACTTTTTCATTTAATACAACTTTTGTCTTTTTGTTTCCTCACTGACTTTCTGAGTTTGAATGATGACATTGGTTGATTTTTGTAGGGATGGTGGCATTGAACCTTGGCAAAGGATGACCTGAGTCTGCATGTGAAGAACTTCATGGTGGAAAGATACATTTTATTACAAAAACAAATTTGACAATTCTTCTTCAAAACAGAGTTTTGAACAAGAAACGTCCTCGAGCATGTTTGATGATGAAAATTTTGAACTGAAAACTTATTGAAAACCTCCTCATGGCCTGCGGGCGTTGTTTAACATTTCAGAAGACCAAAACCTAGACTGAGAAAATAAAATGACTCTTTTTGACCAAAATTGCATCTATGACTGCAAATGACATGAAATGAACTTTGATGATTTTGGAGAAATTTTGACCAACCCAGCAGGTACAGACATGAGGGAAACAAGAAAACCAGACCCTTCCGTCAGACAATGGCATGCCCCTAACAGAATGCAGATTGATGAGCTGAATGAGACACCTAAAAATGAAATGCAACAAGAGAAATGATCTCTGATGGAGGGATAACAAGACCGACTCTAACATTGGCTCCAATGGGGATGGTAGCTCCTAGGAGGTGCCAAGAACTACAGAACTTTGGGCGAGCAGACAGTGCGTTCGTCCATTGGGCTATGGAGTCCATTATTTTGACAAAACAACTAAAGACTGATGACTCAATTTATTGAATAAAACTTGACTGAAACTGACTCAATTTGAAAACTAAAATGACTAAAAAACTGACTTGACAAACTGAAACCAAAACTGAAATCCTTCTTCAGAATTATAGCCTTCACTCCGGGCCCCAGACTGAAGAAAAATCACATCACACACTTGCAATGAAATTGAAATAAAATGATATGTACAATGGCAATGTATGCGGTAGAAAACATCTCAGAAGTGGTATCTCTTGAGCAACCGACCATTGACCAGACCTCCTGGACAATCTTCCCCATCCATCTCTTTCAGAAGAAATGCATTCTGACCACGATATGTGCAATATTAAAAGGACCTTTCCATAGATTTTCAAACTTACCGTGCTTACCTTTGTCTTCATTTCTAGCATCCCACTTCAGCACTACTTCCTCCAATTGGAACGTGTCCGCTTTCGCTTTCCTGTCATAAATCTTCTTGATCCTTTCCTGCAACTTGAATGTATTTTGGAAAAATTCATCTCTGGTTTGCTGCAAATGAATCATCTGATTTATCCTTCTCTGCATATGACTTTCTTCACTGCCAGCTTCTTGAAGAATTTTGACCACTGGAACAGCAAGGGAGGTAGGAAACACTATGTCTACTCCATAAACCAACTCAAAAGGAGACATACCAATGGATTTTTTCTGACTTACCCGATCAGCCCAAAGTGCATTTACTAACTTCTTATGCCAACCTTTCTTATTGATATCCAACACAACTTTTTGATGATATTAACCAATGATTTGTTGGAAGATTCCGCCAATCCATTTCCTTGCGGATGATAGGCGGTTGAATGTCCCAATGTGATATGATACTTGTTGCAAAAATCAATCATCTTTCTTGATTTAAAAGCCGCTGCATTATCCGTGATTATTTTATTTGGGCAACCAAAGCGAGACAAAATGTTGTTCTCAAGGAAAGAAATGATTACCGCATCCGTAGCTTGTTTGGTGGGAACTGCTTCGATCCATTTCATAAAATAATCTGTTTCTGTGAGGATCCACCTGTGTTTAGCTGAAGAAGGAGGATGAATCTCCCCAATGAAATCCAAACCCCACTGCTGAAAAGGGGCGCTTACCTCAATAGGCTTAAGTGACAATGGTTGTAATTTCTGCCTTCCTTCGAGAATTTGACATTCGTGACAACTCTTGACAATCTTATACACATCAGCAAACAATGTCAGCCAATGGTATCCCGCTCTCAAAATCTTATTGGCTGTTGTTTTCCAAAACAAGTGACCGCCATAGTCTCCTTTATGGAAATCCTCCATGACTCGTTTTGCTTCTTCCTCGACCAAACAATTTAACAAAACACCACCAGGATCTTTCCAATAAAGTGCAGAATTCAAAATACAATATTTTGCAGCCTTTAATTTCAGAGTCCTACCTTTATTTTTAGCCATGCCAGGTGGTGGTGACAAATTCTGAAGAACGTACACAACATCTGAATACCATGGAGAATCAAAAAACATTTCTGATACCTGAAGTGGCGAATTTTCTTCATCTTCATCAGACATAGCAGCAATCAGATTTATGTCTAAAGCGTGCAAATTTGATTCAGCCATAAGCCTCGCCAGCCCCTGTCCTTTGATAAGCTTCGTGGGCTTTATCTCTACATCATACTCTAGTAATGCTGCAATCCACTTACCTCGTCTTCCTTCCGGATCTGTTTGTACCAAAACACCCTTCACGGCAGCGTTAGGAACATAAGCTACAATATGAGAATGCAGAATGTAAACCCAGAAATATTTTAATGCCTTTACCAGTGCCAAAGCTTGCGTCTCAATGATGTTATATTTCAAGGCCGCATCTCTTATAGTCCAACTGAAAAAATCTATGGGCTTCTCATGTTCATCTCTTTTCTGCATTAACACAGCTGCCATGGTATGCTCCGAAGCAAATGAAAACAAAATAAAGTCTTGAGTGTAATCCGGGCTGATTAACACTGGTGCTGAAGATAGTGCCAACTTCACTAAATTGAAAGATTTCACAGCCTCTTCGGTCCACTTCACTTGGCTGTCCTTCTTAAGCATATTTGTAATCTCTCTAAGATGCTCAGCAAGATTAGGGACAAAGCGGTGCAAAAATTTCATCTTACCGTTAAAAGACTGAATCTCCTTCTTGTTCCTGGGAGGATCAATTTGTTGAATTGCTTCTACACGTGCTGGATCAATACGAATGCCATCTTTGGAAATAATGTGACCAAGTAGTTTTCCCTCATCCATGGCAAACAAGCTCTTCTTCGGGTTAAGCGACACGCCATATTTTCTGCACTTTTGAAAGACAATTTTCAAGTGATGCATATGTTCTTCATTGGAATTAGAAAAGATAGTCAAATCGTCAAGATATATGACAAGAAAAACATCCTTCTCATTCACAAAAGCCATATCCATTGCCCGCTGAAATGTCGCACCAGCATTCTTCAAACCAAATGGCATCTTGGCATAATGGAATGTCCCCCATGGAGTGGTGAATGCGGTTTTGTCACGGTCGTCCTCATGGACCAAAATTTGGTTATATCCAGAATAACCATCGAGTAGTGACATACGAGATGCTCCAACTACTCGCTGAAGTATATGATCCATCTTAGGCAATGGATAATTGTCCTTCAATGACACCTTGTTCAAATTTCTGAAATCGATACACAAACGGATCTCACCTGTCTTTTTGCAAACGGGCACAAAATTGGAAATCCAATTAGAAAATCTAATGGGAACAATGATTCCTGCTTTGTACAACCTGTTTACCTCCTTCTCAATTGATGGCAACAACTTCGGATTGATTCTCCTTAGCTTCTGTCTGAAAGGCTTCTGATTAGGCTTGATTGGAATAGTGTGCTGAATTATATTCGTATCATACATCTTTAAATTTGAATAATCCCACACAAAAGCATCAGCAAAAGAAGACAACAAACTCACATATTCAGCTTTTACCTTTGGTGGCAATGATTTGGATAACTTCACCATCTTCGGATTCTCAGCGGTTCCAATATTTACATCTTCAACTCCCTTTTCAGTTGGCCGTAAAGTTGGTTTCTTAGCTACATCATCCTGATCAAAGAGCTCCTCTAAAGGTATCAAGCCTTTAGGAATAACATTATCTTTGAGCTGCAACACTTCCATTTCATTGACTTGAACATTATCACCATCGTCAAATTCTACATCAATTGAGGTATCTTTGAATTTACCTTTGTTTTGCAGAAAATCATTAATCTCATCATCATCTTGAAAAACTTGCCAACATCTTTGATTATCGGGGATAGTAGGACAGTGCTTCACATGGATCTCAAACTTATTGCTTGAATTCATTGGGATCTTTAAATTACTTGCTGCCTTAGCAAGTGCATCTGCAATTCCATTTTGAATGCGAGGAATACAAGTCAAGGTATAATCTGAAAACTGCTTCAAAATATCAAGGACAGCATTCCGGTAAGCCCGCATTCAAGGATGCCTCGTTTGGTATTCACCCTTTAATTTCTTAATCACCAATTCGAAGTCGCCATAAACTGCAATTCTCTTAGCATTCAGCTTTATAAGAATTTTTAGGCTAGCAATCAGAGCTTCATACTCAGCCTCATTGTTTGAACAATCAAATGCTAATTTGTAAGAACATACCCGTACATTGCTTGGTACCTTGTTTGGAGCAGAAAAAGGACTGCGTACCCAAATACCAATTCCGACACCATCACTCCCAACTGCTCCATCGAAATACATGGTCCATAGACCCTCTTCATCATCTTCTAAGTATTGAAATTGTGCTAGCTCTGTTTTTTCTGCTTGCTGTCCACTATCTTCGGTTGATTTCCCGACTGTGCTTTCCGGTTTCTACCTTTCTTTCTGCAAAACTTCTCTGAAATTCTCGGTAATCTCTGGAATATCTTCTGCTTGAACTAACTGACTATCTACATCATTGAAACTATCGGAAAACAAAACAAAAGACTCTAAATCTGTATGTACATAGTTAATCGGATGATTTACCAGTTTCTCCTTGGTTGTGATCATGTATTTCATTTTTTGTTCCCGATACAACTTTCTCATTTGGCCAAACACGGGAATCGTTGCATATGAGAAATCTAACTGTAATGTCCCTTTCAACTTTTCTCCCCAAGATCTGGAAAGAAACATACCAAATCTGGGAGGAATATCTGCTACAACAACATCCATCAAAACATTCTTTGTAGGAATCTGATCCAAACTAATAACCAAATCTTTAATGAGCCCAATACATCTCACCCTGCTAGAATTAAATGAATAAAGATCATGGTACTTCCTGGTAATTTCTAAACCCAACTTCTCCATGATTTCTTTCGCAATAAGATTATGGGAAGCACCGGAATCAAACATGGCATTATGCAATACAAACTCATGCAATCGAAGACTAATATAAAAAGGAGGCACCTCGCTATCCAGAGACTCACCATCTAAATCTAGTCCAAATATTAGTTCAGGTTGATCATCTTCAATATTCACCATATCAGACATAGGATCGAAATTCAAAATTTTAGACACTTGACCTCTATAACTGTTGTTATTCATTATTTCAGTTAAGGGAATGGATACCTTCAATTTAGAAATCTCGTTCTCCAAGCTAAAGGCTTAAATATTTTCGATCTCTTTGACTGGAACATCTTTCTTATCAGCCTTCTCCCTCATTGTAATTGGCTGATTTGATTTTTCTGTTGATGATGACTTAGTGGCAGCGGGATCAACTATCTCTTTTTCTTTCTTTTGTGCAACAGGTGAATCATTTTTAGCTGAAACTTCCTTTCTCTTTTGGATTGGATTAACTGGTACATCTCTGTTTCTAAGAGAATATTTCTTCTGCTGAGCTGACAAAGAATTCATGTAACCTCTTTGATAATCATTCGACTCTTCTTCAAGGGCTGCATCATTAGCCAAGATAAAATCCTCATCTCTTTGTACCACTAAACTTTCTGCATACTCCTCATCTTCGGTGATATAAATGGGTAGATCATCAAGAGTAAAGAAGTATTTTTCCTCCCCTACTACATCATCTTCATCATCTAAATCCTGACCAACAAAATTCTGCTGAAGAGTTTTCTTTACTTGCTGTTGGGCTGCCGGTTCTTGTGCTCGCTGCTCTCGTTCTTTTATCCTGAATTGGGGCTGCTACTGACGACGGCAATTGGGATTTTGAATCTATGATTTGGGCTTATCAAGAGTGAACCTTTCAAACATTTTTTCCACCTTGCGAAGTATCTGATCTGTGGATGTGGAAGCTTCTTCCTTAATTACAACTTTCTTCTTCGCTTTCAGTCTAGCTCTTTTATCATTCAAATTCACTTCAACACTAACGGCAATTTTCTGCATGTCCTCCAAAGTGGGCAGATCTCTATCTCATAATGAATAAGCCATCTCTGGATCAAAACCATCCGGGAACTTAAGCAAATATGATTTCTTGGAAGGCCTCAAATCATCTGGAATTGCATTATAAACCATATTAAATCTGATAATATAGTCTTGAACGGACTCACCAGGATTGCACTTGATCTTGGTATATTCGAAAGTGATTTGAAGCGGATCTCTCTTTATTTCCCACCAATCTAGAAACTGTCTTTGAAGCTCGGCCAACGTAGCAATACTTCTGGGCTGCAAAGCTCGGAACCACTTACGCACCTCACCTCCAAAATTTTGCACAAATAACCTCATGGTGACATTCTCTTCATCAATTTCATGTAGATCAAAAAATTCTGTCATTCTATCAATATGCTGTTGAGCGGGCACACTTTGAGGAGTACCATCAAACAAAGGGATTTTACTCTGATAATCAACGGGCATAGGATCCAAATTCTGGGGCAAGGCAAGAGGTGCGAATCTAGTAGCCATTGCTCTTGGTGGATTTATAATCTGTCTTGGAGAAACGGGCGGAGTAGGAACAGTAGATGTACGAGGTGTATGTGGTGGGGATGGAGGAGAAACTACTACTGATTGTTGATCAGATATCAATGGTTGTACTGGAATGGTAGGAATAAAAGAAGGTTCAACATGAACTTGTGAATCAGATGTAACCACTGATGGACCAAGAGTTTCAGATGCGGACTCTATGAATTTAGGGATATTGGTTGCCACAATAGAGTTCTGAAGATTTAGGATGTAATTATCAATGGATCTATTAGCTTGTTCAACCTCAAGATACTTGATAAACTCAGGATTTATGACAATAGAACCAGTAGCACTTTTAGATTTAGTTTCAAACAATGACAACTCGAACTGATAATCAAACTCAATATCTTCAATGTATTCAAATACAGTAGGGTATGAGTGAGATTTGAACAAAGGAATGACGGGACTTTCTCGATGGAAAATTATTGGAATCAGGTTGGGATTTTCATACACTGGAGGTGGATTAGGATCAGGATTTGATCTAGTATGTCTTCTGGAAGCCAGTGTGTTGATCTATTCAAAAATCAAAGGGACACAACCGATTACTTTTAGCCTATCAAATTCTAGACTCAATCACCCAAAAGTCCAGAACGATCTGATGTACTGGGGTAATTCACAAATCAAGTGTCACTTTCACAAGCTAAACTGGAGATTGACTGAAGGAGCATTTATCTACTTCCGCTAATGCAAAGCAAAAGCATTTCGAAGGCTACCTGGCATCACTTCAGGCTCCGTCTATAGCTTATGAAACGAATAACACCAACAAGAAAACCATTTGTTCCCCAGTATGGTCACCACTATGTTAGTTCCTAAATCTACCTTAGACGAAAATAAGTCAGAAAGAGGACAACACCAAACCACGCTCGACCTCGTAGCTAGCCCTATGAGGATAGGAGAGGGCTCTCTCCAGGTCAATCTCAATGAAAATATTCAAAGGGGCTTGAGATGACTAAAACAACAACTGATCTTAGGCTAGATATACAAATAGGAGGGTTTGATTTTGATTTTTTTGGGGTTTTGTTGGAAAAAGGGGAAGTCAATTTTTGAGCTTGGGGATGAGGCCAATTTCTTGCAGAGTTCAAGTTGGGGCGAGGAAGGCAGCGGCTTTGATGTCTTAGATCAATTGAATGGATTGAAAAGACTGCTGAGGAGCTAAAGAGGGCAAGAGAGTGCAAGGATCCTCTTCAAACTAAAGAAAAACATGTAAAACTAAACAAAAGTCTAAGGAAGAGCACCAGCAAACTAATGAATTCTACCTCAATTACTCATTTGTTTAATTCAGAAGCAAAGAGAAGGGAAATGGAATACATATAACATTAATGAAACTTACAATAACATGAGAAGAACATCATAAAAACTTAGAAGCCACAAGGATCCCAACAAGTGCTGCAAAACTCTGGTCTTTCCTTTGCCAAAAACTGAAAGATGGATATACAATGGAGTGCCAAACTTTTCCCAAGAGTCCAACCCTGAAAATGTCTCAGAAAATACATAATATAGACCATCCTAACCCCTTCCCATGCCTCGAGGGGTCGAGCTCCTCCTTCTAGGAGTTGTTTCAACCAACTCTAAACATGGAACTGAAATCTAGGCAGCCAAACAACTTGCCTCTAAAAGGAAGGAAACTGATTCATTCATTTAATTTTCACTTTTTAGTGAATGAATCCTCTAGAACTATTAAATATATGCAAAAATTACATCATGGTTACCAAATTACATCAAGATAAATCAATCATCACATGAAAAAGTAAAACTAATCAAACTGGCCAAATTTCTGAGCTGCAAAGTGAAAATTGGGCAAAAATTCTCTATGCGCCGCGCTCAAAAACTCAATGCGTCGCGCCACTTTGAACCTATTTTTGAGGCACTTCCCGAAGTCCAAATCGAGCTCATGATAGTTCGTTGGAAATCCCTAGATGTATGCTATCCAACCCAGTGTAATTTTTGGATTTGGATGTCATTTGCTCCTCCAAAACTGCAATCTCCCAAGACTGGTTCCTGCTGGTTCAAAATGTGGCAGAAAGGCCATTTTTGGAGTGTTTTTGACCTTCAAGACCACCCAGAACTTCATGAAATCTCTCAGCCATTCCTGAGCATGCATAATTTACCATAAAAAATCCAAAAATATCAAGTTTTCCTCCAGAGGATGTCCCAATCATAAGTGCACGTCGGGTGGCGCGACGCATTGGGCAGAAAAACCTGTTTTGCAACCAAAATTTTCAAAAATGACAAAATTTACTCCAAATTTGTTGAAATTTGGAGTGAAGTTCTCCCATCATGTCTTATGCTCAGCCAAAGAAGCTTTGGCCAAGATTCAGAGTGGATCAGTCCTTTTTCTACATTTCAGTGCTTTCCTCAATCTCGCCTTCACGATCTTCATCCTAGCTCTGCAAACATGAGTGCGGGCCCAATAGTGATTTTTCATATGTCTGAGCATGTCTTTGTCCCTATTGGCCTTCGCCAACAACTTCTAAAGATGCCTGTTGACTCTCTCAAGCCAAATCTGTCGCTCAAAAGGCGTCATGTCACCTGGTCTCTTTCGGGCCAATTCCCGATCTTCACGGATTCTCTGCAATTCCGCGAGTGTCTGCTGATCTTCCAGTTGTTTGTTCCGCTGCTCCAAATAATTTATAATCCACTGAGCTCTCTACATATTTACAGCCAATTTTTCAATCTCAACCTTTTTTTCCTGGATGGTCTCTCTCATCTTCGAGCTAGGAGAGCTCAAATCAAAATTGATGAGTGTAAAATCAGTGTCTTGGCATCCTGAAGGGCCCTCATTGTGCATAGGCATCTTGCCTCTGTCCTAAATCTGTACCTGTGCTGATGTCGATGGCGAGACCCCTTCCACACCATGTGGAGATAGTACTCGTGATGCTGATGAAGTCAACGAGACCCCTTCCACCCCTGGTGAAGATAGTACTCGTCATGCTGCTGCAAATAAGGCTCGATGGCCTCTCTGATATGTCACACACACCGGAGCACTGATAGGCTCAAACTCAAGAACATCAGACTAGTGTAAAGGCTCTCCCTCATCATGAACTACCTGGGGAGGAGGCTATGGCACTGAAAAGAAGTCACGGGAAATGAACTCATCCCATGCAATGCCCTGCAATCCAAGCTGATGCATTACAATGATTTTGATGAGCGCATAATGATAAATGCTGTTATGCTGCTGCTCCGGAGTCTTCCTTTGCACCAGGGTAGTCATCCGCTCTATGTTCCGACACATGAAATATGGGATACTCATCAGTCTCACTCTCGTAAAATGCATCAAAAGTCTGATATGATATGCATAAAGACGTGAGAAACAGCCCTCACAGCCGAAATATCGGATGATGAGTTTCATCAATGGTGCATAAGACTCCTTCAGAAACCGGAATGGAAATACCCTGCTCAGCTGCCTCAAATATCTAGGTCTGATCTAAGGCTCATAATATGCTCTATCTAGCTATTGTCTCTTATTCCACTCTTCACCAATGTTTGGTATCCCGGTCGCCTTAGAAATAGTCTCTGGTGTCAAAGTGAAATTCACTCCAGCAAGGTTTACATGACCATCACGCAAATGAAAAACAAATAGGCAAACCAACTCCTGATGGTGCTGAATCCGGGATATCATCTCACAATACTGAAAACATGACTACTGCTAAAAGCATGTCATTGCAAGCGGGCAGGCCTGCAATTGAGCCAAAGAAGTGGGCTCCTCCCTGACATGCCTGCCACTTTTATGAGACCTCCTTGGTACATTAAGCTCGGTGGATGAGTCACTGTCCTGATCATATCCTTGCTCATATGATGAATTTGTCTCTGACATGGTGCTGAAATGTGTTTGTCAACTGTATGCTTGGTTGGTTTGAAAATGAGCAATTGGTGTCTTTGTTTCAATGCCAAATGTGTACTCAAGGGATAATGAGGGATTGTGATAAGTATAAACAGTGGGAAAGAGGACTGTCAAATGAATTTATCATGTGAGAATAATCACTGTTTGGGGGACTTAGGGATTTGGGGATTTATAAGTGATGTGGAATTGGTGATAGTGATGGGGGTGGTTTTTAGGAACAAGAGTCAATGAAATGGCAAAATATAAGTGAAATCAAAGACATAAAGGCAGTCCTTGAATGATATGGAAATTAGGATTTTGTCAATGGATAGTAAGTGATAGGGTTTGAGGGTTAACACATGGGCATAAAAGGGTATAAGGGGTATGGGACAGTGGGTATAGGAGAAGGGATCGTGATATAATATTGTGACAATACTAGCAGTGATAACAATGATAACTATGACCAGAGCACAAATGAAAATGGCATGAGAGCTTAAGCACCAAAGTTCAACTTTTAATCACTTCTTTTCAAACCCTTGGGAGCAGATTTCAATATGGGTATAGGGTTTATGTTTCACCAACTCAATTCTTTGATGTCTTCGCTTCTAAACCACAGCACCATAACTAAAAATCATTAAACAAGCTTTGTCAAATTTACTTGGAGAAAATTGAGCTGAAACATATCGAGTTTTTATGGAGTGAAGATGACTTTGGCCTTGGGGGCTCTGTGCGCTGCGCGCAAGCCCAATGCGTCATGCTCTGTGGATGCATCGTGCCCTTTAGAAATTACACTATGTATTTCGGCTCTATGCACCGCGTCGTGTGGGTGCGTCACGGCCTATCCCAATGCACCGTGCTGTTGTCAAACACACAGTCTGCCCTTCTAAAACACAGTTTCGTCCCTGCAAACTTCAAACTCGAGTTTTCTATTGGATTTTTTGAATGTATCTTGATGCAAATGAATAAATAACTTTGAGAAATATCTTGAAAAGAGATGGTTTTAATTTTTTCTTCTTCAAAACCCATTTTGTAATGTTTTTTTACCTTTGGCACTTTTTCATTTAATACAACTTTTGTCTTTTTGTTTCCTCACTGACTTTCTAAGTTTGAATGATGACATTGGTTGATTTTTGCAGGGATGGTGGCATTGAACCTTGGCAAAGGATGACTTGAATCTGCATGTGAAGAACTTCATGGTGGAAAGATACATTTTATTACAAAAACAAATTTGACAATTTCTTCTTCAAAACAAAGTTTTGAACAAGAAACTTCCTCGAGCATGTTTGATGATGAAAATTTTGAACTGAAAACTTATTGAAAACCTCCTCATGGCCTGCAGGCATTGTTTAACATTTCGGAAGACCAAACCTAGACTCAGAAACTAAAATGACTCTTTTTGACCAAAATAGCATCTATGACTGCAAATGACATGAAATGAAATTTAATGATTTTGGAGAAATTTTGACCAACCCAGTAGGTACAGACATGAGGGAAACGAGAAAACCAAACCCTTCCATCAGAAAATGGCATGCCCCTAACGGAATGCAGATTGATGAGCTGAATGAGACACCTAAAAATGAAATGCAACAAGAGAAATGATCTCTGATAGAGGGATAACAAGACCGACTCTAACACCATAGAGAGAGGCCAATCGGAGGGGGCAAATAAAATATTACAACGCGCCCAATGGAAATCTCCGATGCGAGATTGTGCTGGCTGTTGATTGGTTCAAGATCAACGGTCGGTATTCGTTTAAACTGTGAACCGGCGGAACCCTTTGAAAGATAAGAAAATTGAAATTTTAATAGAATAAAAAGGAATATTGTGTCGGGGATGGGTTTTATTTATAGGTTTAGCGCTCGATTGTGAGCTTTAGGTTTTATAAAGAACGCAAAGTCTCAGGGATTAGATACAAAGGATCCAATCGGGATCGGGGGGTTTTTATAAAACAAAAGACTTGCGCCCATCGAAAGTTTCCGATGCGATAAGCGCTCAGGACTATTAGCGCTTGGTTCTAGTGCCAACGTATATGGCGGGGAAGTGGTTTAGGGCTTAGGCCCATAGTAAAAAAGCTTATTTTTTATGAATTTTTCAAGGTTTTTTTAATGGATTTGGGGGTTTCGGTAAGGTTCAAAAAAGAATTTTCAAACCTTATAAAGGGGTTTTTAATGAAGGGAAGAAGGGAAATAATGGAAAATAGAGGAATTTCATGGGGAAAAAAGGGGATAAAAAGGAGGTTAATGATGAAGGGAAGGAGGAGTGAAAAATGTTGGAAAATGGAGTTTTAAGCAGTCTTTTTCTTTAGGGAAAAAAACAGAATTTCAGAGTTTAAGAGGGAAATGGCAGTGACGATTAATCAAAGGACATGATGTCTTCACAAGACTTCAAGAATTAACAATTTTACAATAAAACCTGTTTCTTGAAGGCTTCAAAAATGATTTAGCCACCATTTGATATGACAAATTTTATAGGTGGCTAACAGTGGCTCCACATGGGGATGGTGCCTTCTTGAAGGCATCAAGAGCTTCAGACTTGTATTCTCTGGGGGGTTGATCAGTGCCTCATCCATTGGGCTGCAACTTTCTTTACTTGGATGATCTTCTTTTGCTCTGAAAATATTAGTAGCCATGAAATACAATGGAATAACATCAAACCATGCTTTCTACCTACCAATCCTACTAATCTAACATTTTTTCTTCTTTCAGAGTGCACTTGAATTGGAAAACCTCTTTTACAAACATTTTATTCTTTTGAAAGAAAAAACTAATCCAAGTCTACTTCTTATTTCTCCATGAACTTAGATTAAACAGTTGAGTTCATAAGCTTCCCTACCTAATCTTCTATCTGTTAGGATTAAACAGTCTAACAAATTTTATTCTCTGACTTCTAAAACAGAAATTTAAAAGGATACAAGTTAGGATTGAACAGTCTAACTTGTTGTTGATTAATGGCATAAAAACAAGCTGCACATAGATTATCATTTGTAGAAAATCAAATCAAAATGGTGAAGGCATAAGACTTGAAAGTTTTAAATAACATCCTTCTCTTCTCTTCAGCTCTGTTTTTGAGTTTGTTTGAGTTGTTTTTTCTTTTTTATCTGGTTCAAGTTTTGAGCATATCAGAACCAGCTTGCTTCTATCTTTGACTCATGATTTAAAAAAATTAGAGCCATTCTTATATTTGGAAACTTAGGTTTGTATTTTGAGCTTGTTTGAACATTTTATTTTCTACCCTAATCTTCCTAACTGATAAGCCAAGATTAAGATTTTTGGAAAATATGATTCACTAACCTATCAACAATAAATTTAAAACTAATTAGTCATGATTAGGCTGTATGACTAACTAGGAGTGTGTTTCTTAGGAGTGGAATTTGAGTTTGCACACTTTCAGACTTTGTTTCTCTTTTTGGCATGGGGCTATACCTTTCTTGTTTTTACATTCTACCCTCCTTTCCATCTTCTATTGTTTTTGTATTTTTCTTTTTCTTCAAAGCAGAGAACAACAACTAACTAGATGCTCAAAGGATGAGATTTATTGACATTCCTATCTAACCTATTCTATATTGGAGTATTTACATCCTTTATATGATACAAAAGTGCCAATGTAGCCAGTTGTGTAGTGTAAAAAAGAAGAAACTCTGGCTATTTGTTAGGGGTGTCCATAGTACATTTTGAAGATTAATCTTCAAAACCAAGACTATCACAGAAGGTGACATATTTTCATGCATTTGGCTCTTGCAAAGGATCAATGCTTGATAACTTGAGCCAATTGGGACCTCCACACACTTTTCCAAAGGATCAACAAAGAAAATATGAAGATTCTCTTCTTTTTGGCCCTCCATGTCTAGTAGATTGTCCGCTTCCAAGAATTCAACTTTGAAGAATAACTATTCAGTACACTACTTGGAAGCATCATCATTCTTAACCTACAAAACAACAAGCAGTGAAATTTCTTCTTTCTCTATATCTATGCTTGCTTTTGACATGAATTAAGTTTCTTTGAATGGCAGATTGATATCAGTGATGGGAGAAGTTTTTTCTTGGAAAGATGGTATATCCTTAGTAGGATAGTCTTCTATTTGTTTTTCTCCTTCAAAGGCCTGCCAGTATATTTTATTGTTTGGGACAGCTGGTCTAAATTTTTCTTGAATTGTATATTGTTTGCTCTCCCAATGTCTCATACATGTACTAGCAACAAGGGCTAATCCACTAGCAAAACTGTTTTGGTCTTTAGGAACAAGGATAAGTTGGAATTCTTTGAAATATTTTAACAAATCCATGGCATCATTCTTATAAGATTTAAGTCTGGGATGTTTAACCATGCATTCTTCTTTCACTTGCCTAATTACCAATTCTGCACTCCCATGAACTGTTATCCTCTGGGCTCCTGATTTCTTCAATAAGTGGAGCCCTAAAAGAAATGCCTCATACTCTACTATGTCACTTGTGCATTGAAAGTTAAGTTTATATGAATAGGCTTCAGAATAATTGTTTTTTGTATCATAGAGCCATATTCCTACACCTGCACTGGTTTTAGTATATAACCCATCAAAAGTCATATTCCAAAGAGGACTAGTTCCAATATTATCATTAATTCCTTTAGTATCCTCTTTGTCTATGGTGTTATTAGATTGTTCTATGGAATAGGCACTATGTTCATGATTGTCTTGTTTGGATGATGGTTTAGAAGGTAGCTGGTTGTATAGTATTTGATCAATTTCCTCTTTTGTCAAATGAGAGATTTCCTTATAAATAGAAGTACAAAAAACTTCCCGCTCTTGTGTTAGCTGGTTTTGAGGCTGGATGTCTTCTTGAGCCTCTTTTAGTGATTCTTAACTTGTGTTTGCAGGGAAAATTTGAGGTTTTTCTATTGTGTCCTAATCTTCTTCTATTTTAAACAGCTCCTCATGATTATTATGATGCTCAATTTGAATACAAGGTTCATGAGTTGTTTCTTCTACATTATCAGGATGCCATTCTTGGTGTATAATCTGAAAAGATTTATAACACAGAAGAAGGGTTCCTATATGTGTTGGTGCTTCTTCTATTTCAGGTTCTGTGTTTTCCAAATGGCTACTTGTTTCCTCAATGTACTGCTCACTATTTGTATTTGTAATTTGATTGTGAAGATCACTTAATAGCATAGTTCAAGATATGGGGAGGCAATTAGGAGTTTCTTGACAACCTTCTTCATCATCTACTATAAGGTGTTGATCATAATACATATCTTGGTCATTGTCTTGGTCTTGAGGTGATTGGGCTTGTGTTTGATGAGGGAAAAACATAGGTTGCTCTAGATCATCAATATTCATATTAGCCATCAACCTATCCATTCTCTTTCCAAGCATGTACATCATTTTTTCCATCGTGACTAGCAATTTTTCTTCATTGTTTTCTCTATAATCTTGATCATCATACATGTCTTGTAATGGTTGAGTTTGTTGTTGATTTGAAACAAGCATGAGTTGTTCTAGATCATCAATGTTTAAATTAGCCTCATACCTTTCCATTCTCTAACATGTACATCATTTTTTCCATCATGGTTTGCTCAGGAAAAGGCATAGGTTGTTTAGGATGACCGATATTTAAATTAGCTACATACCTATCCACCCTCTTTCCAAGCACGTACATCATTTATTCCATTATGAGCATATATTTGTATTTTGCGTCTATATCTAAATCCATTTTTGTACATCAGAAAAGGGGTCACTGTATCTTGTCAACCAGTTCAGACTCTTCTACTAGTGGAGTCATTTGGTCTTTTGAGAGTTTTTAGAGTGTGGAGTCGCCAGGTGGATGTTTTAAATTTTTATTCCCACCAACAGTATGATTGGGTTTGCTCAATGCATTCCCAAAGGAGTCTTATTAGGAATGGAAAGGTAATAGGCCTACTGGAGGCCAGTGGAGTCACCGGGTGGAAGTTTTTAGCTCTTTTGGAGGTAAAATGTTTTATGGTCCACCACCTTGTACCAATCTAAAAAAATTTGGGTCTTCTAAGGTCTTAAAGATGTATAAAATGTAATTGACTCAGAAGTCCCCAATGGAGTCGCCAGAAATGTTAGGAATCTGTAATTTGCAAGATTGGAAAATAGAAAATGTAGAGACAACACTTGACCCACTTTGGGATTCTAGGATCTAGCCCACCTGAATCCAGAGATGGATCTCTCTATAAGTGCAAAGATTGATTTATATTTAAGGCTTTTTGGATATGATATTAGGCTAGTTATTAAGAGCAAGGGTTTTGTTTGTTTTTGGATGGTTGAGCATGATTATTAGTTGAGTGGAAAGTCCTAAAATGAAAGAGTTTCAAAGGTGTGAAGTTGCAAGCAATCAGAACAAGCTTTGGCTGATAAGATAGATATAACACTGGTTTTTAGTCCATTGGGCTATGGAGTCATAAAAGGGCTTTAATTGTGCAACAATTTCAAGAGTGGTCCAAGGGGCAAGTCATCTATATCACAAGATCTTTTAGATAAAATGATGGAATGGAAACAATAAAAGTGTTGAAGGGGTGGAAATAGACAATAATTTCAACTAGGATTTATTAGTCTGTCCAAACAAGAAAAGCCTTTTAAGTAACTCTTTTAAATTGGCCAAAGGACAGGGCTAACCATAGACTTATTTGGGCAATTTTGTATTAAAGCTGACTCAATAGACAAACAATCCAATAATCTGCATAATTACTTTTAGAAGGGATGAAAATAGATAAGAAAAAAAAAGTGTAGCCTAAGATCAGATAAGATACTTTAAGATCTAGACTGCTTTCATCATACTCTTAGGGAAACTTTTAGAACTACCTTTGGAGAAAGAAGCTAGAAAACAGGGCAAACCATCACTTTTCTAGTCTAACTTTACTGAGTAAATAATGAAAATAACATTCAAGAACAATGTTTAAGGTAAGCATTAGGAAAAGGGAACGCTAGCATTCCTAATTGCTTGAATTTTATTGAATCATTCTTAAATAAACAATTTGGAGGAAAACATTGAGGTAAAGCTTATTAGTCAGAGAAGGGTACTGTAAACAGTAAATCCTAACTCTATGCTTGTTGTTATTTATCATAGAATAATGGACAAAATGGCATACATGAAAGGAAAATAGTAACACAGAAAGGAGCACTTCACCAGTGATATAGACCAGGATCCAAAGAAACAACTTGTATATTGATGTCAATCTAGTTACATTCTTCAAATCCAATGTTTCAGTTCAGCAATCATCTTCACTTCTCAGCCTTACTTATTTGACTACAAACAGAGCTTCAAGAGCCTCTGAACACTATTTACATGTAGGAGTTTCGAGCACAAGTATATTTCAAAGTTCTGCAACCAACACAAATCCAACCCTTTACAATGAGCTCCTCAAGAAGATTTTATAGAAAGAATGAGGAGGTTGAAAGAGAGAAAATATCTATAGGCTCAATTTATACGTTTTAATGCTTCTCGACCTTTGAGGGGCTCAATGGAGAAGTTTACAGATATTTCTCTGTATTAATTGGCTTACATTAAGTATAAAGCTCACTAGGGATATTTTGTTGACTTTAAGGCTCTGTGTCATTGTTGTAATAAATCTATTGATATTTTTGCAATGAGTTCTTTGGCTTGAAATAACTATTCAGCTATATTGAGGCAAATATCTCTAACTGAGGAAAAAAATCTGCCTCTGTTAAATGATTTTAGGCTACAGGTGTCTTTGGTAGCGAAGAGGATTTAATTAGCCTCTGATGTGGCAGTGGAGACTTTCTCGGTCTGGTAGATATTTTTGTTTTGACCTAAACAAGACTAATCAACTTATGATCTGTGTGTTAGGCATAATTAGGCCTAAATCTTGTCCTCTATTCTTTAACTATGTTTAATTTAGTGGATTAGGCTTTTAATTGTCGATTTTAGTCGTAATCCACCCAAACTTTCTAAACCATTTTTAATTTTTCATCTCTGCTATGGTTAGATTCTTTCACACTGATACTCTTTGTTTATTTAAGCTTTACTATGTCTTGTTGATGTGCAGGTGCTACAGGGGCTTTATAATGTTGCCAGCGTTCATGAGTCACCGGAAAACGCTGATGTAAAACCCCGTGGAACAATCCTTTTAATGAATAAAGGCCTGGGGGATCGTCATCCCCGACCTTCAATTCTCTTTTAACATAACGGAAAAAACCATTGAACCTGCACAATACAAGAAAAATTTAGAAAATCCTGCGTATTTGGGTCAGGCTGCTTTGGAGGCTTAGGTTTAGAGCACAGGCATTGGATGAAAACATCCAACGGTGGAGATTGATCATGGGGGTTCAAAAAGGAAAGTGGTTGGAACAAACGGTGCAAGAGATTAAGTCTGGGCCATTGATGCATAGTGATCAACAATCGAGATCAATCCGAGAAAATATTATGTAGAAGGGCCATAATATCGCGCAATGGGAGAAAATGCAAGAAAATAGGTGAAAAATCCTTTGGCGGAGGATAAAATTAGGTTTAAAATTGAAATTGGGGTTTTGGAAATAACTTGGGCTGTCATATGAGATCGGCCAAGGAGATCAACGGTCGAGAATGATTCTAAAATCCCTTGGAGTATGGTGGAGGGCGATGAAACAACGCAAAATTGAACTGAGACCATTGATCTGCAGAGATCAACGGCGGAGGAGGAACGCGATGGGTCGCAATGTTAATGGGAAAAGCGGTTTTGGACAAAGAAACCATGGGTTTCGTGCAAGAAAATGGGGGAAGGGTGGTTTTCACTTTTTGAATGTGTATGTAAGGGTTGTGTCAAAGGAAAGCATACAAGGGGACCTTTCCCCTCAAGTGTCACAAAGACATCTGATATTTTGCAACTGGTCCATTTTGATCTATCTGGTATGCTACCTGTGACATCCTTAGGAGGATATTCTTACTATATGACATTCACTGATGACTTCTCCCGCAAAACCTAGATATACTTCTTGGAGAAGAAGGATGAGGCTTTCATGTGGTTCTGTACCTTCAAAGCCTTCGTGGAAAATATGACAGGGAAGAAGATCAAGATTTTGAGGATCGATAATGGCACTGAATATGAGTCAAATGAGTTCAAGGACTTTTGTAGAGAAGCTGGCATTAAGAGGGAGACTACTACTGCCTATATTCCTGAGCAAAATGGCGTTGTTGAATGAAAGAATAGGACCATTGTGGAAGCTACCCGTGCCATGCTATGTGACTAGGGTCTATCGAAGTTTCTGTGGGCAGAAGCTGCGAATAATACTGTATACATTCAAAACCGATGCCCTCATTCTGCCCTGGACTCCAAAACTCCTGAAAGAAAGGAGAAGTAAGCTTGATGCTTCTGGGAAGAAAGGAATGTTTATGGGCTATAGAGAAACCTCTAAGGCCTATAGAGTCTATGCGCCTAGTCAAAGGGAAGTAGAGATATGCCATGATGTCACTTTTGACGAAGATGCTTCCCTGAAGAAAGTAGTAGATCTTCCGAGATCTGAGGAAAATCATGAAGCAAGGCCTGGAAATCAAGAAGAACCGTAGGATGAGACAATGCCTGATGTTGAAGGACCAATGGACCCAATCGATCCATCTCCTTCACTGAGAAAGAGACCATCATGGCTCAGGGACACTCTCGAAGATGCTGAGGGACATGCTGCCCCGAGGGGGACATTCCGAGAAAGCAAGAAGCCGTGTAGATACCAAGGGTATTTGGCTGCCATGAGTACTATTGTACAATCTGAACCTGGATCTTTTGAGGAAGCCGTAAAGCATCAAGTCTGGAAGGATGCTATGCACGAAGAATATGATTTCATAATGAAGAATGATGTCTGGGATGTGGTTCCAAGGCTGAAGGACAAATCAGTTGTCACCGCGAAATGGCTCTACAAGATCAAGCATGGATCTGATGGAAGTGTTGAAAAGTTCAAGGCAAGATTTGTTGCCCGTGGCTTCTCTCAAAAGGAAGGAATAGACTATGATGACATATTTGTACACGTGGCATGATATACCACCATTCGATCAATCATAGCCCTTGCTGCTACGCAAGGATGGAGTCTTCATCAGATGGATGTCAAGACCGCTTTTCTGCATGGTGCAATAAAAGAAGAGGTGTATGTAGAACAACCTCTGGGGTTTGAAGTCCAGGATCGGGACACTCATGTTTGCAGGTTGAAGAAATCCCTCTATGGGTAGAAGAAAGCACCTAGAGCTTGGTACGATAGGATAGATAGCTACTTGATGAAGCTGGGCTTCACTCGAAGTAATGCTGATCCGAACCTTTACTTCAAGGTTGTCCAGGGGAAGCCTCTCATTCTGGTGCTGTATGTGGACGACCTCTTCCTGACAGGCGCTGACCCTCTCATTCATCAATGCAAGAGGGAGCTCGCTGCCGAGTTCGAGATGAAGGACCTAGGATTGATGCACTACTTCCTAGGCCTAGAGGTCTGGCAAAGACCTGGAGAGATTTTCCTTTCTCAAGGAAAATACATTGTGAAACTTCTGGAAAGATTTGGTATGGTGGACTACAAGTCCGTATCAACACCAATAGAACTCAACTTCAAGAAGTTGAGTGGCAGCGCTGCTGGGCCCGTATTGGCAAATCCTACTGAGTATCGTCAACTCGTAGGGGCCCTGATGTTCTTAGTGAACACCCGTCCAGATATATGTTTTCCAGTAAAAAATTTGAGTCAACAGATGCTTGAGCCTCATCACTTTCACTGGGTTGATGCCAGGAATCTTCTGAGATACCTTCGGGGCACGATAAACCATGGGCTGAGATACATTGACGGGAGCGTGACACTCCGTGGATATACTGATGTCGATTGGGCTGGCAGTGTGGTGGATCGTAAGAGCACATTGGGATGCTGCTTCAATTTTGGTTCTGCTTCGATTTCATGGATGAGCAGGAAGCAGAAGTCGGTGGCTTTGAGCACCGCAGAGACTGAATACATTGTAGCAAGTATGGCCTGTTGTGAAGCAGTTTGGTTGCGAAAGCTCTTTAGTGAGCTATTTGGACATGTGCTAGATACCACCGTGATACTCTGTGATAACCAGAGTGGGATTCGCTTGACCAAGAATCCTGTGTTCCATGATCGATCCAAGCATATTGATATCAGGTACCATTTCATCCGAGATATGGTACAGTGAGGCACCGTAAGGCTCGATCATATAGGAATTGATGAGCAGGTCGCAGATATTCTCACTAAGCCCCTGGGGAAGGTCAAGTTCCTAACCTTCTGTGAGAGACTTGGTATCGTGGAATGACCCTATGATGTGGGTCCTGTTGGACGATGAGCTCGAGGAGCTCTGGGGGGCTTTGGGGACAGCTTCTTAGAGCTATGAGCAACCACAAGGCTAGGCTTGCCAAACCTTATTGGTGTGCTTGGACCCCACCGTTGTGATTATTGAGTTGGTTCACCTCTCACTATCTGTGCCCCATATGCATCCTACCCATTGAGTTCAAGGCTCATGGGAAGTACCTCTCATTTGGCCAATGAGATGGGAAAAGCTAGAGACCAGTAGCAAATACTGATGGATGCATCAGAGATTTCCATACTCTTTATCTAGGATGGCACGATCCAACCACTTGATCTGGGATCAAGTCTAGTGAGGTCTCGGACCTCCACCTGACTTCGGGTCAGATGAACCAACTTCGGGTTGGTTAGAGACTCTTTGTGAGTCTGATAGAGGTTTTGAACCTCTGGGCTAAATTTTTCAGTCGGGGGATGATGTCTTTATGACTGACCCACTTCTGTTCTGAAATAAAGAGGCCAGCAAAGCAAGTTAAGGTGGGATGACGCATGATGTTTGATTGCACTGGAGGATGGAGTTCTCCCTAGTTGAGAGGGAGTGTTAAATTTGGACAACTAGGTCCAAACTCCATCTTGTGATGCTCAGATGAAGATTCCAATATTTTTATTGGATTCCTCTTTCAGAGAGGTGTAAAATCGATATAAAATTGATTTTAATCTGATGAGCAGAAAATTTATTTTGAATTTATTATTTATAATAAATTTAAGTGCAGGTCAGCCTTAAGGTTTTACACCCCCAACAAATGTGTCACACACCTCAATGATGGATATAAATACAGTCAACGTTGGAGAGCTTTTCACTCATCTCATCACACATCTTCTTCTCTAATTATCTACAAGAAATTGAGAAGCACTTTCATCTCCCACATGAGAAGAAGGACGAAATCTACTGTAGCTGAAGGACGAAATTTACCGCAGCAATTTTCTGCAGTTAGGGTTTCTAGGCAAGTTTGACCAGCGTTGACTTTGGTCAACGCATGGTCCATTTGAGCTGAAAGTTTGTGGAGAGTTCGATTTTTGTAGGCCGTACTCATTGGCACAAAAATCAAAGTCAAACAGTTGACCGAAGTTAGAGCTGTGTTGAATTTCTTGTTGCTGCCCTGCATTGACTTTTTATGGACTGCGTTGACTTTTTCTGGGGTTGACTTTGAGTTGACTGGATAATTGATTTGAGGACTGTTGTGACACATTTTGGGTTGGCCGACCAAGAAGACTTTGCTGGTTGAATCATCCTGCTGATCGCCGTAACGCACCAACACATTCTCCTGTTTCTGGTTTGTCTTCTATAGATCCACTGGTATGTTCTATCGGCATTTTACTTAACTATTTATGTGATTGCTGTTATAAAAGTAAAATTGCATCAAGCATAGAACATCTACAAAAAATTTACAGGTAGAAATAGAAGAAATAAAGGATCTCTCACAGTTCATAGTGGAGGAAATGAGTGCTTCTCTTATGTCTCATGAACACATACTGAGTAGAGGAACAGATTACTCTTTGGAGCAAGCATTTAAGACTTAGATGTCATTCAGCCAAGGCAGAGGTCGAGGCAGAGAAAATAATAGAGGTCGTGGAAGAGGCCAAAACAGAGGCAGAAATAATCCTGCTAACACAAGCGGAAGGAGCTGCAATCAGAACCAAGATGAAGGTTCAAGAAAATAGCAATCTCATGTACAAAGGTATGAAAAATCCCAAGTCCAATGTCATTATTGGAAGAAATTAGGCCATTATGCCAATGAATGTAGGAAAAGGAAAAATGACATGAAAAATAGACAAAATGCTCATTTTTCAAATGAGGAAGACAAGAACCCAAAGATTGTGTTGTTAACATGTAACATCACACAAGACAAACAAGAATATTTTTTGTTCTTAGACTCAGGTTGTATTAATCACATGACTGGAAACATTGCAATGTTTGCCAATCTGGACGAAAATGTGAAATCTGAGGTAACAACAGGAACTGATAGTAAGATATCTATCAAAGGTAAAGGCAGAGTCAGTATCCTAGCAAGAAATGGAGAACAGATGATTGTGCCAGAAGTATACTATGTACCTGGTCTAAAATGTAATCTTTTGAGCATTGGACAACTCATTGATAAAGGTTACAATTTGTTCTTCAAAGATGATGTGTGTACAATTAGAGACATACCTCCAAGTAAGAAGATCATTGCAGAGGTGCAGATGAACAACAATAGAATGTTTCCTCTCAAAATCAGGGCAGATTTGAAGGAAGGAAGAACTATTGCAGTTGTAACACAAGAAGTCTTTCAAGAAGAAGTGAAAGATGAAAATTGGTTTTGGCACTAGAGATTTGGACATCTCAATTTTGGAGGCTTGAATCTGTTGCACAGAAATGGAATGGTAAAATGATTTCCATTAATTGAGAAGCCATACAACCTTTGTGAAGGTTGCATCTTGGGAAAACAACACAGAGAAAGCTTTCCATCAGGAAATATTATAAGGGAAAAAACACCCTTGGAAATTTTTCACTCTGATGTGTGTGGACTGATGCAAATACCATCATTTGCTGGAAATAAATATGTTTTAACTTTCATTGATGATTACACTAGAAAGACATGGGTGTATCTGTTAAAACAGAAGAGTAAAGTGTTTGAGAAATTCCGCCACTTCAAAACTCTTGTTGAGAAGCAATGTGGGCATTATATCAAAGTGCTCAGAACTGATAGAGGTGGAGAGTATATCTCCAAGGACTTTCTGTGTTTTTGCAGAGAGAATGGCATACAAAAGCAATTCACCGCAAGGTATACACCTCAGCAAAACGGTGTTGCAGAAAGTAAGAATAGGACCATTCTGGACATGGTCAGAAGTATGTTGAAGGCAAAACACTTTCTGCATGAGTACTGGGCTGAAGTTGTCACTTGTACAGTTTACATCTTGAACAAATGCCCAACTAAAGCTGTCATGAACAAAATACTAGAAGAAGCATGGAGTGGAAAAAAGAAAACTGTCACTCTTATGAGAGTATTCGGCTGTGTGGCATATGCACATGTACCGGATCAGCTAAGAAAGAAGCTTGATAGTAAGGGGGAGAAGTGTGTATTTATTAGCTACTATGATGAGTCAAAAGCATACAAACTTTATAATCCATCCACAAAGGAATTGATAGTAAGCAGAGATGTGCAGTTCTATGAAGAAGAAGTTGGGGATGGAAGTCTAGAAAAGACTGTGAACGTGAAGACAACTATGTCTCACGAAGAAGAAGAAGGAGGAACAGCATTTGTTAACCCTTCTTCGATGGTTCCTCCTCCACCACCACAAGCTGGAAATCGAACAACCTTGAGAAGTCAAGGAAATGCTACTCAAAGCACATTGCAAGGATCTGGAACGCCCTCAAGTTTGAATGAAACTTCAAGCACACCAAGAAGACCAAGATTCAGAAATCTGAATTAGATTTATGAACAAGGAGAGGTAAGTTACAATACCGGTCTGGATTCATTATTCGCTTTGTATTGTCATGTTGATGACCCAATTCATTTTGAAGATGCTGTAAATAAAGATAAATGGATTGAAGCAATGAATGAAGAAATTGGTTCAATTGAGAAGAGTAAAACATGGGAGTTAGTGTACCTCCCTGAAGGCAAAGAAGCCATTAGAGTTAAGTGGGTCTATGAGACCAAAAGCAATGCTGAAGGCAAGCTCGAAAGGCACAAGGCCAGACTTGTTGTTAAAGGCTACAAGCAACAACAAGGCAGAGACTATGATGAAACCTTTGCACTAGTAGCAAGGATGGAAACAATCAGAATAGTGTTGTCTATTGTGGCACAACACAAATGGAAGATTTATCAGATGGAAGTTAAATCTGCATTCCCGAATGTAGTGTTAAAAGAAGAGGTTTACATTGAACAACCTACAAGCTATGAAGTTGAAGGCCAAAAGCATAAAGTCTGCAGACTGAAGAAGGCTCTTTATGTGCTAAAGCAAGCTCCAAGAGCATGGTACAACAGGATAGATGATTACCTGATTTAGAATGGGTTCAAGAAGTGTGATGGTGAACCCACACTCTACATAAAGGAGAATTACGGTAAGATTCTTATCATTGTATTATATGTAGATGATTTGATATTTACTGGCAATGATGCTTCTCTCATTGCTAATTTTAAAGCAGTCATGAAAAGTGAGTTTGAAATGACTACTTGGGATTCTTTAGATATTTTCTTGGAATTCAAGTAGACCAAAGTAAAAATGGTGTTTTCATTTCTCAAGCTAAATATGTAGAAGCAGTATTGAAGAGATTCAACATGCAGAACAACAAAGCAGCTGTGACTCCAATAGTGATGGGGTTGAAATTGAGTAAAGAATATAACAGTAAGGATTTTGATCCAATGTTGTATAAGAGCATAGTTGGCAGCCTTATGTACTTGACTACAACTAGGCCGGACATTATGCACGCTGTTAGCTTAATCTCCAGATTCATGGAAAGACCGAAAGAAGCTCATTGGCAAGCAACCAAGAGAATTCTAAGGTATGTAAATGGTACAAAGGGGTTTGGTATATTATACTCCTCTTCTAAAAGTTTCATGTTGACAGGTTACACTGATAGTGATTGGGCTAGAAGTGTTGATGATCAGAAGAGCACATCAGGATATGTGTTTCATTTGGGATCAGGAGCAGTTCCATGGGCTTACAAGAAGAAACTGATAGTTGCTTTATCGACAGCTGAAGCAGAATATGTGGCTGCAATAGCAGCAGCATGCCAAGAATTATGGCTGAGAATAGTTCTCATAGATTTGTGTTATGAACAAGAAAACAGCACAGCCATTTACTGTGACAATAGCTCGGGGATAGCATTGTCTAAAAATTTTGTCTTTCATAAAAGGACAAAGCACATTGACACCAAGTTTCACTTCATACGTGAATTGGTTAACAATGGTGAGATTTTTTTGTAACATTGCAAAACAGAGGATCAATTGCAGATATCCTCACAAAGCCACTAGCACATAAAAGCTTTGATCATTTCAGAGAATGCCTGGGTATGCAGAAAAACCCAACAGTTGAAATTAAAGGGGAGTGTTGGAAATTAATTCCAACTACTGATATCAATCAACAGTAATTGCAGAATGACACGAGTGCAGCACATTGAAGCCTTAGCAAATGTGGTTGTTGTTTTCCTGAAGAATTGTAAAAGGATTGGAAAGCTCGCACAAGCGAAGTGCAAAGCAAATAAGTATCCACCCCTTGATATTTATCAAAGGCAGTAGCTGACTTCTTAGGAGCAGAGTTAATGCTCAGACTCAAAGTCTCGCCAGCATCATAGAGCTTTGATTACAATTTGAAATAGGCTTTAAAGCCTTACCAACATAATCGGTGGAGTTAATGACTGAGGCGGCATAATTTCGTTGTATTACAAAGCAGCGATGCGATGCAATAATAGTTCTAACACTATTGCATCGCAAATCTTCAAAGAACTTAAAGAGTGGACACTAAAGAGTTTTAGCAATGCGATGAGGTCCCACCTAAAATGCAATCGCAGCATCGTAATGTTACTTGCATGCCTATTGTACTATTGTCGATCTCCGATGCGATGTGGACCCCGCTCCAATCGCAATCACAAGCTTTAGTTTAAAGTGTCTTGTTGATATGGATTGCTACGATGTGATGTGATGCAATCGCAATCGTAAAGGGTCAATGCATGTTCTGTCATCCGAAATATGAATCACCGATTGAAAAGTTGCGATGCGATCGCAATCGCAACATTGCTAATCAAAAGATCGTAAGCCAACTGCTGATGTGATATGGGCCCCGCACCATCGCAATTGCAATCGCAAAGCGCAAAGGGTCTTAAAACCTTTGAACCGCTGAAATGCCGATTGCTGATTCAGTTCCAGATGCGATGAATGTTTTCAATGGATTTCATATATTTTGAAGTCTGGTCTTATGGGTCGGTTTAATTGTTTTTATTGTAACCGCGGCTTATAAAGGGGAATGAGCCCAAAGTCTTTTATAATGAATTTTTTTACTGTGAATATGTTTTTATGCATTAAAATGATATTATGAGAAATAGAGAGATTGTTGTAGCCTGCAGGCTGATACATAGCAAGTTTGTAAGCACTGTATGTGCGGATAGAGAACAGAGAAGCTTTGTGAGCACTGTTTTTTTATAGTCCACTGATACAGTTAGTAAATCCCTCTCAAGGAGGAAGAATCAGATTGTTGATTATGTATTTCTTTTATTCTTTTATGAATTAAGAAAATTGTCCTAAATTGTTTCTGTTCATTCTGCAAATTAAGTTTTAAAACTCTATGTTGTAGAGGGAATCTTCATTCTCTCTTGTTTTTTTTAAGTAATCAGAAACTTCTACATGGTGTCAAAGCTAGTCTAGGCACTCAGTGAGTCAAAACAGAGTTTTTTTTTCACTATAGGAGCTGTAAGAAGCTTATTGAGCAAATTTCTCTGCCAGAGAAAGTTCTTGCTTGTTTTTTTATACAGTCAGTATCTTTTCTTTACTTATACAGTTAAGATGGCAGATGCTGGAATTGGTTTGACAAATTCCCAGCTTCCACAGTTTAATGGGAAGTATCATAGTTATTGGTCCATAACTATGAGAGCTTTGTTTGCTTCTTAGGGATTATGGGAGCTAGTTGAAAATGGTTACCCTGAACCTGGAGATGCAGCAGCGTTGGCTGCTTTGACAGTAGCAGAAAGATATCTGTCGAAGAGTGGCAGGAAGAAGGACTCCAAAGCCCTCTTTTATCTCTTTCAATAAGTACATGAGAGTGTTTTCCCATGGATTGTAGCAGCAAAAAAGTCCAAGGAGGCATGGGATATTCTCAAAACTACCTATCAAGGCATGGAGAAGGTGAAGACTGCAAAGTTGCAAATGTTGAGAAGAGACTTTGAAACACTCAGCATAAAGGAATCTGATACAATAGATTCATTCTTCACACACGTTATTGGGTTTATAACCCAGATAAGATCTCATGGTGAAGCTCTTGAAGAAAGAAGGATTGTAGAGAAGATCTTGAGAAGTTCACCCTTAAGGTTTGAAGCTATTGTGGTAGCAATAGAAGAAACAAAGGATCTCTCACAGTTCACAGTAGATGAACTGAGTGATTCTCTTATGTCTCATGAACACAGACTGAGTAGAGGAACATATTCCTCTTTGGAGCAAGCATTTAAGACTTAGATGTCATTCGGCCAAGGCAGAGGTCGAGGCAAATCAAATAACAGAGGTCATGGAAGAGGCCAAAATAGAGGCAGAAATAATCCTGCTAGCACAAGTGGAAGGAGATGCAATCAGAACCAAGATGAATGTTTAAGAAAACAGCAAGCTCATGGACAAAGGTATGAAAAATCCCAAGTCCAATGTCATTATTGAAAGAAATTAGGCCATTATGCCAATGAATGTAGGAAAAAACAAAACGACATGAAAAAGAGACAAAATGCTAATTTTCTAAATGAAGAAGATAAGAACCCAAATATTGTGTTGTTAACATGTAACATCGCACAAGACAAACAAGAAGATTTTGGGTTGTTAGACTCAGGTTGTAGTAATCACATGACTGGAAACATTGCAATGTTTGCCAATCTGGACAAAAATGTGAAATCTGAGGTAACAACAGGAACTGATAGTAAGATATTTATCAAAGGTAAAGGCAGAGTCAGTATCCTAGCAAGAAATGGAGAACAGATGATTGTGCCAGATGTATGCTATGTACTTGGTCTAAAATGTAATCTTTTGAGCAGTGGATAGCTCATTGACAATGGTTACAATGTGTTCTTCAAAGATGATGTGTGTACAATCAGAGACATACCTCCAAGTAAGAAGATCATTGTAGAGGTGCAGATGACCAACAATAGAATGTTTCCTCTGAAGCTCAGGGAAGATTTGAAGGAAGGAAGAAATATTGTACCTGTAACACAATAAGTCTTTCAAGAAGAAGTGAAATATGAAAATTGGTTGTGGCACTTGAGATTTGGGCATCTCAATTTCGAAGGCTTGAATCTGTTGCACAAAAAGGGAATGGGAAAATGATTGCCATTAATTGAGAAGTCGGACAGCCTTTGTGAAGGCTGCATCTTGGGCAAACAACAGAGAGAAAGATTTATAGCAGGAAAGAGTATAAGGGCAAAAGCACCCTTGGAAATTGTTCACTCTAATGTGTGTGGACCGATGCAAATACCATCATTTGTTGGAAATAAATATGTTTTAACTTTCATTGATGATTACTCCAGAAAGACATGGGTGTATGTGTTAAAATAGAAGAGTGAAGTGTTTGAGAAATTCCACCACTTCAAAACTCTTGTTGAGAAGCAATGTGGGCATTATATCAAAGTGCTCAAAACTGACAGAGCTAGAGAGTATATCTCCAAGGACTTTCTGCGTTTTTGCAGAGAGAATGGCATACAAAAGCAATTCACTGCGAGGTATACACCTAAAAAAAATGGTGTTGCAGAAAGGAAGAATAGGACCATTCTGGACATGGTCAGAAGTATGCTGAAGGCAAAACACTTGCCGCATGAGTACTGGGTTGAAGCTGTCACTTGCACAGTTTACATCTTGAACAAATGCCCAACTAAATCTGTCATGAACAAAATACCAGAAGAAGCATGGAGTGGACAAAAGCAAAATATCACTCACATGAGAGTATTCGACTGTGTGGCATATGCAAATGTACCGGATCAGCTAAGAAAGAATCTTGATAGTAAGGGGGAGAAGTATGTCTTTATTGGCTGTGATGAATAAAAAACATACAAACTTTATAATCCATCCACCAAGAAATTGATAGTAAGTAGAGATGTGCAGTTCTATGAAGAAGAAGCTTGGGATGGAAGTCTAGAAAAGATTGTGAACATGAAGACAACTCTGTCTCATGAAAAATAAGAAGAAGGAACAGCAGTTGTTAACCCTTCTTCGGTGGTTCCTCCTCCACCACCACAAGCACAACAAACCACACCACAAGCTAGAAATCAAACAACCTTGAGAAGTCAAGGAAGTGCTACTCAAAGCACATTGCAGGGATCTGGAACGCCCTCAAGTTCGAATGAAACTTCAAGCACACCAAGAAGACCAAGATTCAGAAATCTGAATGAGATTTATGAACAAGGAGAGGTAAGTAACAATATCGGTCTAAATTCATTATTTTCTTTGTATTGTCATGTTGATGACCCAATTCATTTTGAAGATGTTGTAAATGATGATAAATGGATTGAAGCAATGAATGAAGAAATTGGTGCAATTGAGAGGAGTAAAATATGGGAGTTAGTGGACCTCCCTAAAGGAAAAGAAGCCATTGGAGTTAAGTGGGTCTATAAGACCAAAAGCAATGTTGAAGGCAAGATCGAAAGGCAAAAGGCCGGACTTGTTGTTAAAGGCTACAAGCAACATCAAGGCAGAGACTATGATGAAACCTTTGCACTAGTAGCAAGGATGGAAATAGTCAGAACAGTGTTGTCTATTGCAGCACAACACAAATGGAAGATTTATCAGATGGATGTTAAATCTGCTTTCCTGAATGGAGTGTTAAAAGAAGAGGTTTACGTTGAACAACCTCCAGGCTATGAAGTTGAAGGCCAAGAGCATAAAGTCTGCAAACTGAAGAAAGCTCTTTATGGGCTGAAGCAAGCTCCAAGAGCATGGTACAGCAGGATAGATGCTTACCTGGTTGAGAATGGGTTCGAGAAGTGTGATGGTGAACCCACACTCTACATAAAGGAGAATGATGGTAAGATTCTTATCGGGTTATTATATGTAGATGATTTGATATTTACTGGCAATGATGCTTCTCTCATTGCTAATTTTAAAGCAATCATGAAAAGTGAGTTTGAAATGACTGACTTGGGCTTCTTGAGATATTTTCTTGGAATTGAAGTAGACCAAAGTGAAAATGGTGTTTTCATTTCTCAAGCTAAATATGTAGAAGCAATATTGAAGAGATTCAACATGCAGAACAACAAAGCAGCTGTGACTCCAACAATGATGGGGTTGAAATTGAGTAAAGAATATAACAGTAAGGATTTTCATCCAAAGTTGTATAAGAGCATAGTTGGCAGCCTTATGTACTTGACTGCAACTAGGCCAAACATTATGCACGTTGTTAGTTTAATCTCCAGATTCATGGAAAGACCGAAAGAAGCTCATTGGCAAGAAACCAAGAGAATTCTAAGGTATGTAAATGGAATGAAGGGGTTTGGTATATTATACTCCTCTTTTGAAAGTTTCATGTTGACAGGTTATACTGACAGTGGTTGGGCTAGAAGTGTTGATGATCAGAAGAGCACATCAGGATATGTGTTTCATTTGGGATCGGGAACAGTTTCATGGGCTTCCAAGAAGCATTCGATAGTTGTTTTATCTACAGTTAAAGCAGAATATGTGGCTGCAATAGCAACAGCATGCCAAGCAGTATGGCTGAGAAGAGTTCTCAGAGATTTGTGTTATGAACAAGAAAAGGGCACAACAATTTACTCTCAGTCTAGAAAAACTGAGAATACTCGTGAAATAAACAGATTTTTACCAGTTCAGTTTTAATTACAATGGTGTTAGTATTATGAATTATGGCAGTCCTGCTAATGGAACGTGATGCATTGTTCAATTTTGCAAAAACAATCCTCCTACAATTACTTTCGGTATCTTTGGGCAGATTTTTTGTGCTTGCACCCTGTGGTTTAGTAATTAGTCAAACTGAAAACCTAACAAATCTAATTGTCGGATGATGGTATTTTAGAATACACATACTTGTTATTCCCTCCTTTGCAACTGCTGCTGAACTCAAACAGTCCCAACTTTTGCTTGTTACTCTAGAAATTCTGCTCTACTTTGCTTTGATAACCGATCTAAGCAAAATACTTAGAAAGGAAAAACACGAAAACCTTTACACTCCATTCCCTAAATTAACTTTTCACGTTGTTCCACGGTTGTTGTAGTCGTATGCAGAATTCATTGTATTGCACCACTCTATTAAATTTTCAAATTTCAATGTATTTCTACCGTGCTTAGTGAAATGTCATTTGGATTCCACATTAGTTGCTTAATACGTCAATGCTGGATTGTACAAATGGCCACTCTCTACAAAGCATTCTTTCCAAAAAAAAAAAAAAGGTCATCAACCTAATTAATTGTTGGCTTAAGGATCTTATAGATGGAGCATCTTGTTAATTAGAGAAACATATCTTATAACACAACCAAAAAGCTTTAGCTACATTTTACTCTTTTATAATTGCCAATTTTCCACGTTATTGCAATATGCACAACGTATTCTATTTACGGACTATTTTATGCCAAAATGAATTGGCGATAGTGGGCTACACTACTCCTTAAATATTTCCCTTCACTGTCTTTCCATTAATATAAAAAGATACAGTACATTGTTAATGTATATTACTCCACAAAGTTCACATAAGCTATGTCATCTAAAAACCAAGCATAAAAACCATATAGTTGACCTAACTATATTCTTATTTCAATGGATTGGCAAGCTTTCAATCAAAGAGCCAAACCAGAGTTGAATTATTGTATCAGTAGATCATTGAAAATAGCAACAAGGTGTATGTATTAGGTCTGTTTCAATAATTTCTGGAAATATTGTGAGTTTTTTACTATATTTGTTCTTTTATGATAAGTCTACGTTATTATAAGTGGTTCACTTTCTTTATTTATTTTCATATCTTGTGGTTCAATTTTTAATTGTCGTTTTGTACAGTGTCCATAACTTTACCATATATTATCACGTCCAAATAAAAAATTAATTTATTTTAAAAATGTATTAAATAATATATTTTAACTCAATTTTAAATACAAGTTAGAATATAATTAATTAATAATAATGACGGTGTTTATAAAAAATAAAAATTTAATCATATTTATTTAAAGAAGATAAATTAAATTATTTTGATTGAAAAATGAATAATTTGAATTATTATAAATAAAGTATAAGAATTATATTTCAAACTTGAATGTGACATATAACTAGCCTAAATTCATGTTAACCACGGATCTATTAAGTGTTTGGAGGGATCAAATCTCTTGAGGCACAAATCTCTTTTTTGAGTGTAAAACTTGAGGAAAGGTTTGCACCTCGAGAGATTTGATACTTCTCGATGTTATAGATCTAGGGTTAAGATCGATCCAGGATGGTTTCAATGATGCAAGGTTATACAAAATTTGTTGGAAACCTAATTATTTGAATCATTTTAAATATGCTAAATATGTCTAAAATTAATTTGGTCAATTTAATTTTAAAGTTGGTTACTTACCTCAGTTTGTTGTGATGAGAGATACTATTAATAATTGAGAAATTTTGAGTGCAAAGTGGATATATAACAATGTTGAATGATAGAAAATGTGAATAATAAGAATGTAGTCAATTAAAAAACTATCTTCATTATGATCAATCTCAACTATTTTCTTCTACTGCACTTATTGTCACGCCTATCGGTTTTTTCATTTTCTCATATCGATCATATGAAAATGGAAGTTGAAATCATAGATTGTTCCAATATTTAACTTGAGACACTGTAGTAAACCTTGTCTCTCTTTCTCTCCAATATTAATAGTAAATTTCTCCAAAGTTAGTCATTGTGACTTATGGATTGTTAAACCCAAATAATTTTCATTGGTAGTTGTTTTCTATTATCTCATTTGAATGAAAAGTTATTAGAAATTTTGAATGATGGAAAATGAAAATAATATGAATATATCCAATTACAAATAGTTTACAATTTCATGAAGCCAACATTTTGGGTAAGTGAACATTTTATTTAGGATGAGAATTCAATTATTGTATTTATGGTTGAATTATTGTAACACATAAGTCAATGCACATAATGAATAATTTTGTATGTGATTACACTAATAGATTATGTATATGTTTTGGGAGTGAGGAGAGAAAAAAGAGGGGGGAGAGAGAGAGAGAGAGAGAGAGAGAGAAACAAAAAAGGAGAGATGGTGAGCTATAGATATATAGGAGGAGACATATATGTGATTACATTGAAATCAATGCACACTATTAATATAATTACTTTGAAATTAATGTAAATCATACATCTAGTTGTATCAAATCAGAAATCAACATCTACATTAAAATCAATGCATCTAGTGCAAACAACCAAATAGTATTAAAAATCAACATCTACACTGAAATCAATGCATCTAGTGCAAGCAATAAAATAGGATTAGAAATCAATATCTACACTAAAACCAATGCATGTAGTGCAAGAAATCAAATAGGAATAGAAATTCACATCTACACTAAAATTAATGCAACTAATGCAAGCTATCAAATATGAATAGAAATCAACATCTACACTGAAATCAATGAATCTAATGCAAGCAATAAATATTATTAAAAATCAACAACTACACTGAAATCAGTGCATCTAGTGGAAGTGATCAAACATGATTACATCAACAACTACATTGAAATCAATACATCTATTTTAGTGAAAAACCAAATATTCATGACTTTCTATATCTAACTACTATGTATGTATTTGTCTCCTTTTGTCTCTTTATTCTTACCTTTCTTTCCACCTTCCATTTTGTGTCTATCTCCCTCCCTGTCTCCTTCTCTCTCCCCCCATCTCTCTCTCTATAAACCTCTCCCTCCCTTTCGTTATCTCTCTTTTCTTCCCTCTCTCCCCATTCCATCTATATTTATACCTCCCTCCATCTCTCCTTATTTTCCTCTTTATCTCACCCCTCTAAACACATGTCACATGATCTATCTCTCTCCATATCTATCTATCTTCCTCTATCCCTCTATTTGTCTCTCTCTTCTTCCCTCTCTCCCCCTCCATCTATATCTCTATTTCCCTCTGTCTCTCCTTATTTTCTATATATCAACATGCAAACATACACCCTCTCTCTTTCCATATATATATATATCCTTATTCCTCTCCCTTTTCCTCTCTCTCTTCTGCTTCTCTCTCTCTCTCTCGATATCAATATCTCTTCCTCCCTCCCTCTCTTTCTCTCTCTCTTCTTCCCTCTCTGACTCCTCCATTTATATCTCTATCTCCCATTACCTCTCCTTATTTGTCTATCTATCTCACCCCCCCAAACATAAACACTCTCTCCATATCTATCTATCTCTCTTTCTCTCCCTCTCCCTCTTTCTCTCTGCCCCCTTTATCTCTCTCTTCCACTTCTCTCTCCATATGTATCTCTCTTCCTCCGTCCCTATTTTTTCCACTCTCTTCTTCCCTATCTACCCCTAAATATATATCTATATCTCCCCTTCTATAACCTCCTTTGTTTCTTCTTCTCACCCCCAAAACATACACACACTCTTCATATATATCTATCTCTCTCTCCCTGCCTCTTCCTCTCCCTCTCTATCTTCCCCTTCTCTCTCTCTCTCTCTCTCCCCCCCCCCCCCCACCCCCCCCTTATCTCTCTCTCTCTCTCTCTCTCTCTCTCTCTCTCTCTCTCTTTCTATTCCCTCCTCCTCGCCTCTCTCCCTCAATGTCTCCCCATCTCTCCCTCGTCACTCCCTGTCCCTCTCCACCTTTCTCTCTCTATGTATTTCTTATTCCCTCCCTTTCTCAACCATCCAACCCAATCTCTCTCACCCTCTCTCTCAAGTCCTCTCTCTCTTCCTTTCACTCTCTCCATTTGTCTCCCACCTCCCTCTATCTCTCCCCCCATCATACTATCTCTCTCCTCCCTCAAACTCCATCACTATCTCCCTCATTCTCTCCTTCTCTCTCCCCCCCTCCATATATATGTCTCCCTCCCTCTCTCTTCCACTTATTTCATTATCACTCTCCTCTTTCTCTCTCTTCTCTCATCTCCTCTCTCCCTCATTCCATATTTATATATCCCTTGTTATTCCCTATCTATCTCCACCTCTATATGTCAATGTCCTTGATCTCCCCTCCCTCTCTTTCCCCCTCAAAATCCATCTGTCTCTCTCCCTTTCTCTCTTAAATATGATCCCATTGTATTGTATTAAAGAAAGTATCTAAATTTAAAAAAAAACATAATTGTTTCTAAAATATTATACCTATATATTGGGATCAATCAATTCAAAGAAAATACATTAATAAAAAACATTAAAGAATCATGCATTATCTTTCCTCTATCACTGTTAATCACTTTTCTTTTTCTGTTCACTAGGATCGTTTGTTAAGATGCCCTATAATGGTTCTTTATAATATTTTTTATATTATATAAATTTCAAATATTTATATATAAAAGTATATTCATTTTTAATTTTAATAAAACTTCCATTTAATCTCTATGGGAATATTTTTAGTAGTCTTATAAACTTTTTTATTTTAGATTTAATTAAAAATAAATATTTTGATTATGAAATATGTTATGGTTTTTGAGCATCTGGTATTGCTACGTATCGTTAAAAAAAATAAAATTAAAGCCTACATACATAACATAATAATCAAAATCTTAGATGGCCCATGGTATTGATAAACCATTGTATTAGCCCATGGTATTATGTTTTTTTATTATCTAAAAAAATATTCCTAATTTTATTAATAAAAATAAAATAAAATATAACAAATTAAACTTTATTATTTTATCATGTGGCTCAAACCTGTTTATTGCACTAAGAATGAGTGAGGACTAAAGAGAAGAATGAAGATTTTGTTTTTGTTGTTATTACAATATTTCTTACATTACATCTAATGCCTAAACATCTACCCTATACTGGGTTGTAGAGTGCCTCTTGGCACCAATGTTACATGGTTCTGGTTCAACAATGATTAGGTTCACTTTAACTTCTAATTTTTTTGATGAAGTTCACCATTAGGTTTAAAATATATATATATAGGATAAAATAGTAAGAAATCAACATCAGTAAACATAAAAAAAGTTATCATGAACATGGAAGTTGCAACGATAAATTACAAGTTTGATTTGTGACATGAAATTATGATTTTTTATCTATGGACTTGGTCAATGGATATGAGGTTCGATGAGTTTTTATGAACCTCAATTTTTTTTAAGGTTCAACAAAATTTAGACCTTAAGGTTAAAGTTTGACGAACCTTGTACATAGCTCAACTCAATAAGAGAGGAAGTACCTATAATAGCATTTTTTATTATTAATAATAGCAATATAGGTTTTCTAATTATTTGAAATGGAATAAACAAATAAATTGTTATATATATATATATATATATATATTAATTATCTTTTCTGTTTTTAAAAAAATAATTCTTATAATTGATATGTTGATTTCTGAATTCTAACACAATTAATACCATTTCAAATTATGAAAGTTCTTGAAAACATTGAGTTTTGGGTTACGCAACTCAAAATTGAGAAAATTAAGGATAATGAAGGCTACCAAGCTGAAATTTTAAGGATAAGAGGGTTTATTCTCAACCTTCACATACACAAGCTCTTGAATTTGGAAGTGAAACAAGAATTTCCTAAACCTTGTACACAAAGCCTCATTGTGCCTATCTTTAAAAGTGTGGATTTAAGCATTCCCTGTAATTATAGCCCATTATGATTAGCTCAAATTTAGCCAAGATGTATGGAATTATTTTGGAAAAGAAGGGTTGGTCATTCGATAGAAAACCATGATAAAAGAGATAAATGCCAAGCTAGGTTTAAGACATATCATTAAAATGTCCACCACCTTGTTAGTCTTAAGATTATGCTAAAGAGTGTCATAACAAAAAAATGATATCTACAATTGGAAGAGATAATGATTCCTCTTAAGTTTATGGTTGTTATGAAAAGGTTGTATGAGAACATTATTTGCAAGCATAAGATCATTAAGAGTCATTCAAAATTTAACTACAATATTAGATCCCTGCAAGAGTGTCCCTTATCCCCTGCCATTTGTGGCATGCATATATTGATAAGCTAGAATAGTGTTTGGAAGATGTAGGTTGTGTTGGCCCCACACTCACTAGTATAGTAATAACTATTATCATTTATGTTGATAATATTTCTCTTTTAGAAATGAGTCCTTATGATCTTAACAAGGTACTAAAAATCCTCCAAGATATCTATGCCAAGATGGGTATGATTGTTAATACAAAAAATAAGAAAAATGCCACAATAATTAAATATGGAAAGATCACATACAATACTTCCATATATTATAACTAACTTGTAGGAAGTTCCTTCATACCAATATCTTGAAATTGATATCCATTACAAGTTCAATTGGAATTATAGGATTCAGAAAATGATAAATGGAGTATGGAAAGTTTATTATGGACATGAAAACAATTGTAAGTCAAGACATATTTCAAAATGGGATAAAAAGAAACTCCTCTTTCAGACTCTCTTCACCCTTGTTTTGTTAAATGGATATCAGGTTTGCAATTTTAGTCTCTCCAAAGAGTTGTGAAGGAAGATAGAACATACATAAAAGAAATTTATAACCTACAATCTTGGTAATACACCTTATTATATCCTACTCTCTAAAGCAAGCATTTTACCATTGAATCCATGCTATGAATGGGTATATTATCAATAAGAAGATGTTAAACACCATGGAATGCTATGAATAGGTATATTATGAATAAGAAGATGTTAAACACCATGGAATACTAGAGGTTTCCAAAAATTTCTTCTGTCTTTAGCTGAAACCACCACCTTTGACTTAAGTAGGGATGACATAGGGTTTCCCAGGCTTGGTTATACCATTAGGCGATAAAGTCAAAGAGTATTCTAGAGATTACGGATAGTACTAAAAATATTATTAGATCAAAATTTAAGGAGGAATTGTGGGGTGATAAAGAGTTAGAGGGAAAAATAAAACTAAGATAGAATATGTAGGTGATCAATCCAAATCTAAAAAATAAAAATAATGTCTCTCTATCTTGGATAGTGTAAAAAAATAAATAAACATTGTTGAAATGAGAACAAATTCTTATGAACTCCATAGTGAAACTAGATGTTGGTCAATTCCCAAAAGAATGTCTCTCTATCTTGGATAGTGTAAAAAAATAAATAAACATTGTTGAAATGAGTACAAATTCTTATGAACTCCATAGTGAAACTAGATGTTGGTCAATTCCCAAAACACCTTGGATTGAAAGACTCTATCACCTTTGTGACTCTAGGAACGTTGAAGATAAAAAACATATTCTCTTAGATTTTTCTAGTTACATCTAAATCTCAAAATATTTTTCACTCCACCAACTTTATTGACATTTTAACTCAACAAAACTATGGTAATCTTGGAATTTTTATTTTAATATTTTTTTGTAATAAAAATAAAACTTACAAAAAACATAATTTATTTGTTACTTTATAGATAAGATAAACTTTTTTTTTTTTTATGAGTGGATATTAATCATCATTATTAATATCTGAGGGGAACCCTCAGTTTTTTTATTATTTAATTACTATAGTTGTCATGACAATAATTTCATAAATGTTTCCTTCATATATATAATATAAATAAGAAAAAATTATAATTATTTGAAAATTCAATAAATAATAATTTCCCACCATAGTTAACTTTGAAGGCACCTTCATATTGTGAAAGTCATCGGTTCAAAACTCCTTGGGAACAAATCAGCTGTGATGACCCACAAAAGGTGTGATCCTAGAGAGATTTTGATGACTTAGATGTCCTTGTGTCACAACTACTCAAACCACATGTTAGGAGTGTCAATCATTTCATGACTCACATAATCTAACAAACAAAAAAAAATATAATTGTAATAATTGTTTGATAATTTTTTATAATTCCTTTAGGATTTTCCTTCCATATTTAGTAGATCTTAAATTAAAATAATTGTTAACTAATTTTACTATATAAAAATAATTGTATTAATAATATTTAATTTGTCTATATATTTGCATTACTAGTAAATATATAATCATTTAAAAGAAAAATTAAATAAACTTCCTTAAAAAATTTATTGAAAAAAAATTAGATTTTTTTAGTAGAGCTTATTGAGTAATTTTCCTTAATCTGATTTATTATTTGTTCAATTTTTTAAGCAAATTTTTAAATCTTTAGAAAATTGATTATGTTTAATATACTTTGTTTTTTTTTAATATATTATTTTTTAGTTAAATAATTTCCTTTTTAGAAAATTGATTATGTTTAATATACTTTGTTTTTTTTTAATATATTATTTTTTAGTTAAATAATTTCTTTATATAATTTCAAAAAACATTTAATAATGTTTTTTAATATTTAATTTTAGAAAATAATTTATTTGATTTGCAAACATAAATGAAAAATGAGCAGACAAAATTGCTCATCTTCTGGCCACCAACCTTGGCAATAACCACACCAACATCTCACAAGCTTGGTAGGTAATCTATAATATTTGTTTTTTGTAAAATTAAATAAATTAATTTGAAAAAAAATACTTTTCATACAAAAATTATCAAACCACAAAAACCATTATAGAAACTCTTTAAAACAATTTAGAAAACCACAAAAAATCATTAAAAAATCTCTTTAAACAACTTGAAAAATCACAAAAAAAAACTTAGAAAACCACACAAAACAATCTTACAAATGCTTCTAATCCACCAAAAAAAAATATAATTTAGGTTTTAAATGTTTATTTATTAAATTCACCTTTTTTTTTTATTTTGAATGTAAAAAAAATATTTTCTAATTATTTTAGGTTTTAAAGTTTTTGGTTAATAATTTTGTGAAATAAAATTTCAAACAATTTAATTTTTTTGTTATTTAAAATGCATTTTAAATTTATAACAAATTTGACAGAAAATAAACCCCAAAAAATTCAAACTAAGCTATAACCAATAAATAAGTAAATTAGTGAGTTTGAAATTGACATGATGAATATAGTTTCTCATTGTGAATCTCTATTTATCAAATAAGAAATTTTATATTATTTTATTATTTTAAATTTAAATTAATTTATATTTTAAATATTTTTTTAATATTAAATATAATATGATTAGTTTTAAAAACAAAATAATAATGTTTGGAGTTGAAAATCTAAAAAAAAATGTTTGGATCATGGTGATATATGAGACATGATGAAAATGTAGTGTGCCAAGCTTATAAAACATATAGATAGAATATAACATCATATGATTATATATAACATAACATTTAACATATATAACATAACATAACTATATTTAACTATAACATCACACACACACACATATATAACATTAACATAAACATAGCATGTTACAACATAACCATAATTATATTTTATAACATAACAGTTATAAATATAATTATATATATTTAACTATTAGAAAGTTATAACATTACATAGCTATATATTATAATTCTATATATATTGTTTAAATTTCATAACATAGTTTTTATAGTTAATAACATAAAGTTATTTAACACACACCCATGACATAATTATGATAGTTTACAACATAAAGTTATTTAACACATACTCATAAGATAGCATGTAACATAACTATAACTATTTCATAACTATGTAACTATATAATTATTTAACTACCAATTGCAACAAGAGGTTCAAAGGAACACTAATAGGAAGAGGGGGGAATGAGGAAGGGAATAGTTTTCACATTATTGTTTGAGCCAATACTGTTATCCATAATGGACATAGACACATACTTGATTTGCAAGCTTCCCACACTCTCCATGAACATGCCTTTCTCCAAGTCTATTGTAAAACTCTTAAGTGAAATCATATCCCATTATTCTATAATTTTCTCATTCTATCATTCTCTGATAATTTGCTTACCCCCATCTCCAAAATTTTCCAAGTATATGGTAAAACTCTTAAGTGAAATGATATCCCACTGTTCTATAATGTTCTCCTTATATCATTCTCAGATAATTTTCTCACCATCGTCTCCAACCTATTTTCTTTGTCAGAAGACCACATGCGCTTGATTACCTGTAGTGTATAGTGTGTCAATCTATCAAACCCAACCAAAAAGTGTGTGTTACCACCATCAAAATGCAAAGAGCTACACTATACCCACAAATTTTATTTGCAGATAAACTGAAACAAGCATAGAGTGTGCCTATTTCTGCAATACACAAGCATGTCTAATCCAAAAAATGTCATTTATCTTTAATCAAACCTCACTTTGTTGAGCTCATTCTTTGCATGGGTATGATTGGGTGACACATAAACTTGGATATATTAAAAATTTCATTCAAGGATGTAAGTTAGTGTGTATGTGTACTGTTATATGATCATAGTGTTATATTATTTTGATAATTAATGTCATGCATGATACCTATGTGAACTTACTTTCTTCCAAATTCAACACAATGTAGTGTTTTGGATATAGCTTACCCAACTTCAATTTCTCTTAGTTATAACAAATATGGTTTGTAGATGTCCTTCTAGAGATGTGATGTCAAATTTTTTCATTTATGAGTTTGTTCAATATTATTTTCTCAAGTGAATACTTATTGATTAATTTAAGAATCACTTGATTAATTTAAGAATCTTAATAGTTTGAGCTCCATTGCTTTATATTCTTTCTTAAAGATCCACATTGACAAGAATATCATTGAGAGGGTGCATAAATCAAAGAAGATTGTTGTGATGTGGGCCATCACGTCCAATTAATCCTGATGGTAAAATATATTAAGTGATGACCACTTTTATTAATTTTGGGATGAAACATACTATATAACGATTTTTCAAAGTTTGTTTTTACACCGAGAGGCGCTCTACAGCCCAGTATATAGGGATGTGTAGATGTAAAAACTTTTGATATGTTGGGTCCAATATATAGAGATGTGTAGATGTAACATGTGTCATGTAAACTTTTGATATGTCGGGCCCAATATATAGAGATGTGTAGATGTAATGTGTGTAATGTAAACTTTTGATATGTCGGGTTCAATATATGAGATGTGTAGATGTAATGTGAGTAATGTAAACTTTTGATATATTTACTATTTTAATACCATGGGTCGAATACCATGGTCCAAATACCATATTTATAAAAGAGGTATGGTAAATAGATAAAATATAAATAAACCATAGATATGGTAAATAAATAAAATGTATTTTTATATTTACTCTATAATCCTATTTATATTTAGGAACACTCAAAAAGTGGTTTTATTTAGGTGAATCATGAGCTAAATACCATGGGCCAAGTTATTAATAATACCAAGCCAAAAAAACATTATTAACCCTAATATTAATATTAATAATATTATTAATTCTAATATTCACATTATTATATTAAAATATTAATATTATTAAATTTAATTGATGTAAACTTTTGATATGTCAGAGTGTATAGAAATGTGCCACTTTAATACCATGGGTTAAATACCATGGGCCAAATACCATATTTATAAAAGAGGTATGGTAAATAAATAAAATGTCTTTTCATAATTACTCCATAATCCTATTTATATTTAGGAACACTCAAAAAGTGGTTTTATTTAGGTGAATCCTTGGCTAAATACCATGGGCCAACTTAAAATACATTATATGCATGGCCTATCTTAGGTAAAAATAAACATGTAAATGCTAAATGTAAAAATAATGTTTAATATTTAACATTTAAAATTTAATCTAATTAATCTAATGTCGGCCCTAATGAAAAATCACTTCTCTCCCTACATATATAAATTTAAAACAGTGGGCCAAATACCATATTTTTATGTTTCTCTTGCATTTTATAAATAATATTTAATATTTAACATTTAAAATTTAATCTAATTAATCTAATATCAGCCCTAATGAAAAATCACTTCTCTCCCTACATATATAAATTTAACACAGTGGGCCAAATACCATATTTTTATGTTTCTCTTGCATTTTATATTGGAGGGAAGAGAGAGAGAGGTAGGTAGGAGAGGAAGGGAAAGAGAGGAAGGAAGAGAGAGGGGAGGAGAGAGGGAGGGATATAGAGATGGAGTTGGAGGGTGAGAGAGGGAGGGAAGAAGAAATACAAAGAGAGAGCAGAGAGCGAGAAGTGGAGAGAGAGAGGGAGTGACAAGGGAGAAATAGAGAGAGTATGTGTATTTTTGGGGGTGAGATTAAGAGAAAAATAAGGAGAGATGGAGAGAATGGGAGGAGAAGGAGAGAGGCAGGGATATAGTAACATAGTTGGAGGGTGAAGAGAGCGAGAGAGAGGGAGATAGAGAGAGGGATAGATTTGGAAGAGAAAGGGATAGAGGGGAAGGAAGAGAGTGACGATGTGAGAGAGCGGAGAGGGAGGGAAAGAGAGATGGAGTTGCAGGGGGGAGAAAGGGAAGATTATTTCTTGCACTTGATGCATTGATTTTAGTGTGGATGGTGATTTCTAATGTAAATTTTGATAGATCATGAGTAATGTAAACTTTTGATATGGTGATTTCTAATCCTATTTGATTGCTTGCTTTGATATCAGTGTAGATGTTGGTTTCTAATCATATTTTCTTACTTGTACTAAACACATTGATTTCAGTGTAAGTACAGATAATATCAAACTATGGATCCAGAGTAATGTATTTACATAGGGAGGAAGAAGTGCAAAGAGAGAGGGAGTGACAAGGGAGAAATAGAGGAGTATGTGTATGTTTGGGGGTGAGATAAAAAGAAAAATAAGGAGAGATGGAGGTAATGAGGGGAGAATGAGAGAGGGAGGGATATAGTAACATATTTGGAGGGTGAAGAGAGGGACAGAGAGGGAGATATAGAGAGAGATAGATGTGGGAGAGAAAGGGATGGAGGGGAAGGAAGAGAGAGAGGATGTGAGAGAGTGGAGAGAGGGAGGGAAAGAGAGATGGAGTTGGAGGGGGAGAGAGGGAATATGATTTCTTGCACTCGATGCATTGATTTTAGTGTGGATGGTGCTTTATAATCATATTTTTCTTGCACTATATGCATTGATTTTAGTGTATATGTTGAGAGAGAGATAGAGTGTGTGTGTGTGTTTATTGGGGGAGGAAAGAGGATTGGAAGGCAGAGAGAGAGAGAGAGAGAGAGAATTGGATTGTAAAGAGAGAGAGAGAGAGAGAGAAAAAGATATAGGAATTTAGGAGAGGAAGGACAAGAGATAGGACATGAGAGAGAGGAAGAGAGTTATGGGGGAAGAGAGAAAATTGGAGGGCAAAGAAAGAGAGAGGGGGGGGGGGGCAAGAGAGAGGAAAGATGAGAGAGAGGAGGAGAGAGGGAGGGAGATAGAAGGAGAGATGAAGTTGGAGTGGAAGAGAGGGAGGGAAGCAGGATTACATAGAGAGTGAGAAGTGGAGAGAGAGAGATAAAGTGACAAGGGAGATATTGAGAGAGTGTGTATATGTTTTCGAGTGAGATAAAGAGATAAAGAAGGAGATATGGAGAGAAGGAGAGAGGGAGGGATATAGTAACATAGTTTCAGGGTGAAGAGAGAGGGAGATATATATGTGGGAAGTAAATGGAGAGAGAGGAAGGAAGAGGGAGGATGTGAGAGAATGGAGAGATGGAGAGAAAGAGATGTAGTTCAAGAGGGGAGATAGGGAAGTAGATGGTGATTTATACTCCTATTTGATTGCTTGCACTATATGCATTAATTTCAATGTAGATGTTGATTTCAGTGTAGAGGAGGAGATATGGAGGGAAAGAGAGATGTAGTTGGAGGGGGGAGAGAGGGAAGCTGATTTCTTGCACTCAATGCATTGATTTCAGTGTGGATGGTGATTTCTAATCCTATTTTTCTTGCACTATATGCATTGATTTTAGTGTATATGTTTAGAGAGAGAGAGAGAGAATAACATAGTTGGAGGGTGAAGAGAGAGGGAGATATATATGTGGGAAAGAAATGGAGAGAGAGGAAGAAAGAGGGAGGATGTGAGAGAGTGGAGATATGGAGGAAAAGAGAGATGTAGTTTGAGGGGGAAGATAGGGAAGTAGATGGTGATTTATAATCCTATTTGATTGCTTGCACTAGATGCATTGATATCAGTGTAGATGTTGGTTTCTAATCTTATTTTATTACTTGCACTAGATCCATTTATTTCAATATAGATGTTGATTTCTAATCTTATTTGATTACTTGCATTAGATGCATTGATCTCAGTGTATATGTTGTTTTTTAATCTTATTTGATTGTTTGCATTAGGTGCGTTGATTTCAGTGTAAGCACACAAAATTATTAACAATGTATATTAATATTTGTGTTATAGTAAATCAACCTATTAATATTGAAGAGAAAGAGAGACAATGTATGATGTTTAGTACAATAGTTCAAGCTAAATATTTAAATGGTTTATTATCTCAATTGTCCTTTTCATATAATTGATATTGAAAGATGACAAAACTAACAAGAGTGACAATAAGAATAGTAAAAGAAAATAATTTGAGATTGATCACAATGAAGACTTTTTGTAATTAACTACACTTTTATTATTTTCATTTTCTATCATTCAACACTATTACATTGTCACTTTGCATTCAAAAAAATTATTTTTTCATTAAAGTTATTAACAATATTTATCATCTCAAAAAACTGAGGTAACTAAGAAAATTTTAAAATTAAAACGGCCAGATAAATACATATTTGGCATATATAAAATTATTATATTTATATTATCTGTATTTGCATATTATTGATAAAATTAATCATATTTTCGATACATTTTCCTTGGCTGCACATGACTGAAACCAACCTAGATCCATCTTAACTTTGGATCTATCAAGAGCCGAGAGGGATCAAATCTCTCGAGGTGCAAACCTTTCCTCAAGTTTTGCACTAAAAAAAAGAGGTTTGCACCTCTAGAGATTTGATCCCTCTTGGCGCTTGATAGATCCAAAGTTAAGATGGATCTAGGCTGGTTTTATAAGTTCAATTTATTTCAATGATAGATTTCATAAATGTTTTAGAATCCAATTGCCAAGAGTGAAGTTAAATTCAATTGTTTAACTCTTAAAAATATTTTGATTTCATAAATATTTTAGAATCCGATTGTCGAAAGTGAAGTCAAAGTCAATTCTTTAACTCTTCAAAATATTCCCAAAATATGCATTGAAATAAGGATTGTCTTCTTATCACTCTAAAAAAATATTTTCCCAATAATACCAGGTTGATGTACATCACTTCTCTCTTATGATATAGGGAGAGTGTAACGCTCCAAAAATTTGATTAACAATACAATGTATCATTGAATAAGTTGATTAAGAAGTGATTCTCTAGTGATACACAGAGAATAAATTTCGCTACGACAATATTATTTCCTAGTGATACAAAGCGTATTTCCTAAGAAGTTGAGGCTATACAATACAAGGTGAATGTCTCACTCCAAAATTTTGATTTTTTTTAGCAATACAGAGTTCGATCTCCTTTCTCATCGCACGAGATGTGATTAGCATTACCTTGAAGCATCCAATGCATTATTTGGCAAAGATGAATGGAAGAGCTTCATTGGTTTTAATTCCTCAGTGCTTAAATGGGAAGTTCATTTTGTGGGGTTTTGGACTTGCAAAAAAAAAGGGTTTGCAAAATTATATATATAAACAAAACCGAAACATTATTTTCACACGTTTTTTCATTTGGAGTGAATTTTCAAACTAAATCATTTGGGCTGAATTTTTAAAGGAAATTTTTTGAGCTTCATTTTTAAAAGAAATTTTTTTGGCTCACTTTTTAAAGTGAATTTTTTTTTAAAGTAAGTGTTTTGGTCTGAATTTTTAAATTGAGTTTTTGTAAAACTAATTCATTTTTCTGAGTTTTTAAAGTGAGATTTTTTGAAATGAGGTCTTTTGTGCTAAATTTTTAAAGTGATTTTTTTTCTGAATTTTGAAAGGGAGTTTTTTGTCCAAATTTTGAAAGTGAGTTTTTTTTTGCAGGATTTTGAAATTGACTTTTTTGGGTTGGATGTTAAAAATCTACATAGACTAAATTATCATGGGAAATCAAATAAATTGCAAAAGAAAATATGATCGAACAAGAAACCTTGAGGCTCGTAGAGAATACAACAGAGAATATTGCAAAAAAAGGAAGGAAGAATGCTCAAATATTCAAAGGTAAAATCACCGCCAACTAGAAGTTGAAGCAGGTATGTAAATGTAAATATTATAAACGATATTTAAAATTTAACTAGTGTATTGTAAAAATTAATTTTACTTGATGAACTAATTTGAAAAATATTTTGCAATGTAAACAAAGAGAAATATTCCTCATAACATTGATGGTGAGAGTGAAAATGTTGAAAAACAAAGTGAAAAATATAACAAACCAATGATTGATGATATTGTTGAAGATGTTGAAATAAATTCAAATGAAAAAAATGAATCACCAAGTATGTATATATATGTCATGTGTATTATTGAAATTATACATATTTATTAAGTTCAATTTTATTCAAACTTTATTTTTTAATTAATTAATTTATTTAATATTTAGACCTATTTTGTACTTTTTATTCTCATCTATATAGATGAAATTAATATCGATGATAATATGTTAGAAAATATTAACACTAACACATATGGAGATAAAAAAAAATTACCATGTTATACGATATTGTGTTAAGTTCATTATTGATAAGTTCTTTAAAGAGTAAAATGTGGAATTTAAAGGCCAAATTTTGAGAAGTATATTAACATCAAAGAAATTAAAAGAAGCTACAACTTTATTGGGTATTCGAAAATCAACGAAAGATTTAAAAAAAAAAAAATGAAGGAAAATGTGAAACAAAATATAAATATTGCTCTAATCAATTGGAATATCTAGAAAGAAAAGTGATATAGATGCACGTAGAGAAATACAAATAGCAGTGGTTTCATCAAATACTAAAGAAAATTGTTTGGTAAAATGTATGGTAAAATCATTAGGGATCTCACGAAAAATATTGCACAAACATAGGAAATTTTGATTGCAAATATATGTAAATGATGAGTTTTCTTGTTGGACAATTATTTGTAGGAAACCATACAAATACAGATTTGGAGAATATGTTAAAAAACTAATATATGAATATTGGATGAAAAATTCATGTGTTTCACAAAAAGGAAGGGATGTGATGCGATGAAGAATAGCACAAAATCAATATGAAGAACATGCAAAAAATATCTTGGACACCACTCAGATAGAGTTGTTTAATAACTTCATAGAAGAGAATTCTGGAATTAATGTCTCAATCAATACTTTTGTGCAACAAAAACCATGGTCTATCAAACCTATCACTATACGTGAGACTTTTTGTTGTCGTTATCATGTGGAATTTCAGTTATCCTATGAAAATTTCCTTCATTTTGGTAAAACATTTTGGAAAAAATCACCCCCTCCTTCCACTATCCATGATTTCGTATCCCAAATTCTATGTGCAAGAGAAATTCATGAATTATTTTACCAAAATAAATGTGTTGGTGGTAAAAAATGTGATCATTGTGGAAATTTTGACTTTATTTCACAAAAAATATCCCATTGATATAAATTACCAATGATTTTCCAACATAAAAGTGAAATGGAAGAGATATGGATATATTCATACATCGATTAGTTCAAGTAGTACTACAAGTACTAAAAGGATTGATTTACAAGAAGAACATTTTTTTGTGATAAAGTTTTGAAGAAGTTTGAGGCCCAAATTTATAAACACGCCAAACATACCCATAGAGCTTGATGACAAAACTTCCAATTTAAAAAATCCCGTGAAATTTTTCCGCTAGGAACCATTTTGTCAATAGTTGATTTTGTAGAGAATTACACATTTGTTGCATAAAATGAAATACGGAGTGAATACTATCATTTTTACCAAGTATCTATGCTTTTCCATATTCTATATAGAGACGATGAACAAAATGTTGATCATATAGAAGGAACCAATGAAAATCGACATGTTATTAAATAATATCACTTTTATATCAATGATGATCATACAAATGATAAACATTTTGTACAACATTGTTTTGATAAGATTTATGACTCAATGAAAGGCCTTGGAATAAATTTCAATGAAAATTGGATATAGTTAGATGGATGTGTAGGTCAATTCAAATATTCATGATCATTCTTTTGGTTTTGTCATTTTCATATGAAAACTCAGATTAAACGATGTCAGAATTTCTTTGATAATAGTCATGGAAAAGGAGAACATGATGGTGTAGGGGCATGTATAAAATGAAAATTTCAAAGATATCAAATGGACCACTCTACAAACCAGCTTGTCTTAGCTAAACAAGTTCTTCAATGGTGCATCATTGCACTAAGCCATGAGAGTAACCCATCAAGGGAAGTGCGAAGGTACATGTACATATATACAAATTAACTTGCATATATACTATAACTTTAATATATGATCTAATTTATATTAATTATCTAATTCTAAACATTTATAAATTCTAAACATTATTTATCATAATGATTATCTTTGATATATAAATTCTATTTTAAATAATATATTTATATTCTTGTTTGAATTTTCCATATAGGTTTTTTTGGCATATTGGATTCTAAGATGTAGATAGATCGATTGCATATGAAGCTGAAACAGTAAAAAGGAATTGAAAATTGCATTCAATTAAAAAAAAGGAGTACTGAAATGTATTTGAATTTGATAAAAGAAAAGATTCTTGTTTTCATAGAGGACACACCATCCAATGATGTTTATGAAAACAATGTGTATGTAAAATCTTGGCAACATACATAAATAACTACAAAGGTGAAAATTTCAGTTGAAAACTTCGAAGAGATGGAATCAGAGGAGACTATAGTATCGTCTAAAGGTGATAGAGTTTCTGATCTTGTTAGAGAAGGTAACATTTTAGTTGATTTCAAATGATAGAGATATAAAAATACATAATAAAATCAATCCCATGTTAATTTTAAATTTAATTTTCCTGTTAATTATGATTTGAATTCATAATTGTTTTATTTTGCAACAGATGTTTTTTCTATAGTTGCAAGTGCTAACAACCTAGAAAATGTCAAGTATTATTTCATGTGGTGCACTTAACGAAAGATGAAGTTATTTGAAAACTATGATGATAACAGATTTATATATGAAATAGTGTCTATTATACTGAAAGGTTATTTTTTCCAACAAAATCATCAATCTGAGAGTAATGTTTACTTTCAATATTATCAACGTGATGGCATAAGTTGTCAATATAGTCATTTGGTGTGTGCAACACACATAAAGTTGATAGAAGTTAAATCAAAGAAGAAATTTGAAGTTAAGAAGGGGAAAGTGTCGAAATATTACCATGAACGAATCACTAAGGATATCATTCCATTAGATTTTTTTTAAATTTAACTTCCCAATAATCTATACTCCTTGGATTCATCTTTGAGAACTTAGAGTTCAAGTACATTGTTAGACTTTCTTTTTGTGCACTCTTAAGATGTACATTCTTATTAATATATTGAGTTACAAAATTATATGTATATTTCCTGTTATGTACAAGTGTATTGAGGATTTTATTCTATTGATATTATGTTTGCATGCTCGACAAGTAATTTATATGTACATATATTCTCGGGTATTAAACAATTTCATACATCAATGAAATTTCTAATACATTAGTTAACTCTATACATGAATGAAAGATGTATGTATCTAGCATATTTTATAATGCAATTTGAAGTTACTAATTTTTTTAGGCATCTACATCAAATTATAAGATTCATTCAAATGCAAAATGTGTACCATGTTTTGTAATTTCAAATCTTACTAGATTCAAATTTTAAATAAATTGACAAAACCTTAAGAACAAAACCCTAAGAGTCGTATATTAACAAATTATAAGAATGATTGAACGCAAAATGTGCCAACTAAATGCAAATAAACTATATGAAAAATTACTTTCATTGTTACATATTTATGAAAATAAATATGTAAAAATTTTAAAAACATCAAACCATACATCATGCAAATTGCGGGCCATGTTCTATAATGCAATTTTATCTAGTATGTTTGTGTATTCAAACAATTTTATATTAAAATTTAAGTATCAACTGACATCCATAGTAGCCTTTTTATACTGGATGTTTTGTAATTTTCAATTTTAATAGATTCATTTTAAATAACTTTTGAAACGTTGAAATAACTTTAAACAAAACCTAAGAATCATATACTAATGTTAAATAAGAATGATTGAATGAAAAATGTAACAATTAAATGTAAATTTACTGTCATAGAAACATATTCTTAAACTTAAATATGCAAAATCTTTAAAATCATCAAACCATATACACATCATGCAAATTGTATGGTCGTGTTTTATAATATGTTTGTAAACACGAACAACTTTATATTAAAATTTTTAACTATCAACTGGTATCCATAATAGCCTTTCTAGATACATGAATGCAAAATTTACATGTACTAGATATTTTATAACATTTACAATTATTATGATTGTTAATATACATCTTTGTACACCTAATTATAAGATTCATTTTCAAATGAAAAATGTTCCATACATGTAAATTTTGTAATTTTCAATTTTAATAGATTCATTTTAAATAACTTTCAACATGCAAGTAACTTTAAACAAAACCTAAGAATCATAGATACTGACATTATAAGAATGATTAATTCAAAATGTATGAATTAAATACAAATTCAGTTTCATTACTACATATTCATTAACTTAAATATGTATTTAAGCTTTAAAACCATCAAACGACATTCACATCATGCAAATTGTATGGTCATGTTTTATAATGCAATTGTATAGTATGTTTCTGCATTCATTTACAACTTTATATTAAAATTTAACCATCAACTTTAATATACATCTACACCTAATTATAAGATTCAAGTTCAAATGCATAATGTACAATGTGTTTTGTAATTTTCAATTTTAATAGATTCATTTTAAATAACAAGTGATAAAACACCTTTAAACAAAACATAAGAATCATCTACTAACATTATAACAACATGATCATACAAAGTGTACCAACTAAAAGCAAATTAACTTGAATCATTTCTACATAATCACGAACTTAAATATCTAAAACCAAGTTTTAAGCATCAAACCATGCATCATGCAAAATGTACCATGAAAAATGTACATAAACTCCAAAATTAGCATGCACTAAATCATAATTTAAAGATTTTTAGATTTAAAATATGTCCAAAATTTATGTCATTCAATTAAAGTAAATATAACATGTATTATATAAAAATACTGTCAAATAAAATGTTGCATCAATTTAGAGAATTTGGCTGAAATATATGTTCCATCAACCTCCTTGTGCTCTCATCTGAATCATGGGGTCCCTACACAACATTTGTAGCTACATATATATACATATAATAAATTTATGTACATTAAAGTTAAAATTTAATGTTTTAGAATTAGATGAGAATGTAGTTTCATAAAAAAAAATTAAAAAAAAAATCCATTCAATACTTAATGTTGTTCAACCTCCATTGTCCCCATCTGGTGTTCACCCCAAATGAGACCCTCATGGATAAATTATACGATATATATTTACAAGTATATATATTAAAATTTTAAAATTTTGAAAATGAAAATGAAAAACTCATGCAATTTATTAAAAATAATGTTATATGAATTCTTCAAATTGTTTGGATGTTCCTATCCACATTATCGACTCCATTGTGAATTTCCTTGGAGAATAGAAATCATCTCCACAAACCTAAAATTCAAAAATTTTAAAACTGTAAAATAACTTGATCTATCTCATTTTTTAATGAAACTCTCAATTCAATTTATAACAAAACATAAGTGAAAAATTGAATACTTGTGACAATGGAATATTTGGAGCATATCCTAACAGGGAAGAAGAGGGTGGTGCCATTTCGAAAACATCGTATGTAATCAGAATCTATTAACATTTAATTATATACTTGTGTGCATAATTATTTATTTTAAAAATATTTCTTCAAGATACGAATATAATAATAGAATAATAATTTTACATCAACATCTTGAACTCTTAAAAAAAAAATCATTTCCCAAAATATCATCTTGATTTCCAGAACCTGAAACCTGGACCGTGGTATTATCAAAATTTTCATTCAACAAGCATGTAAACTGGAAATGGTGAACAGATGATAAATTTATGCCAGATTAACACATACTAATAAGCATGTATATGTAAATTACAAATTACATTAAAATATCCATCATAACCATTAACACATACCGATCTGACACCCTCTTCCTCATAAAGAATTAAGTCTTGCCAACCATTGCGACAACTCTTTGCATATGTTCCAAGCTCCTTAATATTCATGTTATCTATCTCATCATCTGTTTTATATACAAAATTAGCATGTGCATTGACTTGTGATCTTTGTCATTTTATCCCAAGATCAATTCCACCAAATCCATTCTAAATTTTGTCTATGATGGCATCCCTTTCTTCTCGACTAATTTGAAAAGTGGAATCCATCTCTGACTGCAAAGCTTCCACACAAGGAGGTCGTTGTACCAAAGGTGGCTCAGGGCGAGGAAATTCAGTATCATGCTTAGCATCCTTACGGTCACATAATCAACCTTTCCGAGGACCAAAAAATTCAGTATGGAGGTAATTATAATTAGGTTTCATACCCAAAAAGAATTTTGCATAAAAGAATTTTTCAAAATAAATGGGAACTTCATCATTCCATGGCATTTTTCCATAGGCTGGAAAGTTCCTATCATATAAATGGTTGGCTATATTAGGGTGCTTGAAATATTACACCTTCAACATCATTCTTTTCAACCCTAATTTGAAATTAAACATATATTTTTTCCATTTCTTTTGTAACCCTTATTTTAACATCAACCCATGTATCGGGACACATTACTACTTCCTGTTAGAAAATTATATATTACAAAGCAATGGAACACATAAAATATGCGGAAACACAAACACATAAATAAAATATAAAACAAGAGAGACACAGATATATGTGGTTCACCCAGCTTGGGCTACGTCCATGGAAACAACCAGTCCTTCCTTTATATTATCCATCAAAAATGAAGAGACACAACGTATAGCATATCCGTTGTAATATCCTCTTTTCTCTCACACAGTTCCCCTTTCCTATTTCTCACTCATATTATACACAACATACCCAGACGCAATACAATACCCTCATACAACAGAGGGGTTTCCTTCTATGAAAAAAAAACCCTAAATTAAACATAAATTCTACCACCAAATCATCTGCCTAATGAATGACCCAGATTAATTATGAAATTACAATATTTTACAAGGAATTTTGCATATTTTTTTGGCTTCAGGGGTGCTACCCCCGAAACCCCTTGTTGCCCCCCCATACCCCCCTAATGGCGATCAAATGACAGGTGATGTTGTTGCCCCATTAAGAATAAGGGTCCAACGCAGTGATACATCTAAAAAAGGAAGATAATCAGACTCCACACCCAACACTTCCTTTCTATTTCTCATCATTTCAAAAAAGTTATCCATGTTTGGCCCAAGCTTCTTGTAAACATCTAGAAATGTTCTTAGAGAGTGCACAACTATTTCTAAGCTTTCCCGACTCTCTGTAGGGGCGCTCCAAAATCCCAAGATATATCCTTAATTTTTAATAAATACTTTCACACCTATATAATGTACATTGTCGGATGTTTGTTTCCGAAGGTAATTCATCGGGGATTTCAGATGGATAAGATGTAATTGGTGTACAGCCTTCTTCTTGAATTGTGAAATTCCATATACGTATTTTACGAGCAACATCTTCACCCTCTACATAAATATATAAAATTATGTATAAATAAAAAAACATGTGAAAAAATGTACAAATTTGTTTTAACATATATATATATATATATATATATATATATATATATATATATATAATTTAACAAAATGATGATCATGATAATAACATTGAGATTGATGGCAACTTGGATATGGTTGAGCACCATCATGCCCATCTGGAGATGGTTGAGCACTAGCATAACCACCTATTGATTGACCACCATGGGAATGTGTAGCGCCACCCTCACGCAATGAGAGAAAAGATTCATTAAAAAAAAAAGAATTTTTAATCAATTCAAATACATATATGCAGATGTACATGTACATATGATTCTACCTATATATATGTGTGTGTGTGTGTGTGTGTGTGTGTGTGTGTTCCTCCATTGAGTGAGTAGAAACAATTCCATTTTCATACACATGCACGTGCATAATATTATACTCAAATATCAATTAAAACTTTTCACATTTAATATAAATACCATGATCATGATGGACATCCCTCGATTCATTTGATATTCTCTTTAACCCATGATCCCCCCATCTCGTAGATGCATGAGAATCTATTGATGCTCGCCTCGAAGAATCATGTGGAAAATGTTCGTCCATGATATATATGGATATCTACAAATACATAGATACATAATGTTTAAAAAGTTACCTCATGCATTTATAATCCTTTTTAAAATTACTATTTAAAAAGATTGAAAGAATTCAAAAAAATGATGTAATTTACACAAATGTTGAAGCACAACTTGAACACAAATGTAAAACACAAAACTTGAAGCACAAATTGATGTTTAAAACTCACGTGACTATTTAAACAAAAATTTGTTGATTTCGTGCACATTTTAAAAATTAAATAATATTTTTTTCTAAAACATGAAGTTCACCATGTTGTTCTTACATAGTGGGGGCACATTTGGTATATAATTGAAAAAAACACATGGTCATTAAAACGACAAATTTATAACTAAAAAACACATACATCAAAGATATATTACAATCTCCATCAATAAATTTTGATGGAGAGAAACTTGTTAACACTAATTTATCTTTGACACACAAATCTTGAATTCGAATTTCCCCATACAATATATCACTAGACATCCTATTAAAATTTGCACAATGTCTTATACTAAATGATTTAAATTATCTAACAATATTTTTTATTTTTCCATGCAGTTGTTTTAGCCTCTCCTTCTTAACTTGGTACATGTCTTTAATCTAGTAACACAGAAGTTTAGAATTGGTGGAAACTAAAATTCCATTGGATTCATACTCCGTAGTTTTCCATAAGCCTTTTATCAATGCAATATAATATTATTCATTGTTTTTTGTTCTTCCAGGTATATTCATTTTCCATTGGAGGATTTTTTCGTCGCAATATTTCATAACACTAATGCAATCACTGATTTCCCTAGATTGGGATAACAAGAAATATTTATGCACAATTTCCATATTTAAACCATGTTTTATGGGCTTTATGATCCCTCCAAAAAATATATTTCAATAAAACATTAAATTCATTTATTGAAAATTCCTTGGTTTATGGGAGAAATGACATACATGATTTCCAAAAACACTAGGACCCTCCCTACATTTAGCTACAAATTTTATAATAGTTTACCACCAATGAAAAGGAAACAAAAACACATCCTATCCTAACTACATCATAAGTAGATCAATATTTAATGCATACATTGGAATCTAGTCATGGTAGTTCGAGATGTGTTATTATTAATTAAATTGTGAGCTAGGTTTGCACTTATAGCATATACCATGCGTAAAACAATTTGTGTTGACTATGCCTACATGGTAGTAGGAAGCATAGTTTGGGATGTGTTATTATGGTTGGTGAGGTGATATTTTACTCCCTATGAGGTGTATGAGGTGTAACAGTTATCACACTTAATATTTCTTACCTTATCTTGAGATGCATGATATTTTGTAGTGACATTTTTTGGCACCATTGTTGGAGATAAAGTTCATTTCCCAAAAGATGAGATTGGATGAAATTCAATATTGAATGTACCTTTCCCAATAGGTGAATCCATTTGATGAAAAAATACCTTGTTCTTACACATTTTAAGATTTGATGCTTGTGAGGTGAGACAAGCACCATTGGGAAGGCATTAACAACTCACCTTGAAGGCTCCATTGTGAGAAAGGTATAAATTGCATTTATCTTCAAATTTAAATTTTTGTGCATATGTGGTAGAGGGTTAAAATTGAAAGGTTAATTTTCTTTGTTTTTCTCAAAGTGAGTCATCAATGTCATATAAAATAAGGATAATTTGTCCACCTTGAAGAAATTGACACTTTGGATCGAAGAGAAAGGTTGTAGTTTTTTTTTTCCAAACTACGATGATGTATTTGTTGACCCAAAATAACACTTTTGTGGCATTAATAATAGAGAGGAATTTTTTTTTGAAATTAAGGAAGAAATCCTTCTTTATTACACAATTTAAGACCACCATGAATATAGGGTAGAAGAGAGAATTACCATAGATCTACTACAAGTGGAACCCTATAATAGTTTTGAATATTGTGGTTGCAATGCCGAGGAAGCTAATCGAAAAGTAATTTTGGATTAGATTACTGAGGATAAAAATATCTCAAATGAATATGTAGAGTGCTTGTGTGGTAAACCCATCTTCACTTTAGACCATATTCTCATTCTCTCTATCCAAACAAAATAGTGACATGAAAACTAAGAAGATGAGGGATATCTTGAAGTAAAGATAGAAAAAATGTTGAAGTTGTTGAATGGTAGCCAACACATATCCATCCCAAATCACAGGCCCAAAATAGCACTTTCGTGGCAACAATAATGGAGAGGAAAATTTCATTGATGAAATTGAGGAAGAAAACCTTCTTTATTACACAATTTAAGACCACCATGAATATAGGGTGGAAGAGAGAATTACCACAAATCTGCAACAAGTGCAACCGCATAATATTTTTGAATATTGTGGTTGCAATGTCAAGGAAACTAATCGAAAATTAATTTTGGATTAAATTATTGAGGATAAATATATTTAAAATGAATGGGTAGAGTGCTTGTGTGGTAAACCTATTTTCTTTTTAAACCATATTCTCATGCTCTCTATCCAAACAAAATAGTTATGTGAAAAACAAGAAGATGAGGGATATCTTGAAGTAAAGATAGAAAAAATGTTGAAGTTGATGAATGGTAGATGACACATATTCATCCCAAAGCATAGGCCCAAAATAACACTTTTTTGGAAACAAAATGGAGAGGAAAATTTCATTGTTGAAATTGAGGAACAAAACCTTTTTTATTACACAATTTAAGACCACCATCAATATAGGGTGGAAGAGAGAATTACCACATATATGCAACAAGTGCAACCCCATTATATTTTTTAATATTGTGGTTTCAATGCCGATGAACCTAATCAAAAATTAATTTTGGATTAGATAATTGAGCAAAAAAATATTTCAAATGAATATTTAGAGTGCTTGTGTGGTAAAACCATCTTCATTTTAGACCATATTCTCATGCTTTCTATCCAAATAAAATAGTGACATGAAAACCAAGAAGATGAGGGATATCTTGAAGTAAAGATAGAAAAAAATGTTGAAGTTTTTTAACGTTATATGACACGTAGTCATCCCAAATCATAGGTGGTTGATTTTAAGGATTCTCCCATCTATGATAGTTATGATCCACATGGAAATGAAACTAGATTGATGGATTTTGATAAATTCTTCAATGATGACTAAAGACTAGTAATGACTTAGTTTTTGGAGGTAGAAATTGGTAATTCTAATGATTTTGGAGATGGAAAGTCTTTAAGGGGTGAGGTGTTTGAGATAACAAGAGAATATATAGAAAACATGTTGACCATAAATTCAAACAAAAGTCGAAATTCACTAGGTCTACTAATAAATATATTTATCCTAAAATTAAAATGTAACTAGAGGTTGGGGTGAAGGTTGATGGATATATTCCTTGCAACAATGTTGTTCAGAATTAGATAGGGAAATTTTATGGTAGACCAAATAATCAAAGGACTTAATTTATATCTGACTACCAGGCCCTTGGATTGGGTTGTGAGCTAGCCTTTTTTTTACTAGTAGGTTCTCTAATTGGCTTGTGATCTAGCGTTGAAAGAGGCCACAACCTACATGAATCCAATATTTGATGTTTATTTTCTCCATGATGATGAAGAATATGGGATTAAAGTGCCATCATTTAGATACAATTTTGAGGTGGTTACATTGGACTATGAACTTAAATTGGAATCACCTCATTTCATAATGAGATTCGAGGATTCTCAAGAAATACCAAAGGGAGCACTTGTCCCCAAGAAAGAGTCATATGTTACCCACCATTATGATAAGCACGAAAAATGTTTCTTCAATAATGATAATCATACATTCCTAATGATTGCATGGAATTTGATATTGTAAACTTAATATTGTTGTAAGTCATCCATGGTTGGTAACATATGGAGTCATAACAACACTTGATGGAATTTATTATCATAGGAAATTAAGCACAGTTAGTTTCCATTGAAGTTCAAATTTTTGTTATATTTTTTATGGAAGGTGTATTGTGCTAAGAGGAGCTAGTATTTTCATTGTCTCCTCCCTACACAATTTTTTTTTATGCATGAAAGGAACAATTCAAATCTAATTATATGTGTTCTTTCTTTTCCTAAATAGGTTATTATTCAGTAAATAAATTATGACACTTGCGGGACTGAATATAATACTTGAAGGAAATTCATTCAACATACATATAAGAAAAACTTTAGCATAGTAACACATATAAACATCATATATTAGCATCATTAAACATATACCAATATTTTTAGGGGTGTAAACTTAATATTGTTGTAAGTTATACATGGGTGGTAGGATATGGAGTCATAACAACACTCGATGGAATTCATTATCATAGGAAATTAAGCATATTTATTTGCCATTGAAGTTCAATTTTATGTTAGATTTTTTATGGAAGGTGTATTGTGCTAAGAGGAACTAGTATTTTTATTGTCTCCTCCCTACACAATATTTTTATGCATGAAATGACCAATTAAAATCTAATTAGATGTGTGCTTTATTTTCCTAAATAAGTGATAATTTGGTGCATAAATGAACACACCTACGAGACTGAATATAATACTTGAAAACTTAATATTGTTGCAAGTCATCCACGGTTGGTAACATATGGGGTCATAACAACACTCGATGGAATTTATTATCATACGAAATTAAGCAAATTTATTTTCCACTGAAGTTCAAATTTCTATTAGTTTTGTTATGGAAGGTGTATTGTGCTAAGAGGAGCTATTATTTTTATTGTCTCCTCCCTAGACAATTTTTTTTATGCATGAAAGGACCAATTCAAATCTATGTATATGTGTGCTTTATTTTTCTAAATAGGGGATTATTCAATACATAAATGAACACACTTATGAGACTGAATATAGTACATGAAGGAATTTCATTCAACATACATATAAGCAAGACTTTAGCATAGTAACATATATCAACATCATATATTAGCATCATCGAACATATACCAATAGTTGTAGTGCAGACATAAATCGATAGATTAGAATTGAAATAAAGCATTAAAAAGAATATGAAATTGGATATAGTCTCATAATTAGATTTAAAACACAAGAATATAAAGAGATAAATTATTAATTATTGGAAATATGGTGAACAAACCATAAACTAGGAGGAAATGAGATTATGTAAGTTAATGATAATTTTCAAGAAACAACAAGGAAATATATATATATATATATATACACACACACACACACACACAAACCTGGGGAAATTAGAGAAAATTATGTTTAAAAAATGAAGAATGAAGTGTGATTAAGTTTCCCAATTAAGGCAATAGAAGAAGCATAGATGAACACACTTACAAGGCTGAATATAATACATGATGGAAATTCTTTCAACATACATATAAGAAATAATCGAGCATAGCAACACATATCAACATCATATATTAGCATCATCAAACATATACCAGTTGTAATGCAAACATAAATCGATAGATTAGCATTCAAATAAAGCATTAAAAATAATATAAAATTGGGTATAGTATTAGAATTAGAATTTAAAAAAAAATGTGAAGAGATAAATTATTAATTATTGGAAATATGGTGGAAAAAACATAAAAGAGGAGGAAATAATATTTTGTAAGTTAATGATAATTTCCAATAAAAAATAGGGATATATATATATATATATATACATATATATATACATACCTGCGAAATTAGAGAGAATAAAGTTTAAAAAATGAAGAATGAAGTGTGATTCAATTTCTCAATTAAAGCAATAGAAGAAGCATAAATGAACACACTTACGGGAATGAATATAATACATGAAATAAATTCATTCAACATATATATAATCAAGATTTTAGCACATTAACACATATAAACATTATATATTAGCATCATCAAACATATACCAATAATTTTAATGAAAACATAAATTGATATATTAACATTCAAATTAAGCATTGAAAAGAATATAAAATTGGGTATAGTCTCAAAATTAGAGTTAAAACACAAGAATCTCAAGAGATAAATTATTAATTATTGGAAATATGGTGAAAACCCATCAAAGAGGAGGAAATGAGATTTTGTAATTTAATGATAATTTTCAAGAGAAAACATATATATATATATATATATATATATATATATATATATATATATATATAGAGTATTGATTTACAAACCTGGGGAAATTAGAGATAATTAAGTTAGACAAATTAAGAATGAAGTGTGATTATGTTTCCTTGCATTTAAACCAATAGAAGAAGCATAAATGAATACACTTACCAAATTGAATATAATACACGAAGGAAAATGATTCAACATACATATAAGCAAGATTTTAGTATAGTAACACATATCAACATCATATATTAGCATCATCAAACATATATCAAGAGTTGTAGTGCAAACATAAATCGATAGATTCACATTTAAATGAAGCATTAAAAAAATATAAAATTGGGTATAGTCTCAGAATTAGAGTTAAAACACAATAATATGAAGAGATAAATTATTAATTATTGGAAATATGGGGAATAAACCATAAAAGAGGAGGAAACTAGATTTTGTAAGTTAATGATAATTTTCAAGAAACAATAGGGAAACACACACACACACACATATATTATTGATTTACAAACCTCGGGAAATTAGGGAGAATTAAATTTAAAAAATGAATAATGTAGTATGATTCAGTTTCCCAAATAAAGAAATAGAAGCATAAATGAACACACTTACGGGACTTGATATAATACATGTGAAATAAATTCATTCAACATACATATAAGTAAGACTTTAGCATAGTAACACATATCAACATCATATATTAGCATCATCAAACATATAACAATAGTTGTAATGCAATCATAAATCGATAGATTAACATTCAAATAAAGAATTAAAAAGAATATAAAATTGGATTTGGTCTAAGAATTAGAGTTAAAACACAAGAATCTGAAGAGATAAATTATTAATTATTGGAAATATGGTGAAAAAACCATAAAAGAGGAGGAAATGAGATTTTGTAAGTTAATGATAGTTTTAAAGAAACATTAAATTTAAAGACAGAAAGAATTCTCTCTAATTTCTCTGGTATTTTTCTTTTTCCTTTAAGTTAATGCCTCCAATGAACTACATAAAATTAAAAATGATTTCTTTGGATGAGAGCTAACATGGAAAAAACTAATGAAACGAAAATTATTTACTTATTTCATATACTATCAATGTTGTCCCAATTTTTAAATGGGGAAGTGATAAAGAGTAGTGTATTTTGTTATGTGTTTTTTTATTTTGTTTTTGTGGAATATATTGTGTATTATATGTTTGGGGGCATAAAAATGAAATATATATATTTTTAATATTTACAATTTTAATAAAATTTATATATGAATTTCATATGGTCTGTCATAGCCTCACATCTATTTGGGAGAAAAGACAATAAATTTTTGGAATACCCATCTGAAAAACCATTTGTTAAAGATGGGAATTGATCCTTCAACCCATGCACCTAGAACGGAAGCCAATGGCCCTAGTCAATAAGGTTTAAATGTATGGACCCTCATGAGGCAAAAGGTACAGTGGGAAAATGCAACACCAGGCAGAAGGACCATAGAACCATTACTCATGTTCACTAATTCGGCTTATAGTTATTGCACCAGTAACATAGTGGAACCCATCACGATGCCTAACGATAATGCACACACGAATTATATCTTAAAGATATGGAGTTAAGAAGCTAGGAAGGCCTTCAGGAAAGGGTGTAGCAGTAGGAATACTAATAAGAGTTGTAACAATTCATGCCACGTACTTGATCTAAATCATAAAATTAATAGAGGATAAAATTAATAGTTTTATACACTAATACTCTCAACACCCCTATATCCCCTAGTTTGGTGTCTTCCTTGTACTGTGCTTCAACCTAACATAGTTGTGATTGGTCCTTGAAACCAGATAATAAATATAAGGATAATGACCCCCATCACTATAATTCTACATCATCTAAGTGGATTGGAGACTCAAGGTAGACCTTAAGTAACCAAATAATGCATTACTGGAAATGGCCCATCAGTATAAAGTTTTTTTATCTAATTTTTTATACTAAGGAGATTGGATATAATTATGATTCGAAAGTTGGATACTAATTTAGCTTTGTTGTAAATATAAAGTTGCTTTATCAAATTTTGATCATGATAAAATGTATTGAGTAAAGGTTTCGCTCATTGGTTGGTGTGGTGGTTGCATTGCATATAGTCCCACTCCATTGGAAGTTGTATGAAGTTGTTGGATAAAATAGATACCTAAACATATATCGTTATATCTCTAAACATAAACCTATCATTTCTCATACAATATCCTGTTTAATAGAATTCAAACTTAAATAATGACTAAAATATTATCTTGTAGTCACAGAATTGTGTTGTAACTTGGCTCAAAAATTGTTTTCTAAGGCAATTCTTATAAACAATGTTTTTTTGAAATTTTGTTTTACTCTTTTGTTGTGAGGTTTTTTTCTTCGATGATACTGGTAGTTGTAATTCTTGAATATAGTTAGTGCAGAGCACTATCCTACCCACAATCAATGATGACCACAATACTCCATCAATTATTACATATAAAGGAGTAGGAGCATTGTTACATACACTTATCACAATACTCATCACTTTAGGCTCACTATTTACTTCATGCTCGCTACATTACTTTAATATTATAGAATCATATCCTTTTTTTTTTAAGTGAACATATTTTTTGACAACCCGAAGATTAACCTGGAACAAAGGACGTTGAGGAGACAAAGGAAGCCGTGGAGACGAGGATGCTGAGGACGCTAAGGATGTAGATGACGCAGAGGAATCCTGCAAAAACACTTCCAAAAAAAACATTGACATAAATCAACTATATAACACAAAACAACCAAAAAACTAATCTAAATACAACAAAATCACCTGCTCGCTCTCCAATGGTCACATAACGGTAAACTGAAGTCAAGTAACATTAAACTAAAATTAAAGTAAATATTTGTGCAGTATGAGGGCCACTATATTTATAAGAAAATTTTCAGATGAACTTTTAATGCCATTTTTTCTACCTCCTACCAAAAATCCAGTTACCGACGCCATCAACCTAAATGGCGAAATAAGTTCAGGAAACAACAGAATAAGTTCGTTCAAATTAATTTCAAAAGTTCAGTTGAAATTTTAGGACGTTCGGCCAAAAATTTGGGAGAGTGAAATTTTCGGGTGTGTTTCTAAAAAACGTGTAACCCACCTTCATGTTTCCACCCATGAATGAATATATAATTCAAATAATTTATTTTTAAATTTGAATTGTAACAAAATACATGTTGATTGCACTAAAAGACACTTTCAACACACCAATATGAAGCATGATTGTAATTCTTTCCATGTTCAATATTAAATTGTTATATGATATATGTTAGTTCATTTTAAGTATTAAAATGACTTGCATCATAACTTAAGATTGTACTTATTTTTTTAATCTATGAAACTGAAAATAAAAATTGTTATATTTTGTAATAAAAGTTATGGTATATAGATTTTTTTTTAAATTAGTGAAATAATTCTAACAGATCCATAAAATGAAAAAATTAATGAACATCCATAAACAAGTTTAATACAAATCCGTAAACTGAAATAGTGAAATAATAAATAAACTATCCATATGAAAATATATGCAAATTACAAATATCACATGAAAATCCATAGATTGAAATAATAAGCAACCATAAACTAAAATAATGTGCATATACGTCCATAAATTGTCTATATATGAAAATATACAAAGTCTATATCACATGTGAATGTTCCCTATGAAATGAGCCTGAAAATATACAAAATATCCACTCTAAGTACCACTAGAACTCCTATGTGAGTTTCATTTTTCAAAGTGTCCATAAGCTAGAGCTAAAATATAACAAATTAAAATTCATACTAATTAGATCACTACTTGTACAAAATAAACAATACCGAAATAAATTATTTTGAACCACATTTTTAATTACATATACATAAATATACTAACCTCATTCGAGTCCAAGTGCAAGTTATATAGGATGGGAGTCTAATGAATTAGGGTTGGGTACTTCCCCACCCGTGGCTCAATGAATACACCCTGCATCGATGGACCAACATCATCACTGCGTCTAAACCCAACTTCCCACTCATGTGTCCACATAATAGAGACATTGACAACACTCTTCATATGGGCCTATGTACATAGTGTCAAGGAAAAATTATAATTAGTCTACAAATTAATTAGCATATATATGTAACTTAAAAATGAAAATGTTGAGATATTGGGAATACAAAAATTTACCTCAATTTTTGGTCCATGTTGTTATACATAGTGACTCTCCTCCAAATTACTATTATAAGGTGGACGTGGAGGCAGAGGAGAATCCATGGAAAATGTATGCTCTGGTGGAGGCTGGCCCAGCTGATCAAATACCCCCTCGAATGACCTCATAAGATCATCTATGTATTTGGGCTGTGTATGCATGTTATCATGAATTTATTAATAAAAATTTAATCTAATACAAACTAGAAATTAATATAAATAATTATGCAAAATTTGACAATGAGAGTCAAACATTTCACATATATATGTACCTGGTCTATGTCACATAGGTCGTGCACCCTCCAAGTTTCATGAATGAAATCATGATTGATCCAGGTGGATATTGGTGGCCACCCACCTATTCTACCTAGTCAGTTTCATCTGTTTTCTTATTTACTATTTTTAGCAGTTTTTCAGCTCCTGAACTTCCAGATCCGTTTTAAGGCCCCAAATAGCATTTGTCAGGCATGATTTTTCCAATGATTTGAAAAAAAATCGCATCAGCATTTTTATTCCTTAGAGATATTATTCCAATGTGGTATCATACGCACCAAACAAAGATAATATGACCGAGTTACAACCGCGGTAATTTGGTTACCCAACAAACCCCAATGGGGCCCATAAAATCTGGTGTTACATCTCCTCTGGTAAGGTTTTTGGTTGTTTATGGTTTTATCTTATTGTTTAATAATAAAATGGCCCCTAAGCCTCATTGTAACACAATTTAGAGGCATGTATCCACCACATCTCTTCTCAGAGATAAGCTACCATTGCTCGAGCTAGTTTGTTTTCCATTCTGTCTGTAAGAATTTTTTAGTAATTGATATTTAATTAAAAGAAGTGTTTTTCCTGCTGCATCTCTCTGTTTATGTTTATTTATGTATTTCATTGCATTCCTGCATAAGTATATTCTAATTTTGGGAAAATAGGTCCAAACTCCAAGTTGCATTGCTCATATGATGATGATTTTATTTTTGTTGGATTCCTCTTTTGGAGAGATGCAAGATTGATCTAAGGATCATCTTTTTTGGATGAGAAGAACATATATTTTGATGTTATTTTCCACACATATGCAAGGTTGACAAGATTTGTAATGTAGGCTCACAAGCCTAATAGATGTGTCACATACCCTTACTGATGGATATAAATTGGAGAGACTTGGAGATAATTCTCTTATCAACTCATCACACATTATTTGTCGTGATTTGATTGGTTCGATCAACCTTTTGTTGATCAGCAGTTGTCATTGATGTCAACCCAAGCAGCACCAGGGGCTACCCCAATATTTCATGGGAATTTTGACCTACAAAATTAATATGTTTTGGGTCAATAATGCTTTTGATGGTTTCTACTTGTCGATATGTTTCCATTGATATATGGCACACCACGTTATTCTTCGCGGTTTGAGAGATATTCATGTTTGAAGTTTGTAACCCCAGTTAGGGGCTAAAACCCCATGGGGTTGTGGCATGGGTCATTGAAAAGTCATAATTAATATTTTTTAAGACCCTAAAATTGCTCCTATGTTCACTTGTTGAAGCCCCTCTCAACCTAATCGTTTATACAAATTGTGATCCTCATATCCTCCTTATGAAAGGGATTTCTCCATCTGAAATAGGTCATCGTGGAATTTTCACTCTAAATTTGTTTCTATGAAGGCTCAAAATCTGAAGTTTTTATGAAGCAAAGCCAAAATCCGAAGGAAGCTCCTATGAAAATTTTAGATCAAGGTACACAACATTTTCGGAGATATGATCTGTGGAAGTCAGTGTTTTTATAGGCTCTTGAAATTCATCTCAAAGAAGTAACTTTGGGAAAATTGTCATAAATCTCTCTCTGAGTATCAGATTAGAATTATGTAAAAATTGACAGATAGTGCACAAACTGTAGTTTTCGCTTGATCAATTTCAGAGCCAAATGAGGAAACAGTGACACGTGGCACACTGTACAAGTTAGCTCTACTGAAACATTCCATAATTAGGGCATTGTGAGAAATTGGGCATAACTCTCCCTTGAAGAATCCAAATTTTGTCAGACACATGGCATTGTAAAGATGACTCATAGGAATACTACAAGACTAAAAATCAAATATTAGGGATATGAAATAATAGAGATACACCAGATTCAATATAGAGCTCCTAGAAGGAAAGAAAAAGATAGATCATGTGTTGTCAAGGGCTACAAAGGACCAGACTTTCTAGGGCAGAAAAGCAAAGAAAGGTGCAGCAAAGGGTAGCATGACAAGAGAAGCAACCAAGGTGCAGAACAGTAGCAAGAATTTCACCACATGAAGCCTTCATATGGGCAGCACTGCATAAATTCACTGTAAAGGTATCATTGTACTAAGTCATTGTAAATACATTATTGTAAAAATTGTTCTAGTGTCTATCTTCCAAGAGTTGAAGAGGCAATGTCGGGAGGTATAGGATCATCATTAGGTGGTTGTGTCATAGTTGGTTTTATGGTATAGTGTGTTTTCTTCTTCTACATCATTCTATATCATTGTAAAGTGGACCATTTTCCCTGGTACAAGAGACCATTCTTCTTTTATTCTTCTATAGGGTGGTAGGGTGGTGCTAGGGTGAGTTTTAGCTCATTGGGTGTTGGGGCATCCGTTCAGTTGACTACTAAAGAATCTCGAGCATTGGAGCATCCATCCAATGGGAGTTGGAGAAGAATGCTTTTCTAGATTCTAGGAAGTTGGAGCTTTATTTTCAATTGGAGTTGAATATTAAAGAATTATTAGAAAAGAATTAGGTGGATTTTGTCTCGGAGTGGGTTTCCACCTTAAAAATTGTGTGCATTTGTGTTCCTTTTATTTTCTTTTATCATTGTACAAACATTGATAATAATTGAAGATTAACTAATTCTCTAATTGAAAGGAATACTAATTCACCCCCCCCCCCCTCAGTATTTCCAAAAATTGGTATCGGAGCTTGGTTCCTTCAATAGCAATTTAACAGCTAGAAGGAGGTCATGGAGCATACCAAGAATGGTGTACCTTTGTTCAATGAAAATAATTATGCACTCTGGAAAGGAAGAATGGAGGTTTATCTCTTGGCGCAACGTTACGAAGTATGGGACACTGTTCAAAATGGATTTACATCAACCACGGATGAACAAGGTAAGAAGAATTTGGTAAATGATGCAAAAGAAAACAATATTATTATCATTTGACTTATTGAATCTGCTTATCATAAGGTGTTGGGTTGTAAAACTGCCAAAAATGTATGGGAAAAGCTTTAGAATATATATGCGGGTGACTCAAATGTCAAAGAAGCAAAGCTTCAAATCTATAGAAAAAAATTTGAGCAACTTAGAATGAAAGAAGATTGCAACATTGTTGCATACTTCCAATACGTTGATGAAATAACCAATACTCTAGAGGGATTGGGAGAGCCAGTTGATGAGAAGACTATTATACGGAAGATTCTTAGAACGTTACTAGGAAGATTCAACCCAAAGGTATCAGTCTTAGAATATAGTGCAAATCTGGACAAAATCAACAAAGAGGAATTACATGGAGTTCTCATAGCATATGAAATGAGACTTGACGAAGAAGAGGGTACTTCGCATCTAGAAACTATATTTGTTGCATCTAAGAAAACCCATAAGGGAAAAAAACCTTCAATTGAAAAAACATTCACCTGCAAGTGTGAAGAAAAGGGAGATGATGAAGAAGGTCTTTCAGATGAAGAATATGCTTACTTTACGAGAAAACTAAAAATTGGTAAGGGAAAATTCAAAGGTAAACTTCCATTGATATGTTTCAGCTATGGTGAGGTTGGGCATTTCGCATCAAAATGTCCGAAAATAAGTGATGGCAACTCAAGAGGAAAGAAAGGATTTTATAAATTCAACAAGCAAGGATCCAAAAGGAACTTTCTCTCTAAAGAGGATAGCTCATCATCTGATGAAGACAATGACAGCGAAGAAGAAGCCAATGAGAGAGTGTTGTTTATGGCCAAGCACAATAAACAAGAGGTATCAAACAACAACGAAGAAGGATTGACCATAGAATAATTTTCTAAGGAAGCAATCAAACTTATAAAAGAGCTCAAGGCAGAGAATATCTATTCCAATACTCTTGAAGAACAAGTTCAAGGTCTCAAAATTGAAGTTGAAGAACTAAAATGCATCGAAGAGTCACTTCAAAAAAAGTTGGAAGAAATCAACCAAGAAAAGGAATAATTAGAAGCCGAAGTAGTCTCGCTACGTAAGGAAGTGAAGAAAGGAAAAACTATCCAAAACTATGCCAACATCTCAAGGCATTGGAAGAAATCATCAACAATCAATGATCTTACAATGACAGAACTGGCATCGGTTACAAAGAAGAAGAAGCAGGATCTTCTACAACAAAATACAATGAACCTATGAGATCTTACATGCATGTAGACTTCATTGGACAAGATTCACAAGAACAGCCTTGGAACACAATTCCTTGACGAAGATTTCCATCCAGGCACCAACATATTTTTTATGGCTACTATTATTCATGCGGAAAATTTGGTCATAAAGCTATATAATGTCGCACGTGCCCCAGTAACGAATACAATTCCAGGAGATCTGTCAAATATGAACCTCCCAAGGCTCGGAAAAACATCGATAGATTTGAACATTTAAGAAATAATATTGAATGTTACAAATTTCAAAAATTTGGACACATAGCTAGAGGCTGTAGACTTTAAAATCCTCCAGAAGAATCTTCGAAGCCACAGAACAAATGGACATGGAAGAAGAAGAAGACTGATAATTGTGCTCTTGCTCTCAAGGCTCAAAACAACAAAGATGTGTGGTATGTTGATAGTGGTTACTCAACGCATATGACTGGAGATAGAAATAAATTTGTATCTCTGAAAGATAAGAAGGATGGAATCGTGTCCTTTAGAAATGATGGATCTTCAAATGTTATTGGATCAGGTGTTGTCACTCTCAAAAGCAAAGATGTCTAGCCAAGAATGTTCTATTGGTTGAAAACATGAATCAAAATATGCTCAGTGTTGGACAAATGTGTCATTAAGGACACACAATACTATTCAACTCAACAAAATGTGAAATCAGGAAAGGCATGTATGGTGAAATTGTGGCTACAGCAAGTCGAGCTCCAAACGACATGTATGTTCTCGATGAAGAAACTAAAGCATGTCTAATAGCTAAAGAGGATGATTTAATATTTGGTAGCAATGATGATCGACTAAGTAAGAAGTTTTCTACAAAGATGCAAAGTGATTTCAAGATGTCTTTACTTGGTGAGCTCACATACTTCTTAGGGCTTCAAATATCTCAGCAAGAGAAAGGAATATTTATATGTCAAGCCATGTACATCAAGGAAATGCTCAATAAATTTAAAATGGAAGATTGCAAACCCATCCTTACTCCGATGGTAACAGGTTGAAAATTGAGCATAGATAACTCATCTAAGGATGTGGATCAAAGGTTGTACAGTTCTATGATTGTTAGTCTTATATATGTAATAGTCTCCTAGCTAGATGTTATGCAAGCAGTTGGACAAGTAGCAAGATTCCAAGCAGCACCAAAAGAATCACATATTATTTCCATCAAAAGAATTCTTTGATATCTAAGGGGACAACAGAATATGGCTTGTGGTATCCCAAGGGTAACAATCTCATTATTCATTCCTTTACAGATGTAGATTGGGCAAGAAGTGTTGATGATCCTGAGAGTACTCATGAAGCATTGGAATATCTTCACTAGAATCTTGGGATTCTCCCAAGTTCTCATTAGATTTTCCTTATTCAAAATAAAAAGGGGGAGTGGAAGTGTGTACAGGTCCACAGGATGGTTGTATGTCAGGGGGAGTGGAAGTGTGTACAAGTCCACAAGATAGTTGTGTATCAGGGGGAGTTACCCTTTGCCATTAATGTCAAAGCGGGAGAGAATGTTGTAGGAAGAGGTGTCATGATCGTAGGGGGAGTACTTGTGTTGCCATCAATGCCAAAGGGGGAGATTGTTGATTACCAATTGTCATTGATGTCAACCCAAGCAGCACCAGGGGCTACCCAAATATTTCATGGAAATTTTGAACTACCAAATTAATATATTTTGGGTCAAGAATTCTTTTGATGGTTTCTACTTGTCGAGATGTTTCCGTTGATATATGGCATGCCACGTAATTCTTCACGATTTGAAAGATATTCATGTTTGAAGTTTTTCACCCCAGTTAGTGGGATAAAAACCCATGGGGTTGTGGCATGGGTCATTGAAAATTAATAATTAATATTTTTTAAGCTCCTAAAATCCCTCCCACATTCACTTGTTAAAGCCCCTCTCAACCTAAGAATTTATATAAATTGTGATCCTCATATCCTTCTTATGCAAGAGATTTCGCCATCTGAAACAGGTCATCATGGCATTTGTGCTCTAACATTTTTTCTATGAAGGTTCAAAAGCTGAAATTTTTATAAGGAAAAGCTGAAATCCTGACCAAGCTCCTGGAAAAATTTTAGATCAAGGTACACAATATTTTCGGAGATATGATCTGTGGAAGTCAGTGTTTTTGCAAGCTCCTGAAATTCATCGCAAAGAAGTAACCTTGGGAAAATCATCATAACTCTCTCTCTTAGTATCAAATTGGAATTTTGTAAAAAGTGGCAGATAGTGCATAGGCCACAGTTTGTTCTCTATCAATTTCAGAGTTGTATGAGGAAACATGACATGTGGAATTCCGTACAATTTCACTCTATTGAAATAGTCCATAATTAGGGCATTGTGAGAAATTCGGCATAACTCTCTCTTGAAGAATCCAAACTGGGTCAGACCTATGGCATTGGAAAGACAAATCAGAGGAATACTACAGAATTGAAAATAAGATATTGGGGATCTGAAATAACAGAGATACACCAAATTCAATATCGATCTCCTAGAAGGCAAGAAAAAGCTAAATCATGTGTTGTCAAGTGCTGCAAAGGACTAGACTTTCTAGGGCAGCAAAGCAAATCAAGGCGTAGTAGAGGGTAGTATGATAAGAGCAGCAACCAAGGTGCAGAATAGCAGCAAGAAGTTCATCACATGATGTCTTCAAGTGGGCAGCACTACATAAAGTCACTATAAAGGTATCATTGTACTAAGTCATTGTAAATACATTATTGTAAAAATTGTTCTAGCGTCTATCTGCCAAGAGTTGAAGAGGCAGTGTTGGGATGTCTAAGATCATCATTAGGTGGTTGTTTCATAGTTGGGGTTATGGTATAGTGTGTCTTCTTCTTCTACATCATTCTATATCATTGTAAAGTGGACCATTTTCCCTGGTACGGGAGTCCATTCTTCTTTTATTCTTCTATAGGGTGGTAGGGTGGTGCTAGGGTGAGTTGTAGCTCATTGGGTGTTGGGGAATCCGTTCAGTTGACTATTGAAGAATCTCGGGAATTGGAGCGTCCATACAGTGGGAGATAGAGAAGAATTCTTTTCTAAATTCTAGGAATTTGGAGCTTTATTTTCAATTGGAGTTGAATATTAAAGAATTATTAGAAAAAAATTAGGTGGTTTTTGTCCCATAGTGGGTTTCCACCTTAAAAACTATGTGTGTTTCTGTTCCCTTTTTTTGCTACCAAAATTGTACAAACACTGATAATAATTGAAGGTTAACTAATGCTCTAATTGAAAGGAATATTGATTCACCCCCCCTCTCAGTATTTCCAACACCTTTAGAGGCCTCTTTCGTTCACACGTGCAGAGCTGAAGCTCAGTAAATCTACGGACTGGTTTTAGGGTTGCTTGCTGTGCATTGATCATCATTGACCATGGTCAACCCTTGATATTTTGACCTCTAAAATTTGTAGAAAATCAAACTTTTGAAGTTCGTGTTGTTGGGCACAAAAATCGAGGTTGATCGTTGACTTTAATCAATTCCCTAAATTTGCAGCGTTGAATTTTCAGTGCCGACTTTCTGTTGACCAAAGTTGACTTTTGATGAGCTGTCTTTAAGGCCTGTGTGTGACACTTGGAGGGTCAGCTGATCTAAGAAAGACTTTTTCGGTTGATGCATCCTATTCACTGTTGTAACACAAACTATCCTATATCTTTGTCAGAAAAGAACTATTGTAAAACTTAATCTATATTATTGGCTTGTCTTCGATTGATCTATTATTATGTTCTATTAGCATTTTACTTTCATGTTTATGTGATTGATAAATTGAATCGGGCGTAAGTAAGATTGAATTAAATTTGCATTGAGCATAGAAAATTCCATGCCTATCTAAATTTAACAATATGGATCAATGCTATCGGAGCGGTCTACTCTTTCTCAATCTTTCTTTACATGTACCCAACAAGGTCAGGGTATAAGGATTTATGTCTCCTCAAATCCATCCCCCATTTAAAATATTGGTAGGAAACCTACTTTGAACAGAGGGATGAGGAAGAACCCTCACTTTTCTCAGTCGCGACCACTTGGAATTCATTTCAAGATGAAATCAAGGAACAATATTACCCCATGAGTAGATATGAGGACAAGTACATCCAATGGACCATGTTGTGGAAGCAAAGGGATCAAGATGTGCATGAGCTGAAAAATTTGTTACATACCCTACACATAAAGGTGGGTATTAAATATTTGGAGAAACAATTGGTGCTCAAGAACTGCAGTTGTTTGCACAAATACATTTAGGAGGAAATGGAGTTTCACGACATTACCTCGCTTGTCATGGCATATCGATATGCTTCCAAGATCAAGGAGAAATTTAAGTAGAGGAAGCGAGACTTTGGATCCACAAATCGAAAGCCATGAAAAGTTTCCCCCAAACTATAGAACAAGAGGCAAAGCCAAAGCAGGGCCACTCAGGACAACCCACCGCAATAGCAAGAAAATAACAACACCAAAAATCCAAAGGACATGGGGAAGTGGTGTGAATTCCAAAAAAGCTCCACTTGAAACACAAGTGAGTGTTAAGTAAAACAGTCATTGGTGACCGAGTTGAAGGCATCTGAATCAGATGCATGTTTTGATTATGATTAAGAACCGAACAAGGGGAATGATAATGGGAAGCAAACCATTTATGTGAAACCTAGTTCCACTGTTGCCACCACCAATATCTAGAAGGAGGAACTCGAATATCCAAAGGAGGTGGAGCACCTCTTCCATTCCCAAATGTGGGTGAAGGGTTCTCAATTGAATTCATTTTTTATAGCGGAAGCCAAAATAACCTCATTTTAGTAGAGGTCGTGAAGCGGCTCGGCCTACCGACAACTAAAAACCTATAGCTGTATACCATCGGGTGGCTTCACTAAGGAAGATATCTATGCCTCAGCCAACAATGTCGCCTTCCCTACACCATCAAGACCCTCATGGATGAGGTACTCTGTGATATTTCTCCTGTTGAAGTTTCCAATGTATTATTAGGTCAATGATACTTGTGGAATAGGCATGATGTCTCTGAGTCTAGGCCTCATTCTGTTATTATTACTTTGGGAAATAAGTTGTACAGGATACTTGAGGTAGCATTAGGGGAATTTTGAGGTCTAAAATGGGCCTCCTAAGAAAAATTTACAACCAAAATAAACTTTATAAGAACCAATAAGATTCAAGATTATGATTTCCACCATGGGGGATGATTCACCATTTTTTAAGTAAAAGGGTAAAAAGATTAAAAATTAATAAAATAATAAAACTGCTTTTTCAACTTGTATTTTCAACTTATCTCCCAATGTTTTTACTCAAATTTCAAGTGAGAGTACTCGTTGGATGAAAAATTTAATTCCTCATCCAAGGAGTACTCATGTTGCATACTTTCGATGGACCATACTAAGCGAAAAATGAGAAATACATGAAAACACGTGATTGCAATCACGTTTTTTAATGTATTTCTCATTTTTTTCTTAGCAGGGTCCCTCGAAAGTATGCAACATGGGTACTCATTGGATGATTAATTAAATTTTTCATCCAACAAGTACCCCCACTCAAAATTTGAGTAAAAAATTTGGGAGATAAGTTGAAAATGAGTTGAAAATTTAGTTTTTTCTTTTTTCCATCTAAAATTTGATGATGTCATTAAATCTTATTTTATTATTTCCACTATTATTTTATAATTTCCTTAAGAGGCCCATGTTAGACCTCAAAATTCCCCTAATGTACTGTCTTCCTCCATCTCTTTGATTACTGCAAAGCAATGCAGTAAGATTATTTCCCAAATCAATAAATTTGTTTTCATTATGATTCACCCATAGTGCAAGAATAATATTATGGTCGCAGCCTCCAAACAAATTTCCTCTGTGTGGCAGCAGTATATGGACAAAATTGTGGAGGAATACAAGGACATTTTCTCCTCACCCATAGGGGTTCCTCTACACTACCAGGTCAAGAAATCCATTGATCTGAACCTAAGTGTGTTGCTTCATAATGGGCCAATATATCAATGCTTTGTTCTACAAAATGATGAAATCAAGAGAAAAATTTAATATTTGTTGCAGAAAGGGCACATCAGGCCAACCTCCTCACCCTTTGGGAGCCTAATTGTCTTGGTACAGAATAAGGACGACAGTTGGAGACTTTGTATTGACTATCGGGCGCTAAACAAGATCATAGTCCAAAATAGGTATTCAATCCCACAAATCAATGACCTCCTGGACCCGCTCAGGGGGGGGAAATATTTCAACAATATCAACTTGAATTTTGGGTATCACCAGGTACAAATCAAACCCTTCGATTTGTGGAAGACTTCCTTCAAAGCCAATGAGGGCCTCTTTGAATGGCTAGTCATGCCTTTTGGTTTGACAAATTCCCACACAACCTTCATGCGGCTAATGGACAATTTCTTGAGACCATTCACCAACTCATTTATGGTGGTGTGCTTTGATGACATCTTGATCTTGAGCTAGACTTGGGAAGAGCACCTCCACCACATCTAACAGGTCCTCCAAACACTGTGGTAACACAAGTTGTGTGCTTATTTGGAGAAGTGAACTTTTGGCATGACCTAGGTTTAGTACCTAGGATACATTGTTGATGAGTGGGGGGTGCATGTTGATCCAGCCAAGATCCAATTAATTTGGGATTGGCCAGCCCCAACCACTCTAACAGAAATTTGTAGCTTTCTGTGTATTTATAATTTCTACTGCAAGTTCGTGTTGGGATTCTCTCATATCAGTTGGCCCTTGAGTTAAGTCACTAAGGGAGGAGCGAAAGAAAAATTATTTTGTTCTAAATCTCAATAGAAGGAATTCGTAGAGTTGAAATATCCCCTATCCTCTACACCAGTTCTCACATTAAAATACTTGTAACAACCTTTTGAGATAAATATAGATTCCTCTGACAATGCTATTAGGCCATTCCTTACACAACAAGGGCATCCATTGGCATATCATAGTGAGATACTTTCCGACATAGTCCAAAAGTATCCCACTTATGACAAAGAGATGTATTCAATTTTGCAGGCTCGTCGACAATGGAAGCATTACATTTTGGGGAAGGAAATGGTCATCCACACAGACCATCGACCACTTTAGTTCATACAAACACAAGGGAAGTTGCAAAACGATCGCCATAAGAAGTGGTCGACATACCTGCACCAGTTTCATTTTAAAATCAAGTGCAAGAAGGGAAACACCAATATTGTTGCATACTATCTTAGCTTACCACCGATCGTGACGCTAACTGCTGTGCTCAACTCTTGTGAGCAAGATACTTCCAATTGTCCACTTCTCTACAGAAGAGATTCAAAATTTGACCACACATAAAAGATGCTCTTGGAAGGTAAGAAAGTTCCAAATTTTCACCCCTAGGATGCACTGCCATGTCACTTGGGAAACCTTTATGTTCCTTCAAGTGAGCGCACCAAAATGATTTTTGAAGTGCACTATAGTTGGGTCACTACGAATTTCGGGGTCGAGAAAATAGTGGCAGTACTGCAGAAGTATTTATGTTGTCCAAAACATCGATACGATTTCTGGAAGTACATCAGATCCTCCACTGCCCGCGCCATTGCCAAACTGACCATCAAGAAGCAAGGTCTCTATACTCTGCCGCTTACCCCTAGTCGACCTTGGGAATCCATTTCCATGAATTACATGTTAGTAATTCCTTCTACTAAGCATGGCAACGACTTTGTTTTTGTGGTCGTTGATAGATTCTCAAAGACGACCATTATGGCGGCCTGCAAGAAGAATATCACAATAGAAGCCTTTGTTAAACTTGTCTTTGAATTAGTGTGGGTACACTTTTGGATCCCACAGCCTATCATCTCAAATCAGGATAGCATGTTCCTTAGTAAATTTTGTTCTAGCCTCTTGTCGATGCTGGACACCAAGCTCACCAATTCCATAGCTTTCCATCCCCAAACTGATGGACATATAGAGGTCATCAATAGGATGATCATGTTAGGATATTCTGACACATAGGAAATAGTTAAGAATAACTTAGTCTAGTGTAGAGTTAGGTAAAGTGTGTTTCTTTACCATGTACATTTGTAACTTATAATCTGACGGTCATGATTTGTAGTGATCCGACGGTTATCTCTCACCTTGATATTCATGACACTTGATTTGTGGCTTAACACCCAATTGGTCCATGATATCTATTGAAAGAGCATGGAGGGTCATTTGTCCAGAAACCATTTATGAGAGAAACATATGTAAATTTTCTTTTTATATTAATAAATTGCCTGAAGTGGCCGTGCTGGCTCAGGTTATGGATTGTTTCAATATTTGAGGGTTTTAACCACGTGATTATACTGGTGTAATTATTTGTGATCTGTTTGTGAGCAGTGACCTTTGTTTCTTGATTTACAGAACTTACCCTGTAAATTCCTACATGGTATCAGAGCTATTTTGAGGGCCGAGTCCGTTGTTGATCAAAATCTGAAGCCAGTTTGACTGCATGTGAATGTCGTTTTATAGATCTACTATTTCTGAACCTTTTTGGGTTTGGAGAACTACTCTGTTGTGTTTGGAGCATCTATTACAGTGAGGAACGCCTTTCTTTTCATGCAAAAAGGTTTATGGCTGCCCAATAAAGCATCTGTTTTGGAGTTATATTTTTTAATAGTTCTGCTTATTTCGGTTCCCCTTTTTTTTTGGTTTTTAGGTTTTATTTATCTACCGAATCTATACCCTCTTCTCTGTGTATGCTCTTTTTTGTGCACTGCATATGATCTTGGCAAATCAGAAACAGGAAAAAGGGACTTTTTTTTTGCTACGTATGCTCTTTCCCCGCGTCTTTGATCGATCTTAGGAAATCAGAAATAGTGAAAAAATTGATAGTTTCCGGTAAGGCTAATATAAAATCTAACATTTTGCTGTAAGGCTTTGCATTTCATTTTTTTTTACTCGATTTTTATGTTTTTTTGTGCAGGAAAAGGCACGCACACCGAAGAGTAAAAAAAAAAAAAAACTCTTCCTCCTTTCAAAAAATAACGTGATCCTCTTACTATCTCACTTGGTGAGGGGTTAGTTTATGAGAATAGAGGTCTTGGGTTCAATTCTTCTTCTCAAGGTTTTTTTGTAAAAATTTTGTGTTTAAAGGGGCAAAATACTTTTTTTAAAATCTGCACTTCATCTCGTTCTCGTATTAACTATTCGGCATCTACAACTTAGATTTTTCAAAAGGCATAACTTCTTCATCCGGAAGCCCTTTTTCGAGCCATTTTTTTGAAACGGCCTAATTTTTCGAGATCTTTCCATTGGAGTAGTTAGTTTCAGCTTTTTTCAGCTTTAGTTATTTTAAAAAGAATGGAAAGTGCATGCCCGATTATTCTTAACAGCACCAATTATTTCCAATGGCTACCTCACATGGTAGATATACTTAGAAGTGAATGCCTTTATAGAATAGCCACAAGACAAGAAACTAAACCTTCTGATGATGACAGAACTACTAAATGGGAAAATAAACAATATCAAGCATGAGGGTTGATAGGAATATCCATTTCTCAAGATCTTCGATTTCATATCCTTAACATTGACACCCCTGATGAAGCCCTAGAAAAGCTAAAAACTGTTTTTGGAATTCAAAATCAAATCAGAGCCCACCAGCTTGAAAATGAGTTTCTTAATTTGGACCCCGATAACTTCTCCTCCATTGAATATTTTTTTTCCAAATTCAAGACCCTCAGAATTCTTTTAGAATATTTTAAGATCAAAAAGGATGATGGTAGCCTCATCTATTGCATTCTTGCTAAGCTTGGCCCTGCATACTCTGTACTTGTTTCTACTTTCCATTCCACTAGAGAAGCCATCATTTCTTTAGGAACCACTGTTGGACGAATAAGTCATTCTTGCAGACAAGAAAGACCTCCCAAGTATCCTATGGACAACTAGCAACAAACAGACAATTAAATATATCTTTCTCTAGATATATTGCGACTGATAATTAAATGCTATGAAGGCTTATCAATCCTACCTTTGATCTAACACTTGTTTTTAGTAGTAGTTCTTCAGTCGCCCAAAAGAGTTTCCTTCAAAGATCTGCAATCACAAACAAACAAACATCAAACAGCACCTGCATAGCATATATTCATAAATCATATCTATTATGGTGATCAAGGAATCCATAAAATAAACCAATCAATTGACAGCTTATTGAGAAAAACAGACTTATTTGTATTAACTTTAAATAGCAAGAAGATCCTTACAACCGTGTTTGCCTTGATATCATACAGGCCTTCCTAAGGTCCGGAACAGGCATTTCCTTTACTCTGACTAGCCTTGCACTCTTTCAACCAAGATACATACAGGTATTTAATCTTTCCCACATAAAATCTCAGCTAAAAGGGTCTAAGTTCCAACATCATTTCACGTCCAACAATACTACAGCTTGAACTCACTAATTGTTAACCCTTTGAGGCTACCCTATGCCTCTTTTTATATTGAAAGAGAGGAAGTTATAGCTCCATACAAGAAGGGATAGAATCCTCTTTCAAATGGATTAGTTCCTTACATCAAGGGGTTAGCTCCTAAATGGATGGGATGCATGAACTTGAAAAGAGCGGACTCTCCACCGTAGGAATGTTTCTAGAAGCTTCCAAAAATGACTTAAATTGAGCTTCTAGATTTTACTTGCGCCTTTTCTTATCTTTTACTGGGGTCCGCACCCTTAATAAATAGAAAGTGTGTTTGGCTACACATTATTTATAGCCAAAAGGTGCAGGACCACAGGAAATACTAAGAGAAAATGCGGTACAAGAGTTTTAAGACTTTTATGAGCTTTTCTCTTAATTTCAAGGCTTGACTTTAGGACCTTTGATATTGTATACTTCTATGGGAGTAATAAAATGTCATGGTGACAAATTTCAGTGTAACAAATTCCCCCCTAAAGTTCGAAGTCTGAGAGTATTAAAAAAGTGATGTGCTTTATCATTTCAAGGATTAGCCTGTGAACACCCTAGTCAGAACCCTGTAAAAACATTCAACGCAACACACACACACACACACACACACATATATATATCATCACTGAGGTAGGCATTCCCATACTCAGATCAAAACTAACTAAACTTGTTCTTATACAGAAATTATTTTAATATTACATCAATAGTGTAGACACAGCATGGGCGCAGCCATATGTAATGAATAGTCTACTGTATAACGAATAATAAAACTCCTCGCAGCTTGGATGGTGGAAACTAGATCCAGGGTCTTGATTTCTACTTCTCAAACTAGTGCGATTCTATCCATGTGATTAAATGTGTTGAAGTCAAACATGGTAGAAACCACTTGATTACCAATCAATGATGTGAACTATTAACAAGTGTTAGAGAAACCACTAATAATGAAAATGGCTCTCAAAGTACTCAGTACAATCCACGGAATGTGAATAAGTGATCTGAAGTCGAACATTACACGGAATCGTTTGATCGAAGGTCAATGATGCAACCTGTCATCGAAGGCGAGAAACCTGCCATTAAGGCATGCATATTTCAAGGTATTGATGGATTTTAGATCAACTTCCTAGATGATGAGCTGTCATTGATAGAAAGTGACCCATCGTAAGCAAGCTCACGACACAAAACCATAGATCAAGTTTTGAAGAAATTTTTTGCAAGGACTGACTCAGAGATGGTCAACATGAATGGAGACAAATATTTGCAGATGAATGGTTTGTTTGACTGTCCTCTTCAACACATAATGACACTGCATATGGTTTGGTGACTGTTGCCCTAAACTAATACCCAGAAACCGGATGAAGACCTTCAATTGGTTTGATTAACTGATCGGCAAGGGATTTTCCCAACCCAGGTAGAAGTGTGACAAAAAGTGTCGTGTTCAAGACTAGTGTAATGCTTTCATAAATCAAAGTGTAACAAATGAACCTGTTTTCTTTCTTTTCCCCCACCATTTCTAGCAAGTACCTCTTTATTTTTGACAAGCTTGAGGAGGATAACATTTGCTTTTTTATAAGCTCATCCTTCGAATGAGTCCAACTTAGTTTAAAATCAAACCCTAAGAAGGAGTGGTTCATTCCTATTTGAAATCAATATGTCCATTGTTAAATTTTAACGAGTCCAGTATAGGAGAAACTCAGTGTTTTTCATTTTTAGGGAGTCAGAAGAAAAAACTTAAGAAAACTCCATGGGTGTACTTTTTCGTAAATTTAGTCTCTCAAGACCGAAAAAGGATAAAATAATGCAAGAGAGAACTCTATTGACCAAATTAGTCAACGTATACCTTTTTCGTAAATAGTCCATTTCAGTCCGGAAAAGGGGTAAACTTATACTGAAGGGACGATTGTTCATTTAATTCAACGAGTTCGAATAGTCAAGTACTCAGCAATCTTTTCATTTTTAGAGAGTCTGAAAAGGGCTTAAAAGAGGACTCCATGGTTTCACTTTTTCGTAAATTTTAAAGAGCCCGAAAAAGTGATAAAAGTATACTCTTCGTCAAAAATGACCATTTTGCCTGAAAAATCCGTTATTCTGCAAAAAAAATCAAGAAATTAAACATACCTATCTCAATAATAAAAATATTTTGAAAAACCAGCTTTTTAAGTGAAAAATGAACAAATTTAAAATTCATTTATTCGAAAAAACTTATAAAAAGGAGTTTTTCAAGTTCATTTTCACCGTTTGAGTTTGGAGTGAAGATTTTAGAGCTTTTGGCAAAAAACGCTTCGGAGAAGATTCTGGACAAACCGACCATTGGAAACGAAAACCATCTGCTCCAGGTAATCCACAACTTCTTTCTCTTATTTTTCATCCATTCAATTTTTTAAATTAGGGTCAAAATTTCAATTTTGGGAGGAAAATAGGTTGAAAAATCCGCCCTCAGGGGTCCGCAGGTAAGACATTGGGTACTTGCGGACCCTGGCATTTTCTTACAAAGGAAAATTTCAGGGCCCCACACTTTTAACACAGGGCCCGTGCAGAGCTACGCACTGTCCATGAGCGTAAAGTGTGGGGGCACTATAACGAATTTAAAAAAAAACATTTTCCTCTTAAATTACCCAAATTTTTTGCTTCAAAATGATTCTAATCCTTCATTTTACTTATTGTAGGATATCTATAATTCTCATTTGGAGAGAACGAGAACATGAGGAGGTAGATGAAGCAGCAATGATCCATCAATCTACTTTGCAAGTTTTAAGAGCATGCGGGCTTTACAAATTTTGGGCTATCAATGGCATGAGAGCTCAAGTAGATCTTCTTACTTGGTTGGTAAGCAAATGGGATGTTCAGGACCAGTGTTTCGTGATTGGAGGTCACCGGCTCGAGATTGAGCTGGAGGACATATATTTTTTGACTGGATTGTCTAGGAGAGGCGAACCACTATCTCTATTTGGGGCTAGGCCAGGTGGCTAGTCTGTTGCCAACCTGCAATTAGAGTTTTGTAATGATGAAGCCAATCCCAGTGAAAAATGGATTGACATTAAAAATATCATCCATCCTAAGTTAAAAGTGATTTCTTTTACCATTGTCAAGTTGTGAGGAAGTGCAACTTTGCATGTAGCTACTGGATCTCAGATGCGGATTGCAGTAGATTGTTTCTGAGGCACCATATTCAAATGGTGCGAGGCAGTGTTGGAAAATATGAAAGGCCAACTTACCAAAGCAAAGAATGGAAAGTTAAACAACTTCAGATATGGGTCCGTTGTAGTCACCTTTGCTCTATAGAGGATCCCTATGTTAGCCTCGCAGCATATTCCTGTTGATACTGGTAGACCTTGAGAGCCTCAGATGGTTTGTTGGGTTGCTTTGATGGCCTGACACAGCGAGGGTGGGGAGATTGTTCAATTTCCCTCGACTTATTTTCGCTGGCTAGAATGCCAACTTTTTGTGATAGAGGATTTTCCTTATGCGGGCATGGATTTTCGCGATGACCAAGATGTGGTACATCCTCCAGGAGCTCAGTGGGATGAGTTAGGTTAAAATCTCTTTTGACATGTTCTAATTTCTAATTTTTATTTTGTTTTTAAATCTTCCAAAACTGATAACAAAAATTTCAAATGCAGATGTGGGTCTGAGTCGACCAGCCATTCTCCGCCCCTTTGACTGGAGGCAAAGGGATGTAGCACCACCACCACCACCCCCACAGGATCAGACTGTAAAGATCCTGACTGATTTAGAACACCATTTGGAGTGGCTCACTATGGATATTCCTGAGACTACCATAGATGACATCCCACTCCGTCTACGAAGATATTTCATTGGTGTTCCTAGACCATTCAGGAGATTTTAGACTAGGGTGGCACGAGCAGTAGTGTATTATCATGATCATCACCACGGATAGTGGATGATTGACTTGTAGACTCAATTTTTGTATCACTTTTTTCCGATCATAAGGTGTTTTGAACCTATGATCGAAGACGATGTACTATTTTTTGAACACTACATCTATACTATGATATACTATTATTTCTAGTAACCTGTTCAATCATGTTTATCGAATGTTGATTTATTACTTTGTTATTGCAAATGTCTGTTTATAACACTAGAAGCAGTTGCATCTGCTAATGTATTTAAACTTCTTGGAATGTGTTGATACTCAATATAATCGAACTCTCATTCCAAGAGACGAACCCTTAAAAATAATCTTAATAATACTGGGTTTCTAATGGCATATACTTGGTTTAACTATAATACAACGAGTTCAGAATCTAACCTAATGATCAAACTCCGAATTCCAAAGGAAATGGATTCCGACAATAATTCAATAACTACACTATATTCAGCAATATTGTTCATTGTTTGATCGAGGCTTACCCCATGCATCGATACTAACTTGTCAGTGGGTGAATAAATAACCCAAGCTGTGGAAGACATGTTCTATGTACTACGACAAGCACCATCAGCAAAACCAATGTATGTTTGAAAAGACATCGACATCTGTGATATCAAGAGTAATCCAGATAAGCACGAATAGTAGTAAGAGCACACTTAAGCTAGGCACACGTTTCGAAACTATAGCACACCAGCTATAAAGTAACTAATATATAGAGAATATCTCCACACAAAAATCAAGCGTAATATCTCTTTAGATAAAGTCCATTTCTGGGTTTACCTAAACAGACCTCGTCAAAATCAATCAGTTCATGGGCCCCTTTTGCAAGCTGTCGCTTGAAAATATAAGGACCATGCCACATGGGTTCAAATTTCCCAGCCCCTAGCTTATCGTTGGCTTCATCATAAATCAAAACTAGGTCTCCTTCTGAAAATTTATGAGGGGTAACATTTCTATCATACTGAGCTTTCATTCTTTTCACATGAGTCTCGATAGCTAATGCAGTGGTGCACCGATTCTCATCTAATTGAGCCAAGTATAAAAAAAATTCTCCTCTTCAAAAGTGGTTGGTAGTAACTTTATGGCTAGTTGGAGTGACGGTATCTCGCATTCAATGGGTAATGCCGCTTCTAAACCATAAACTAGTTGAAAAGGGGTAAAACCTATTGATGTTTTTGCTAAGGTTCGATATGCCCAAAGTGTTGAAAAGAGCATGGTATGCCAATTCGACTTATGAATTCCAATGATTTGTTTGATAATGGTGACTAAAAAATTATTAATTTCTTCAACTAAACCATTAGCCTGTGGATAATATGGTGTAGAACTGTCATGGCGCATGCCAAGTTGGTCCATTAACTCGGTCATCATGATATTTCGAAAATGGCTCGTGATCAGTAATTATCGCTTGGGGTACACCAAAACGAGAAACCACATGATTGAATACGAAAGTAGCTACAGTTTTTCCATCTACCGCAAATGTATGCATCGCCTTGGCCCATTTGGTAAAATAATATACTGCTAGAATAATATACCCATGCCCCTCGGTTAAGTGAGGGTTACATGTAATGAAGTCAATGCCCCATTTTGCAAAAGGACCGATAGCAATTATAGGCTAAAGAGGAGCAGCTGGTGCACGCATTTTTTGATCGAAGATTTGACAATTATGACATTTTCGGACCACATAAATACAATCTTTACACAAGGACAGCCAGAAATAAAATGCGCGCAATATCTTTTGGGTTGTGGCATACCCAGACATATGACCACCACATGCTCTAGAGTGACAGTCATTTAAAACCTTTTCGGCTTCTTCATGGGTTAGACAACGTCAAAAAACTGAGTCTGCACCACGACGGTATAGTGTGTCGCCAAGAATATGATATTTTTGAGATTGGAAACATATTTTTTGTCGTTGTGACTATGAAAGCTCAGGACGAAAAAATTGGGTCTGGAGATAAACAATAATATCTCCATACCAAGGATCAATGGTACTAATAAGAAACAAGGATTCATCCGCGATTGGTTTTTCCGCCACAGTTTATGTATCAGTACATGGGAAATCACACATAAGTTCAGCAAATATCAATGATTTCTTGGATTTGGATTTTTCAAACTCCAAATCAAACTCCTGCAGCATAACAATCCATTTGGTTTATTTTCCCTCTAGCAATTGTTTGGTCAAAATGTACATCATAGGGTTACAATCAGAGATCACTGTTGTTTTGCGTAAAAGTATGTAGTGATGAAAACGTTGGACAGCTTGAATAGTTGCCAAGGCCAATTTCTCCACATCTGAGTATTTGATCTCAGTCAGATGCAAATTTCGACTAAGATAGTAAATCACATGTTCACTATGGAATTCATCTTACTAAATGAAAACCATTCCTATTGTGGAATCAGAAGCGGCGAGGTACAAAAATTAATTGAGGTTGTAGTTGGGAGGATGCAGTAATGGTGCATGGGTCAATGTGTTTTTCAGAGCATCAAAAGATCTATCAACGACCTCGTCCCAAAAGAAAGGAATGTTCTGTTTCAACAACCTAGTGAAACCTTTCATTAACTCGGCGTAATTGGGAATGAATCGACGTAAAAAGTTTGCTTTCCCTTGCAAACTTTGGAGTTGGAAAAGAGTAGAAGTAGGAGGTAAATTGATGATTACCTCAACCTTCGATGGATCAATACGAATGCCTACCTTTGAGACAATAAATCCCAACAACCGTCTAGATTGGACACAAAAAACACATTTGTGAGGATTTAGACGAATCTTATAATGCCAACATCGTATAAATATGGCTCGTAAATGAGTAATATGATCTGCTTTGTGTGAAGAATGTGCAGGAATTTCATCAAGGTAAGGTTGCACAATGTGCTTAATGTCGTGAAATGCATAAGACATACCCCTTTGAAAAGTGGCACCAGCATTCTTAAGGCCAAAAGGTAGTTTGCGATAAGAGAAAGTCCCCCATGGACAAATGAATTTTTTTTTAGGTTGATCTACAGGGAGTATGTTGATTGGATTGTAGCCGGAAAATCCATCCATGAAAGAGAACATTTCACTTCCAGCACAATCGTCAATAATTTGATCGATGTAAGGGGTTGGATAATTGTCTTTTGGACAAGCTCGATTTATATCCCTATAATCGATACATAATCTTATTGTTCCTTGTTTTTTATTGATCGGAACAATATTATATACCCAGTCCGTGAGTGGAATTGGATAAATAAAACCTGCGCGAAGTAATTTTTCAACTTCGGCTTTAATAGCAGCAACTTTTCTCGGATGTATCTGATGTAGTCTCTGTCTAACGGGTTTAGCATCCGGGTATGTCTTAATTTCATGAACAAAAATTAACAGATCGATTCTTGGCATTTCTTCATATGACCAGGAAAAAATGTTGCGTAATTCCTAAAATAGGGCTTTATATGCTTGGATTTCATCTGGCGTACAAGGAGCGCCTATATGAATGTTTTCAACAATTCCAGGTTTTACTAAAATTTCAAGAGGAACCGTTGCAGAAATATTTTCTAAATTCAATTCAGAATCGATATGTGAGAAAGGATTCTGAGGTTATTTGATGTAACTAGTGGTAAAAATGGAGGAAAAATCACTCTCAAAATGATCGAGATTAGGTAAAAATGAAGACCTATGATGAAGATCTTCCCATGGTAACTCATCTACAGATAAGAATTCATGAATATGTTCATCAGTATTGAATACTTGTTGAACAAGATCTGGAATTGATGTCGAAGCTAAGCTCGATATTGAAAATGACTCCTGATTGATCACATTCACTGGATCAGACTCAGTTGAAGGAGTTTCAGAAAATGACTGTACATTTTGATATGCTAACTCAAACGGACTCAAAGGCATCGGGCCATTGAAAAAATCCAATTCTGATTCTGAAGGTACTATCCAAGGATCATCAAAGGACATAGTACTTGACAAAATCATATTGATATTAGTAATAGGAAGTTGTACGTTGGGAGCAGGAAGGGAAAAATTTAACAATAAAGTTGAATCTTTAAGTAAACCTACTCTGACATCCTTATAAGGGATATTCGATTTTCCGATATGTTGAATGCTATCAGTAGAGATTGGGTCGGATGAATGATATGAGAGCTGATCGATTTTAACGATCTTTCCTTTATGAGGAAACATGATGAGACGAAAGATCGATGATACAACAGAAATCATGGTGTAAGACCAACTGCAACCCAGGAGAAGGTTGTAATCCAGAGGGGCATTGACCACCTCCACATCTAGATTAACCATTTTTCCTTCGACCTCTATTGGTAGATCTTGTAAGATACCATATGGCTGAAAACCTCTTCCATCAAAATCTTTGAGAATAGTTGGTGATTGGTTAATTGTCAAAGAACCAAGTGATTTCCAACATTTTAACGACATAATACACGTAGAAGCCCCTTCATCAACAAAAGTACGAAAAATATGTTTGTTTTTTACTATTATCGGAATCTGAAAAGCCATTTGATGGGGTAGGTGGGGTATGAAATTCTCTAAATCGAATATCATGAGGTTCGAATCCTAAATATCTACGGCTCCTAAGGCTAACAAAAGTAATTTTCTTTGGGCTGGGCATGATTGCAATACTTCCAAAGCCAACATTGTTGAAGGGGAAATGCCAAATCTTCAACGATATTGTAATATTGAGTAGCTCTCGCATGTCGATTGAAAGTTGATTTACGAAGTACACCTTTTGCAGGTGGTTTAATCACTAAGTCAGAATTTTGTTTCTCGATCTGTAATGGATCAGAAACTGAGGGAGATGTAGTTGATGCAAAATTGGATGTTTCTGCTTCTTTACCAATGTTTTTACTACCATAATCTTGCGATCATGTTGCAACCATCAAGATATCCTCAACCGTATTGGAGGAAGATCCAACCATGTTACTATCTTGAGCGGGAAAAGGATCCTTCAAGACAGCAGGTATAGGCAAACCCTTAACGAATTTTGATACCTTGGCTCTATGCGGGCACTCTTTTGTCAAATGATCCTGGTCACAGATGAGACAAGGATATCGAGGTTTGCATTTTTCTTCAGTTGGTTCAGTTGTATCGTTTTTCTCTTTTGAAGATTTTTTCTTTTTATTCTTACCTTTCTTCTTACCACCAGTTTTAGATTTGGTTGTAGATGACTCTACAATGTGAATATCAGTAGAAGCTTCTTGGGAAGAATCTCCTTTGGGTGAATCGGGTAAAGTGATAATAGGAGAAGTGGTCTTGGAAGACTTCTTCTTACTTTTACCAATGCTAATAGAACCAATTACACCATCAGTGGCATGAGAGCCAGAAGGAGTTGCAGTTAATTGACCAGGTCTTGGTAAATCGGGGATTTTATCATACAAAGTACCTGACTGAGTATATACAAGGTCAAGGTACTGAGCCTGAGCAATGACTTTCTCTTCTGTAACAACGCGTCCTTTGGCCACATCTTCAGTAATTTTGGGCAATAACAATTTAATAAACCATTCAGCCAAAATTTGATCCGGAATAAAGACTTTCACTAAACGCCTTCTACGTCTCCATTCATGAATGTAATCAGATATGTACGTAGATGTGGACTGTTTTAATGAAGTCAGTAATTCTGTGCCATTGTCGTATCTAACAGGCAACTAAAAATTGGTTAAGAAAGCAGTAGCTAGCGTGTTAAAATTATTAAAAGAGTCGCGTGGTAACTCAATGTACCATTTGGTAGCTAGACCAATGAGAGTTCTATGAAAAAGATGTAATTGAATCAAATCATTGACTAGTGAATTGGATGTGCACCAGAGGTGATAAGTCATAACGTGATTAGATGGATCATCTCCTGACTTACCTTCAAATTTTGGAATATCATTGGGTAACTTGTTAGGCTCAGCGACCAATATGGAAGATAAAAAATGGGATCGCTCGTAAGGCGCGATAGATCAGATAAATCTAAAGTTGCTATGAATGGTAACCAATGGCTAGGGATTTGATAACCTTGTGTGATCAAACCAGTGCCAGGAGGAGGATATCTAGGATACCCTAGAATTGGATGTGCATTTGGAACCGTGAAACCTCCTGGGTAACCAAGATTAACTGGACCATACTTGGGTTTTTGAGGTACTTGATAAGTCTACCCAGGGTATGGCTGATACTGATATACTAGATTTTTTGTAGCTTGAACAGTTTGATACTGTCCCTAGTGTAGTTGATAAGTAAACTATGGTTGACTAGAGCCAATCGTACTAGTACCAGCTTGTCCCGTAGGCATCTAGACCGTAGTCTAAATTATAGGTCCTGACTGTGGCACAGAGGCTTGAGGAATTTGCACTGATGTAGGGATAGAAGAAATTGGAGCTATAGATACTCTAGAAACAAGTGTTGTAGGTTGAACATAAGTTGCAGTAGCTACAGCAGTTTGAGGCGAAGTCTGAAGTGTACTAGGCCCAGGCTGCTGAACAGAACCAGGTGCAGGGACTTGAACAATAGGCTAGACAGGTTGCTGGGTTGGACCAGGAACTAAAGGTTGTCTAGATTGATTAGGTAACTGAACATTAGGTTGCATAGTCTATTGAATATGATATGGATTCCACACCATGTTCATTCTGGGGTATTGACCCATAGAAGGTTGTGCATATGAAGGACCATAGCCTGATTGAACGTAGGGTTGATAATTAAGTGGTAAATTTCCAACTCCTTGTAAAAATGATTGACCGGAAGGAGCTTGGAAACCTTGAGTTGGGTACTGACCTTGAGGTTGATAACCTTGAGGCACGTACTAAACCTGGGGTTGATAAGGACCCTAAGGAATATACTGAGTCTGGGGTTGACCTTGGGGTATGTACTGTCCTTGAGGTTGATAACCTTGAGGTATGTATTATCCTTGAGTTTGTTCTCCAAGTAAATAATACTGTTCCACAGTTTTTCCTAGTAGAAAATTACCTTGAGGTTGCCCCCCAGGCGGTAACTGACTACCTTGAGGTTTCCCCCCAAGCAGTAACTGACTACCTTGAGGGTTAGGATTTGGAATATTACCAGACATCATAAAAATTTGTTTTGCGTTCAAATTTTTAGTTTTAGCTCCATTTGTACCAGTTGATAACATTTGTTTAGTTGGTCGAGGAGTTGCTCCTAAGAAAGTACAAAAGAGTGACTGGTACCCCGAAGGAACAGAAGGACCACCGTATAAAAATGTTTCCGGTGATTGGGAAAACATAGATGACTCACCTGAAATAATTGATGAAGGATAATAACCTCTTGGTGTGGGATGAAAAGGAATTCAGGGTGGTGAAAAACTAAGACCCAGGTTTTTTAAAAAATATGTCAATGATAAATACCAAACGTCATTTCTAAAAGGACTGTAGAATATTGATTCACGCTCCCTAAGATTTAAAGCCTGTTGGGTTTCGGGAAGAGTTACGTCTTTTTCTGGACCGACAAGTTCTTCAATAGATATGAGGTCAGAAGGAATATTTTCAGTAATGATATGTCTTACCCTAGGTGAACCAAGATCACTAGAAGTTGGAGTAAAAAATCCTGAAGATGGTTCCAAAACAGCAGGTTTAGTGTCAGGTTCAGAAATTTCAGGTTCTTCAGCTAATTCACTGGAAGGAGAAATACTACCAGTAACTTCGAAAACTGAAAACGGCTCTTGAATATGCTCTATTGTTTGTAATTGATAATCAAGATGAACAACTATAGATGACTCTCCTGCTTCTGTTGATCTGATTCTACTGTCGCTAGGCGATACTAGAGCTCGTAGCCCTTCAAGTTGACTTGGTGTATACTCAAGGGGCTTCCCCTGTAGTCTACGCGATTGTCTTGGTAATTCAGCCACGATTAAAAATTATTAATCACACGCAATAAAATAAAATTTCAATGAAAAATCCTAAAGTCGCTAAGGAAACAAACAAATGAATCACACACCTAAAAATATAGGAGATCAAACCACACACAAACAGTAACTTCCCACACTAAAAACACTAGTTGGTGATGAAATCCAACATCATAGTATTTAATGTAGAAAGGGCGGTTTTAACAGTTACCCCGACAACCTGTTTAATGAAACAGACCAGTGCAAGTTTCTCCACTTAAACCATCTCGAGTGAAGATAACCCTCCGGAGAGTCCAAGTGAGTCTAGTCGATGTCTACTCTAGGTACAGTGGGATCTTTCCTCCACTGTCACCTTAGGAAAAAACCGTAATATTATGGTCACTATAGTTACCAACAAGAACTAATATAACTGGGGGAACAGTCTACGGTCCGACACACACACAAGGGAAGAGTAACAAAGCTCAATCCCCTTGAAGGCTCCTTGACATAATCCAAGGTATACCGACAAGTGACCTCAGGCTCCTCGACAATGGTCTATCCGAGGTTTACCGTTGTTAATATGTGCATGTCTTCTATCGTTCTCAATGAGATAGAATTGATTATCCCACTCGTTCAGATATGACCTTGTGCTTGACTCCTTTAAGAGGAGCTTCCCAGAGCATACAAGCGACTATTGGATTTTTTCCTACCGCATGATCAACTACTTGCTTGTTTTAATTGTCTTGGAGAGTTAATTACTCCCTACTCCAAGACACTAGCCTAAGCTATATTAGTGAAAAGAGCCCTAAAAATATAAAAATTACTAGATTGTTTTTAATTTAAGCGTTGATTTTAAAAAGTTGTTTCTTAGGAAAATAGGTGCGGAAATGAAACTGATGATATGTAGTGACCCGACTCAAACACACTAAAAAAAATGCATCTACTATGAGAAACAATCCGTTTTCTTTCAATGAATTCTATCTAAAGGAAGAGTTGAGAAATGCAATCTTTTTTAAAAACAAATCTTTCCTTTAAACAAGAACAAATGAAAATAAATATAATTTCATCGAGAACTCAAAATGATCTAATGCTCAATAAAAATTCCTTTTATTCAAGATCAAAACTACAAACCAAGTTTTTATTCAAAAGACACTACAATTTCTAGAGATAACACTCAAAGCTAAAAACACTATTTTTGAGATCTAAAAATTCTAAGACTAAATCTGAATTAAAACTTCAAATATTTTGAGGATGTCTTACTCAGCTTGTTATCTAACTAAAAAATTCTTTGCTTGGATCAGCAAGAACTCAAAAAACATCCAATTTTGGTTTTTTAAGTGAAATTCCAAACTTATCAACAAAAGTTTTTTAAAGTTTTGCAAATGAGAAAAATGGAATCTAAATATCATAAAACAATTTCTGCTATGATATGAGACTTAGCAAGAAAGGAAGGAAATACCAGTGATCTAAAGGTATACCAAGGTTTCTAATCTTTGAGCGGGATAAAGACAAAGCAAAAATCCTTATAACATGCAGATCTTTCATCAAATCATTCAAAACTAAAAATGCTGAAATAGACTCTTAACCAAGGCTTCCTCATAGAAGATACAAGTCTGGGTATTTACTGAGAATTTAAAAAACTAATCCAGAAAAGAGGATTTTAATATTTTTCAAAAATTTTCATAGGGTCTGCATGATTCAGTGCAAACCAGTGCGGTCCCGCACTGTGTGTACAGGAAAAGTGCAGAACTGCCCACACTGTTTATAAAAGAAAAGAGCGGACACAAGAAAACTAGAGAAAAAGAAAAAAAATCTTAAGCATTTCTCGGGGATTCTATAGGGATAAACTACCAAATCTAGTATCAATCAATCAAAATAAAAAAAAAAAAATTCACAAGTCAAAAATAAAAGAAATCAAAGTTCAAGATTTATTCCCCAGTATGGTCACCATTTTGTTGGACGGATAAGTCGCTCTTGCAGACAAGAAAGACCTCCCAAGTGTCCTATGGACAGCTAGCAACAAACGGACAATTAAATCTATCTTTCTCTAGATATATTGTGGTTGATAATTAAATGCTATGAAGGCTTATCGATCCTACCTTTGATCCAAATCTTGTTTGTAGTAGTAGTCCTTCAGTCACCCGAAAGAGTTTCCTTCGAAGATCTGCAATCACAAACAAACTAACATGAAATAGCACCTACATAGCATATATTCATAAATCATATCTATTATGGTGATCAAGGAATCCATAAAATAAACCAATCAATTGACAACTTATTGAGAAAAACAGACTTATTTGTATTAACTTTAATTAGTAAGAAGAGCCTTACAACCATGTCTGCCTTGATGTCATACAAGCCTTCCTGGGGTCCGGAACAGGCATTTCCTTTACTCTGACCAACCTTGCACTCTTTCAACCGAGATACATATAGGTATGTAATCTTTCCCACATAAAATCTCAGCTAAAAGGGTCTAAGTTCCAACAGCATTTCACCTCCAAAAATACTAAAGCTTGAACTCACCAATTGTTAACCCTTTGAGGTTGCCCTATGCCTCTTTTTATAGTGAAAGAGAGGAAGTTATAGCTCCATAAAATAAGGGATAGAATCCTCTTTCAAAGGGATTAGTTCCTTACATCAAGGGGTTAGCTCCTTAATGGATGGGATGCATGAACTTGAAAATATCGAACGTTCCACCACAGGAATGTTTCTAGAAGCTTCAAAAAATGACTTAAATTGAGCTTCTAGATTTTACTTGCGCCTTTTCTTATCTTTTACAGGGGTCTGCACCCTTAATAAACAGAAAGTTTGTTTGGCTATGTATGATTTATAGCCAAAAGGTGCGAGACCGCAGACAATACTAAGAGAAAATGCGGTACAAGAGTTTTAAGACTTTTATGAGCTTTTCTCTTAATTTCAAGGCTTGACTGTAGGAACTTTGATATTGTAGACTTCTATGGGAGTACTAAAATGTTATGGTGACAAATTTCAGTGTAACAACCACCTACAAGAATCCCTCTTTTGATTCCTTTTTCAATTCTTTGATAAGAGAACAAGAAAAACTTTTACACCTTGGTCTTATCACTGATGGAAATGCTTCTACGAAATCCTTAGCAGCCCAACAACAACCATATCAAAATAATCCCAAGAAGCAGTATCCTAAAAAATTTGGTCCTAAACCAAACAAGGGCCCTAAGAAATTTCAGTCGCAAACTGAAAAATCAAATCACCAAAATAATAAGGAAAATCAAAACAAAGGGAAGAATACAGATAGACATTGAAACTTTTGCAATCGGGATGGCCATATAGAGTCCAAATGTTTTAAGAAGATGGAAGCCTTAGAAGCAGCAATGAAGAAGCACATCATCAATTTGGAGCACTCTTCACCTTCGTCTTCAGGCATGGCACTTTCTGCTTGTGGTTGTCGAGCATCAAGATCTGGTTATGCATTAAATGTATCTTCTTCTTCTCCTTCTCATGAGTGGCTCATTGATTCTGGAGCTTCTTACCACATGGCTAAAAATAAATCCATGTTTTCTTCTTTAAATGATTGTAACACTAAACATATTTATGTTTTTGATGATAGATCTCTTAGTGTTGTAGGATCTGGAACCATTCATCTAGATAATGGTCAGTTTAATGATGTACTATGTGTTCCTACCTTGTCATGCAACCTTCTATCTGTTATCAGATAACTCATTCAGGTGAAGGGAAAATAGTATAATTCTCACCTCATGATGTTGTAATCAAGGACCTCAAAGATCCTAAACATATTTTAGCTACTGGCATTGCTGATGATTCCACAAGGTTGCATAAGTTTGACAACTTTGGGTCATCACGTCTTGCCTCTGTTTTTGTTGCTCATAATGATGGTGTGAGAAAACTTTGGCATGAGCAATTTGGTCACTTAAACTATCGCTTTCTTCAAACTCTTTGTAAGGAAAAGATGGTGACGGGCCTTCCTATGGTATCTTGCCGAGATGGTGTTTTCTCTGGATGTGTACTCAGAAAACATCATCAGGATAGTTTTGACAAACGTGCCTCTTGGCACGCTTCAACCCCTTTGCATCTTGTGCACAGTGATTTATGTGGTCCACTTCTTGTTGTTTCTTTCTCTGGTTGCAAGTACTTCTTAACTTTCATTAATGATTTTTCTAGACGCCCTTGGGTATATTTCTTAAAACTCAAGAGTGAATTTTTTAACATGTTCTTGGCCTTTAAGGCCTTTGTTGAGAAACAATCTGGACATCCAATTCTTAAGTTAGATCAGAAAATGGCGGATAATATGTTAACAACAAATTTATCAACTTCTGCACTAAGCATGGCATTCAATTGCAACATATTGTTCCATATACTCCAGAACAAAATTTTGTAGCTGAAAGGAATAATTGCACCTTAAAAGAAATGGCTAATTGTATGCTTCAATCTAAAGGACTTGGTCTCAATATTTTGGCAGAAGCCATTAACTATGCAAATTACATAGTAAATTGCACTCCTACTAAGGTTTTAAAGAATATAACTCTAGAAGAATATTGGAGCTCAATCAAACCAGATGTAAGTCACTTTCGTGTTTTTGGAAGTGATGCTTGGGCCCATATTCCAGATGTGAAACATAAAGCCTTAGAACCTAAGAGTGAAAAATGCATTTTTGTTGGATATTTTGAAGATGTCAAAGGATATAGACTTCTTCAACCAAAATCCAAAATATTATCAATATAAGAGATGTAAAATTTAATGAAAATATATCGGCTTGCGAGCCTAGTTTGGCAAGTGTGCAACCTTTGGCCTGCGAGCCTGATTTGGCATATGTGCCACCTCTCTCTCTCTCTTCTATTTTTAATAGCATCCCTTCTAGTTCAGATGATGAAAGCGAGGATGAAAATCCTCCTCCACCTCTTGAAATTGTTCCTTATACTCCACCGCTTCCAATATGGGCCCGCTCTACTCGGGATGCAGAAGGTTCTCTTGCAAGTGACCCTACCAATCAACGACGTACACATTCTCAGTTCTAAAGAGCCTCTTCCTTATTGGCTCAAGTTCCAGAAAAAATTGGTCCATAAACCTTTAAAGGGGCCTCCGGTCATCCAAATTATGAAGCTATGAATGAAGAGTATCGTTCCTTATTGGAAAACGATACTTGGGATATTGTTCCTCTTCCAAAAGGAATAAAACTTGTCAAATGCAGATGGGTTTACAAAACCAAGTTTGGACCAGATGGAAAAGTGGATAGACATAAAGCTCGTCTTGTTGCTAGATGATTTTCACAAGTTGAAGGCATTGACTATACTGAAAACTTCTCCCCTGTTGCGAAAATGAATTCTATCTGCCTTGTTCTTTCCCTTGCTGCCTCCTTTAAATGGGAAGTCCATCAGATGGATGTTAAATCTGCTTTCTTACATGGAGATTTTCATGAAAAAATCTACATGGAACAACCCCCTGGATTTATCCAAAAAGACTCCAGCCTTGTTTTTTGCCTTAGGAAGTCTATCTATGGTCTCAAACAAGCTCCTCAAGCTTGGTATGCCAAAATGGATAGATTTATATTAGATAATGGCTTTTTTAGGTGTCATTCTGACAACACTGTCTACACCAAGAAAGTGGGTAAGTCCTTCACCATCATTGTTCTTTATTTTGATGATCTTATCCTTATTGGTAGTGATCCAAACCATATAAACCATGTGAATTCTAGCCTCAAAAAGAAGTTTGAAATGACAGACTTAGGACACTTGCATTATTGCCTTGGTCTTCAAGTCTTGAAATCCAAGGAAGGCATTACCCTCTCTCAGTCCAAGTATGCTTGTGATCTTCTACACCACTTTCACATGCAAGACTGTAAGCCAGCCCCTTCTCCCTTTCAGTTTGGAGTCAAGCTTTCAGTCAACTGTACTACTCCTGAATTTGATGCTACCTTATATCATCAACTTGTTGGTAAAATTTTGTATCTAACCCATACCCATCCTGACCTCTCCTTTTTCATTGGTCTTGTCGCTCGGTTTATGCACCAACCTCATGAAAGTCACTGGAAATAAGCCAAAAGAATACTTCGTATATTCAAGGTACAGTTCATTTTGGGATTCATTATAGTGCAGGAGCATCTCCATTGTTGATTGGTTTCACTGATTCTGATTGGGCTGGTGACCCTGATGATCGAAATTCTATTGTAGGATATGTATTCACTCTTGGTTCAGGACCTATTACTTGGTATTGTAAGAAAAAAAGTGTCGTCTCTCTTTCTTCAGCAGAAGCAGAGTATCATGGTGCAGTTGAAGCCAGCAAGGAAGCCATGTGGCTTCGTCAAATCCTGTCTGAATTTGGTCTCCATCAGCAGCATCCAACTACACTTCAGTGTGATAATCAGAGTGCCATTTAGCTATGTAAAGATCCAGTTCAACATCAGCATATGAAACACATTGAACTCCACATACACTTCATCAAAAATCTCACTCATGATCGTGTTCTTGAAGTGTAGTACTTTCCAACCAATGATCAACTAGCCGATATCTTTACGAAGGCTCTCACAGAAGCGAAGTTTACTAAACTTCGATCCATGCTTGGAGTTCAAGAAAGTCGTCATTAAGGTGGGATAGGCTCTAATGCCTCCTTTCTTCTCCTATTGTGTCACTTTTGTAAATCCTTCAATCCTATCCCAATTTGTTCTTAAGGGGGGATGTTAGGATATTTTGACACATAGAAAATAGGCTCCTTTTGTGTCACCTTTGTAAATCCTTCAATCCTATCCCAAGCTATTATTAAGGGGGGATGTTAGGATATTTCGACACATAGGAAATAGTTAAGAATAACTTAGTCTAGTGTATAGTTAGGTAAAGTGTGTTTCTTTACCATGTACATTTGTAACTTATAATCTGACGGTCACGATTTGTAGTGATCTGACGGTTATCTCTCACCTCGGTATTAACGACACTTGATCCATGGCTTAACACCCGATTGGTCCATGATCTCTATTTAAAGATCATGGAGGGTCATTTGTCCAGAAACCGTTTATGAGAGAAACATATGTAACTTTTCTTTTTATATTAATAAATTTCCTAAAGTGGTCGTGTTGGCTCAGGTCGTGGAATGTTTCCCTCTTTGAGGGTTTTAACCATGTGACAATACTGGTGCAGTGATTTGTGATTTGTTTATGAGATTTGACCTTTGGTTCTTGATCTATGGAACTTACCCTGTAAATTCCTACAGATCATACACATTTTGCGCATGTAAAACTCAAAGCATCCATGCATATGGTATGAGAGCCTCCCCTATCTACAACACAACTACAAACGAGCTCTCCACAACTCAACCAGCCACAACCCCTTTTAGGTGGGCTTCAGATTCCAGCCACTATGTCCCATTGACATAGCCATGCCATTTGTAGCATCTGAGGAAGATTCAACTCATGCCCAGTGTGAAGCTGACAAGGTGAACAAATTCATTGAACACATTCAACACATCTACCATTAGGTTCATGAAATATTGGACAGAGCCAATGCTAAGTACAGGAAGCGACATGATCAGCATCAAGTGCCACATAGCTTCTAGGTGGTCAACAAATTTTGGTTACATTTGCAAAATGAGTGCCTCTATGGACGCCACCGCAGGCTATGCCCACTTTGATATGGTACATAAACCATCACCCAGGTCATGGGAGACGATCCTTTTGAGCTAACCATTCCCCCATTTCTGGCCGGCACCCAGTGTTCAACGTGGATCTCCTTCGGCCATACTTTTCATCGTTACTGAACACATATGATATTGCATAACAACTCACACCAACAGAGTTAAATTCAGAATGCATGGAATAGGCTACAACCGATTGGATCATGGACACATAACTTAAAATCACTCGCCAACAGAAGATCCAATTGTATCAAATTGTCAAAGTTGGCCAACTCCTCCACCAGGGAATGTGGTTCACCAAGGACCAGGTTCAACAAATATCTCCCCGCCTCATAGAGGCTCTGCACACAATCGGGACCATTACTTCCTAATGTGGGAGGAATGATGTAGGTGAATATTGGTTGCCACCCACCTATTCAACCTATTTAGTTTCATCAGTTTTCTTATTTACTATTTTTGGTAGTTTTTCGTGTCCTAAACCTCCAGAGCCGTTTTGAGGCCCTAAACAGCGTTTTTTAGGCATGATTGTTATAGTTATTTGAAACAAATTGAATCAGTAGATGTATTCCTCGGAGATATATTTCCAGTGAGGTATCATATGTGCCAAACATAGATAATATGACCAAGTTACGACCTTGGGAAGTTGGTTGCCTAACTAACCCCAACGCAGCCCATAAACTCTTGGTGTTACATCTCCTCGGGTTATGGTTTTGGTTGTTTAGGGTTTTCTCTTATTGTTCAATAATCTAAGTTCCCTTGAGCCTCATTATAACACAGTTCAGAGGCAAGCAACCACCATATCTCTTATCAGAGATAAGCTACCATCGCTCGAGCTAGTTTGTTTTCCATTATGTTTATAAGTAATTTTTTTTATTTGATGTTAATGAAATGAAGTGTTATTCCTGATGCATCTTTGTGTTTATTTTTATTTCTATATTTTATTATGTTCCTTCATAAGTCTACATCAACGATGCATACATGCATATCTAAAAATTTGATCAATGGGTAAACTTGCAAGAAATGAATCATCATATAAGGGCACTAACGGGTTACGAGGAAATGGTGGTGGTATCCTAATCTCTCCATCCAATGAAACATGCACACTGACCAATGACTTATACATGTTGTCTGTAATTGTATGCCTAGTCTCAACATCAAGTTATCAAAGTTGTTTTGGCACTTTCGGTAATACAAATCTCTGAGATAGTAGTGGCAAGAATCTTGGAGGTGGTGTTACATGCCCACGATCCCTACAAGCCCCCTTGCAGTCATATGTATGTCCTGTTGTAGCCTAATTTGAATCAGTTAAAGGTCAAGAGAGGTTCTGAGAAATTCAAGGTTATTGAAAAACAATTGTTAAAATTTCAAAAAGACTTGTAATATGCTCAAAAGGATAACCACAAGCTCAACGAGGATTCATCATTACATGTGCACTCGAAACAAAATCAAAGAAGAAAAGGCATGAAGTATTCATGAATGCGTGGGCAGAGTCGGCCTAGTTTGTGTTAAGAGTAGTGCACAAGGACACATGCGGTTGAATGGGTCAAGTTGGAAAATGGAGAAATTCGTGAGCAGACGGGACAAGTCGACAAATCGGAGTGAAGCAGATATGGATGGTGAGGATCTAGTCATAGAAATGATAGCGAGCGATGGACAGACCAGATCACAGAAAACGGTTGGCGTATATCGCACATCTACGATTTTTGTGTTTATTGCTAAGTATTCGTACGATAATCGATTTAAGTTGTGATGCAATAAATAGGGGAGGTGGAGATGCGATGTGAAGTATATCGCACATTGCATGGGATAATGTTTTCGAGATGATTTGCGAAATCTAAAAATCACAAATATTGTGAAATTCTTAGAACTTGCGAAGTACGATAAGAGCCCTAATGCAATGTAGTTTCAAAGGTGAACTCCAAAGGATTTCAAATATGGATGTAAAGCATTTCCCGTGTTAAGTCGCATCAAAGGAGGAAAAGGATGATTATAACGTAAAACCGGTGAAAAGCTAAAGTGTTATATAAAGTGAACGTGATGCATTCTTTAGAGGTGAATAGAATATATTTCAAGTCCAAATATTGTGGTGGTTTATGAATAAAAGGTTGAACGTGGGAGTAGACTCGAGTGGAAAAAGACCTGACACTACACGTAGAAGTCTTAAAAGTGGTTATTCCTTGATAATGGAAGAAAGTCTGAACGCGGGCAGAAAAACTCAGGTATGTGGCTCGACACAGAGCAAAGGGTAAGAGAAAAGAAAACACAACAGGAACAAGCAGAAGAGGCAGAGCTGGGTAGCAAGTGACATGATGACAGTGTTTGAAACACAAAAGCATGGGAAGAGTCGGGTGGAGATGTGTTTATGTAGAATATTAGGTCATCACAGCTGAAATGGAAGGAGACACGTCAGCAACAAATCAGATTCAACAAAAGGATTATATGCCAAGTGTTATTTTTTTTTCTTTGTTAAGATCGAAGCTACAATGGTGTCCTCGATTGTAATGTAATAAGTAGTTTAATATTTTTGGGAGGTCTAGGAGTTTCAAGAATCTCAAGTAGTTACAAACTTATTTTTTTTGTATTTAAGGAATATAGAAAGAGATAGGAAGGGTTTCGAGTTATGTACTTCTTAGGGACTACATTTTTTACTTATTTTTCTGATGGGTGAATGAAAGAAGCAGCAAGTTTCCTGCAACTGTTGATGGTGATTCATGTTTCTTGTGTCATTTTATGTGGTTTCTTCCTTGAATGAAATGAATTAAAGAATCATTTTGTCTCTGAATTACGTTTATAAGTAAGAGTTAAATAGCCTTAATAAGTTCTCCTTCACTACATCTCTTCTCCCTTCACAATTTCTCTCTAAAACTTAAAAGTAATAGATTCTGTGTTTACAACATATTATTTTGATTTTCCCCTCTCTTCAGAAACTCTCTCTAAAACTTTAAAGTAATAGATTCTGTGTTTACAACATGTTATTTTGAGCTTCCCCTCTCTCCATTAATTTCCTCTAAAACTTAAAGGTAATAGATTATGTGTTTACATCATATTACTTTGATTTTCACTTTCACTTCTTATTTTCCATTCAAATATCAGTAGTCAATGGCATTGTGAAATCTTTTATTATTCTAGATCATTAAGGGTTTTAGGAAACTAGTTTCCAATGGGATAGAACCGAGATCTAATGACAAAATTATTTTTGTGACACACTTTTAAAATTTCTTAAGCACTGATTCCTTTCATAACCAAGGGATTGCCTATTAAGATACAAAATTTTCTAGCATCGTTGCCAAGGACGAAGGCACGAAGTTATTTTTCCCTTTATATTGAAATCTATTTCTTGATGGTGAATAGTATTTAGATACAAATTTGGTTGTATGTTATTCACCTGACGACTCCATTGATGAAGGTTTCATTAGATGAGGAATTCTGTGGGCAAGAAAATGAGAAAGCACAGTGGAAAATACATATATCATAGTTTTAATCTTTTAAAGGAAGTTTTATTTTTTACTATAAGTTTGGTGTTCTATTTTCCCTTACATATCAAGAATATTTTTTCCTGCTTTATATTCTCAGAATATTATAAGGCCCAAAATGTACATTCTTTATTGGAGAAAGAATATTTTTCTTCTGATTCTATTATTGATCTTAGCACAAATTTATCTCCTAAATAGGAGAGGAGAGATGCATGTTGCATTACAATTCGTAAAGATAATATGTCACATTCTTGGCATAAAGGTGAGGATACACCATCTTTGGGTGATAATATTCTACCTCATCATAAATTTTCTTCTTTCTAGCTTGGAACCAAGGTGATTTTCAAACCCTTAGTGTTGCCCACAATTCTCCATCAGTATCCCTAAAAAGGATTCAAATTTTTGCTAAGTTTTTTTGGAGAGAAGGAGGATATTTCAGTTGAACAACATATCTTATAATTTGAGTACTTTCTCAACAAATTTCAAATTATTTATGAAGATGTGGCTTTAAGGATGTTTTTTCATTCATTAAAGCAGAGTGCTCAGCAATGTTTCTAGTGTTTGAAAGCAAGTTAAATTAGTTTAGGGCAAGGTTTTCAATATATATTTCTTAGATATTGGGGCGAGCGTAGGTCATATGAAAAACACCTTTTAGAATTATATTCTATGCAGAGGTAGAGCAATGAATCAATTGTTGAGCTTAATAGGAGGTTTCAAAAAAATTATTTCAATATGCCAAAATAAATTCGACCTCCTCAAGCTACAACTATGGTTTACTATTTGAGGGCTCTTTCTGTTGTCTTAGATTTTATCTCAAGGGGAGAAAGCCTTGCACTCTAGAACTAATGTTTCTTTATGCATAGGAAATTGAAGATAATGTGTGGGCTTGTAGAAATTTTTCCTGACATATAGAAAGAACAAGTTTTGTTGAAGACAAGGGGGCCTGTCAAGAAAACATTGGAATATCTTTACAAGAGAATGCAAATTCAGAGAGGAACAATGATTTTCAAAAGGTGTTAGAGGATTCCCGTATTGTTGGAACACAAGAATTTAAGAATTCTAAATATTCTGGTTAAAAATATGTTGCAACAACTGAACTACACGCTGAAAGCCTCAAAGATCATTCCAATTTTCATAATTTTAATGATTTTGTGAATAGAGGAGAAACTAGTGGAACTCCTCAAGTGTGTTTGCAGGAGGGGGAAGATCTTTTTCAAGAATTGGCATTATTCAAAGAACACCAGCATTATGAGGAAAAAACCTTATATTTCTCTTTCCGACCTAAATGGTCGTCAGCAGAAAACAACAATAAACCTTCTCACATACAACCTCAAATTGAGGAGTCAAACAGTGAAGGAAGTTTTCTTGTTCAAAGAGGTCTACATCAGCAAGATGTTCAAGAAAAGGAGGCAGCAGAAAATTGGTCCCATCAGTTCTATGATCCAGTAGCATACTATATGGAAACTTTCTTTTATCAGCAACAAACATTTATGCAAAGGTATGTGCAAATATTTGTATATGGAAAACTTTCATGGTATCTCCCTATTGTGATCTTCAAATTTCAAAAGTATGCAGGCATTAGGTCTAACATGCAGGTGTTGGATTGGTACCACTGGAAAGATGACTTCACCTGATTGAGTTTAGACATGAACACATGTAGGAGTAGTGCATAAATAAGCTTGGAAGTTGAGCATTTTTAGTTGCAATATTTCTAGTTCGGTATTTTCAGTTTAATAATAAAGGAAGGGGTCTAAAGCGTAGCAGGTTTTAGGAGGATTTCATACTAAATCAACTCCCATTTGGGATTGACTCCATGCCCAATAAAGGCTACCAATCTATAGGTGCTCCTTGACTCCTTGCCCAATAAATGCTACTGATCTACAAGTTCTCAACACTTGGCTACCAAAGTGTTTTCCCCAATTGGAGCCAAATGTTGTAGCCTAATTTGACTCAGCTAAAATTCAAGAGAGGTTTTGATAAATTCAAGGTTATTGAGGAACAATTGTTAAAATTTCAAGAAGACCTGTAATATGCTTGAAAGGATAACCACAAGCTCAGCGAGGATTCATAATCACATGTACACTTGAAAAAAAACCAAAGAAACAAAGGCATGAAGGATTCGTGAACGTGCAGGCAGAGTCGAGCTCGTTTGCATTCAAAGCAGTGCATGAGGGCACGTACAGTTCAACGAGTCAAGTCAGCAAATGGAGAAAGTCGTAAATGCATGGGTCAAGTTATCAAACCAGATTGAATTAGAGATGGACAGTGAGGATCAAGTCACAGAAATGATAGCGAGCAATGGACAGACCAGATCACAAAAGATGGTTGGAGCATATCCCACATCGGAAATTTTTGTGTTTATTTCTAAGTATTCGCATGGTAAGAGATTTAAGTTGCGATGCAATAAATATGGGAGGTGGTGATGTGATGTGAAGTATATTGCACATCACATGCAATAAGGTTTTCGAGCTGATTTGTGAAAACGCGAAATCACAAATATTGTGAATTTCTTAAAACTTGTGAAGTGTGATAAAGAGACTTGATGCAATGTAGTTTCAAAGGAAAAATCAGAAAGATTTCAAATCCATATGTAAATAATTTCCTATGTTAAATTGTATCGGAGGAGGAAAAGGAGGATTATAACGTAAAACCAGTGAAACGCTGAACTGCAATAGAAAGTGAAAGTGATGCATTCTTCAGAGGTGAATAAAATATATTTCAAGTCCATGTCCTGTGGAAGTTTATGAAGAAAAGGTTCAACATGAGAGTAGACTCGGGTGGAAAAATACCTAACACTACATGCAGAAGTCTTAAAAGCGGTTACACCTTGATAATGGAAGAAATTTTGAACGCAGGCAGAAAGACTCAAGTATGTGACCCGACGCAAAGCAAAGGAGAAGAGAAAACGAAACTCAGTTGGCACAATAAAAAGAGGTAGAGCCGACTAGAAGATGACATGACGACAATGTTCGAAACACAAAAGCATGGGTAGAGTCAGGTGGAGATGCATTTATGCAGATTGTTAGGACATCACAGCCGAAATGGAAGGAGACACATCAGCAACAAATTAGATTCAGCAAAAGGATTATATGCCAAGTTTTATTTTGTTTTCTTTGTCAAGATCAAAGTTACAATGGTGTCCTCGATTGCAATGTAATAGTTAGTTTAACAGTTTTGGGCAGTCTATCAGTTTCAAGAAGCTCGACCAGTTACAAACTACTTTTTCTTGTTTTTAAGGAAGAGAGAAAGAGATAGGAAGGGTTATGAGTTCTAGACCTCTTAGGGACTACATTTTTTACTTATTTTCTGATGGGTGAATGAAAGAAGAAGCAATTTTCCTGCAACTTTTGATGGTGATTCATGTTTCTTATGCCATTTTATGTGGTTTATTCCTTGAATAAAGTGAAGTAAAGAAGCAGCCAATCTCTGATTTACGTTTGTAAGTAAGAGTTAAATAGCCTTAATAAGCGATCCTTCACACCATCTCTTCTCCCTTCACAAATTCTCTCTAAAACTTAAAATTAATAGATTTTGTGTTTACTTAATGTTATTTTGAGTTTCCCCTCTCTTCACAAACTCTCTCTGAAACTTTAAAGTAATATATTCTGTGTTTACAACATGTTATTTTGAGTTTCCCCTCTCTCCATGAATTTCTTCTGAAACTTAAAAGTAATAGATTCTGTGTTTACACTATATTACTTTGAGTTTCTCCTGTAGTTCTTCTTTTCCATTTAGATATTAGTATTCAATAGCATTATGGAATATTTTATGATTCTAGATCATTAAGGGTTTTGGAAAAATAGTTTCCAGTGGGATAGAACCGAGACCTCATGATAAAATTATTTCTGTGACACACTTTTAAAATGTCTTAAGAATTGATTCCTTTCACAATTGTTGGCTTAACGGGTACTGACCCAGGTTCAAATTTAAGGTTTTCCAACAAACCCCTATGCTACTGGCCCTTTCGGTAATGACCTACTTTCGCAGGCCAAGGTCTCATCCGAAGTAGTATGGGTGGGTGTTGGAACCAGGTTTCCGAACCCTTGGAGAAAGTGGGTAATTAAGGAACTCCTATTGATATCTATCAGGTTCACACAGAAGCAATCTCATTACTGAGCCCTTAGAAGTACAGACAACATGTAAACATAAAAAAGCTACTATTATTAAGTGGATCTTAGCAACACCTTCACATCCACATGTGCATCAGTAGTTATCATCACAAAATAACACAATCGCTGCAAATTCATATAACACAAACACAATCGTAAATAATTCATATAACACAAACACAATCACAGCTAATGAAAATAATGCAGAGGTATTTCAACCTTAACCGTAACTATTTCAGGTAATATAGAGATACTTCAACAGATTCCACGTTAATTAACATCCAAAACCAAGTCACATCCTGCACACACAGCTAGTGGGGTCTGCACACAACAGGATTGAGGATCTCTAAGCACACAGCCAGTAGGAGTCCTTACCTAATACTACCCAAAACAGATATCAATAGTTCGTACCTAGCATCAATATTTCTCACTTCGTCCTAGACTCAAACTATCTATTTATTTATATTATCATAGCCTATGTTATCTTGTGGTCCGCAAACCGTGGTTTATGGACTCTAGGTCTACCTTTTGACCCGTTACAATACTTTGGGGGATTTTACTCGTCCCAAAGCCCTTGTGCTAGATTGATTACTACAAAATGTATAACAAAAAATGCAGCTAGGGGACCCCGTTCCAACGGGCCCCCAACACAATATTGTGACTTATCCCGAGTCACAGAAGTTGTGGGGTTTACATTTTTGCCTGGAGCTGCTTAATTACATTGACCAGAGGGGGAAACACTCCTTCGCTCTGCACAGCAGCATTATGCGCAATTTCCACCAACTTTTGTGAAGTTGGGCCTTCTGTGGCAGCAGTGACACTCTCCAAGGTCTGATTCAGTTGTTTGATCGTGACATCCAAGTCCTGAGATATCTTGAGGGCTTCATCGACCCATGGCTTAAGGTGGTCACTCGGAACCTTCTTCTTGTGGTGAATCCCTTCCAGGTCATCCCTGAGTGCATATTTGTCTCACAGACGGGCCATGTGTTGTGCTGGGATCATATTATGCATTATAGCCTCCATTTTCTCGAATTATTCTTCTTTCTGGTGCAATTATTGGGTAAACTCGTAGAGAAGAGGGTTGCACTGCACCATAGACCACAGCTTCATAGTTTTCTCAAGAAATTCGGCGCCCTAAGCAATTTGTGTTGTAATAGTGTTCATATCTTCTGTGACCAGCACATCTCTTTGGGCGCATACCTTAGGAGGGGTTTCCAGCTGCAACTTAGCTTGCAACGCAACAATATGCTGCTCCATATTAGCCTTAACACTCTAGATCTCAGTCCAAGAAGCTTTCAGAGTTGCGACGAGTCCCTCAATCTTGGCCTAGGGGGTGGTAGAGGCTAGAATGTATTCACTCACATCTGCGTAGAGTCTGTTGATCAAACAATCCAACTCAGTCTGCTGCATGGCAGAAAGGATACATGTGGTTTGTGCCTAGGACACCTCAGTAGTTTTTTCTACAATGGTTTGCTCGACGATACTTAGCTGCTACTGCACCCATTGGTCTCTATGCTAGATTTCCTCAAAGAGGGATATGTGGAGAGCCTGCAATAGCTCGCCCTGAAGCTAGGCCAAGTCTAGATGTACTTCCACGTAGGCCTGGACTTGTGCACATAAGCTGGGCGGACTCAATGTGATTACTGTGCATGGCAGGGGGCAATGGTGGCTCTCACTCATGGAGATCAACTCAGTATTGGTCGCTTGAGGTAGCCTCACTTGCACCACGCCCATCTGCAGGGTATCGAATGCTTGCAGGGCCATCAGTGGTTGTAAAGGCATTTCGTCACTATGCGATGGTCTTCCTATCCAATGGCATGTGTCGCGGGTTTGCAATATTTGTGAAAGTCATTATGCAGTGTGGGCCACCACAACCCAACTGTTAAGATCTTTTGCACCATCGCTTTTCCTATGTAGTGACCTCCTGCTACACCTATGTGGGCTTCTACTAAAATGGCTTGTCTTTCATGCTCTAGTACGTATCTTCACAGTACCTCATTAGCTCCCATATTATACAACTAGCCCGCAATGATGGTAAAGTCAATTGTGCGGATTACCAGCTCTTTTTTTGTTGTACCAAATATCATGCAACTGCCATCCCCATAGTTAAGAATTGAATAATATCGGCGAAGTACTCATCAACCACCTTAATAGAAAATAGTTACGCATCGAGCAATATTTCCTCTAGGTTTGTTCATTCTTCACCACTCTCGATTCAAGACAAGTGGTCTGGTCTAGCATTTAATTTCCTCGACTTCACAATTATCTCAAAGTCATATTCTTAAAATAGTAGTAACCATCGGCAAATATTCCCCCCCAACACAGGCTTATTGATGAGTTACTTCAAAGATGAGTGATTCGTGAACATCTTGAAGTGCCCTCCCAGTAGATAATGTTGGTATTTTTGTAGGGCATACACCATTGCCATCCCCTTGCATTCAATATTGGAGTAGTTACACTTTGCACTAGAGAGTTTTCTACTAGAAAACACAACCGGGTTGTCAATGTCCCCCTCCCTGGGCTGTGTAAGGATAGCTCCTAGGGAAATACCTAAATCGTCCATGTGGACATGAAAAACCTTCATCCAATCCGAAAATATGAGGATAGGTGCAGAGACAATATTTTCCTTGAGTATCTAAAAACTCTTATGACACTTAGTGTCCCAAAAAAATGATACGTCCTTCTTTAGAAGCTTTTCCATGGGTGTCGTGATCAGTGCGTACCCTTGAATAAACTTCTTATAGTATCATGTGTGCCCGAGGATGGAGCATAGCTGTTTATCAATTGTGGAGACTGCTAAATTGATGATCACTACAATTTTGTAGGGGTCAACCATCAATCCTTGCCGACAGACTAGGTGGCCCAACAAGATCCCGAAAGGTTCAAAGAATATGCACTTCTTAATATTGAGGGAAATCTGGTGCTTTCTATGGGCATCCAAAATCATGCACAGTTCAAGACGTGCTTCTTTACCAATCAAAATATTGTCCAATTTTCAAAGTATACTTCCAGGAACTTTTGTATGAACTCCTTGAATATTGTGACCACTACCCGTGAAAAGATGGCAAGGGAATTTTTGAGCCCAAAAGGCATGACGGTGTACAGAAAGTATCCCCATTCGATGGCGAAAGTAGTTTTGCTGCAATCTTCAGGTACAATCTTAATCTGATGGTAGCCTGAAAACCCATCAATGAACGAGTATGCTTCCTACCCTCCCACACTATCGAGGATTTCATCAGAGAATGGTGCAGGGAAGGGATCATGTACACAAGCATCATTCAACTTATGCAAGTCGACACAGATTATTATTTCTCCTTTAGTATTTTCTCTTGGACTACCATAGGGCTTACCCAATCTAACTGTTCTACTGGTTCGATGATACCTGCAGCTAACATTTTTTCAATTTCGCCTTTGACTTTCTTCTTATACTTGGGGTTCAATCGGTAAGGTTACTTCTTGACAGGGCATGCATCTGGTTTTAAAGTGATTCACATTACCCCCAGGTCCCCTGTGATACCTTTGAGTTCTAAAAATTTGGTGGGAAACATATCCTAGTACTCTGTGAGAAGTTTCGCGACTTTCCCAATGGTATCATCATCCCAATAATCCATAATTCTAGCCAGCTTAGGTATTTCTTTTGTTCCATTGTTGACTTCCCTTAGCTTAAGAGGCTTGGTCACATCAATGGCTTGCAATGGAGGTCCAGCAACTGTTCATTGACCCTCAGATTCTGAGATAGTGATATTTCGTGGGTCTTCGTCACATTCCTCCATTGATAGATTGTGACAATTAGAAATATCCTACATTTTCATATCCTAAGCTGGTTCCCCATACTTCACACTAGGGCGTGATTCATCAAATACTAGAGCATCTATGTCTTGAAGGGCTTCATCTAATTCCTCAGTTTCTCCTATCAATCCAAACATCCCTAAAAAATCTTCCCTCATGGTATCCCAATGGAGGGTACACTGATGTAGCTCTACATCCAAATATCATCCAGTGGAAATTGGTCCCAAGGTATGAATAAACTGGTGGACCCCTTCATCCCAATTCCTTTCACGGCACACCTCCATCCATGCAGAAAAGTGCCTGTGCAGATCCCCACGTCTGAGGAAAATATCCATGGGTAGGTGAACTGGGGGTTCAAAGCGTAGGATCATCATCCTGTGACATTCCTCCCAATCCTGGAAAGTCCCCTTATGAGTTTCCCACCACCGTGCAGGGGTCGCATGCATGGATAGGTTAAGCACCCACATTCTCTGTTCCCTTGGGTCTTCTACTTTGAATGCTCTGATAAAATCCCTAATACTGCCAGAATCATCAAAGTAAGGCAGCTCTCTTACCTCTGAGGAGATACACCGGAAGTTCCTTATGATCCTAAGACACCGTAGCGCAAATGCATCATGAAAACAGTTCTGCCAATTTTCAATCTCCCCATCAGAATCAAAGAGGCATTCACTATCTTTATCCCAGCACAGCACACCATCATCCATAGGAATAATCCAATCATCGTCCTAAGCGGTTAGTTTATAGATATGATCAACGTTGTCTTCTTCATGCACAAGTTCTATATACCGCTCTCCCTCTGCTAGGTCTAGAGGGACTATTACTCTTGTCCCCCCATTCTCAAAAACCATGCTCCTTTTCTTTAAGTTGATAATGCCTACCATGTCTACAGCCCAGTACAATCCTAGGAGCGCAAGATAAGGGTCTGCATCCTCTACAATTTGAATTACCTCAAAATACGTGTATACCTTAAATCCTGCGATATCTACCATAATTTTCTATAGTCTCCCCAACAGTATGATCTTATGTTGGTTAGCCATGCGTAGCTGTATAGTAGACCATTCCAACTTAGGTTATCCCATCCTCTACAATGTCTGTTTGGGCAAGATATTCGCATCAAATCCCAAATCCATGATGACCTGATCCATTTCATAATCGCCAATCTGTACAGTTAGCTACATTTCTCGACTAGTTCGTTTCTTATGCCTGTAAAGTTTGTGGACATATTTAACTTCCATTGGAGGGTCATTCTATTCCACGAAGCTATATATTAAGGCTTGAATATTTTTGTAGGTTTTAACCCTGAACAGAAATTATCTACACATGAATCTTATAACAGAAAATAAACAATAGCAAGAGCATAAAACATAAAACAGATAAACATAGAGATTTTCCCCTGGATCCCAAATCAGGACGACTAGCTTGATTTTTCATTATTTTCCTTTTAGTGTTACAACACATATATATACATGCCGAAGCATACATAAACCCCAATCCATAAACCCTGGATTAGAACATAATCCCGTAGTTCCCTCGACCGGATCTACAAAATACCAGCTTCAAAACCATCGTACCCCAAAACCATGTGCAAAACCATGCACAAAACCATGGACGCGGACTACCCACCGGAAATTAAGGACCAAAACATAATATAACACATACCCAACATTCTCCCACTTGTTGTTTTCTTTCCACAGGGGGCCACAGGAGAGCTTAGTCATTGGCCCAATTCTTCAACACCCATTGTTTCTCTACACCAAGAGAACTTCTGAGTGCTCACAGACTTCATCAATGCATCTGCAACATTCTTCAAAGTGTCCACCTTTACCAGCAACACCCTTTAGCCTCAACCATATCTCTAACAAAGTGATATTGAACATCAATGTGCTTTGTCTTTGAATGATAAGCAGGGTTCTTAGCCAAGAAAATTGCACTTTGGCTATCACAGTCTATCCTTATAGCTTGTTGTACTAACCCCATACTTGAACACAATCTCTACAACCAAACTGCTTCCTTGCTTGCATGAGTGGCTGCTATGTATTCTTCCTCTGTAGTTGAAAGAGCCACTATAGATTGTCTTTTACTCATCCAATTGACTGCACGTCCAAATAGGCTAAACACATACCCACTTTTAGATCTTCTTTGGTCCAGATCTCCAGCCCATTCTGCATCAACAAAACCATGAATGTCCAACATTCTTTCCAATCCTGGTCTTCCTTGGTAGCACAAGCCATAATCACTAATGCCACGTAAATATTTGAAAACCCGCTTTACTTCTGTCCAATGCTCCATTCCTGGGTTTGACATAAACCTGCTCAATACTCCCACTAAATGTGCAATGTCTAGTCTAGTACAAACCATTGCATACATTAGGCTACCCACTGCACTTGCATATGGAACACGGGACATATAATCCTCTTCTTCTTGTGTCTTGGGACACTGTTCAGCAGACAACTTTACACCTACAAGAATAGGAACATTCACTAGTTTACTAGCTTGCATATTGAACCTCTGCAATATAGTCTCGACATACTTCCTCTGGTTTAACTAGAGCTTCCTCTTTGCCCGATCTCTCTTAATTTCCATGCCCAAAATATAGTTTGCAGCACCAAGATCCTTCATGTCGAATTTGGAGAACAGTTGGGTCTTCAAATCTTGAATAATTTCTTTGTCATTTCCAATCAACAACATATCATCCACATACAAGACCAAATAAATAACACGGTCACCAATTAATTTAAAATAAACACAGTGATCCTCCTTGCTTCTGGTGAAGCCAAGTCCCCGTATATAGGTATCAAATTTCTGATACCACATCCTTGGTGACTGCTTTAACCCATACAGAGACTTCTTCAACCTGCATACCAGTTCTTTCTTACCCTTCACCATAAAGCCTTCAGGTTGCTTCATGTAGATCTCCTCCTCTAGATCCCCGTGAAGAAATGTTGTCTTCACATCCATCTGTTCTATCTCAAAATCAAATGCAGCAGCAACAGATAAAAGTAATCTAATATAAGTAACTTTGGCAACAGGAGAAAAAATATCACCAAAATCAATTCCCGGCACCTGGGAATAACCTTTTGCTACCAACCGAGCTTTGTATTTCTCCACCTTGCCTTCTACATTCATCTTCTTTTTAAACACCCATTTTCTCCCGATGGGCTTCCTTCCAGCCGGCAACTCCACCAGATCCCATGCCTCATTTTTGTGCAAGGATACCATTTCATCAACCATGGCCTCCTTCCAGAGTTTTCCATCCTCTGAATCTACTGCCTCCCTGACAGTTCTGGGTTCATCATCAGTTATAGTTAAGGCAAAACCTGAACAGAAAGCAGATGGACTATACCTTTCTGGTTGCCTTCTTTCTCGAACTGATCTTCTCAAAGCTGGAGTTTGTGGCTCTTCATCTTCCGAGTCTTCTTCTGTTGTAGAGTCTGATTCATCCTCCTTTAGCTCAAACTCTATCTTTTCAGGTTCCTTTGATAGGACTTCATGTTTAACAACATCTTTCACTTCTCTAAACACCACATCTCGGCTGTACACAACCTTCCTTGTTTCTGGGTTCCAAAGCTTGTAACCCTTTAAACGATCCTTATACCCAATAAAGATGCACCTTTCAGATTTATTATCCAACTTGGTCCTTTTCTCCTTTGGAACATGTACATATGCATCACATCCAAATACCCTTAGATGTGAAAGAGAAGGTTTCTTACCAGTCCATACCTCATGTGGGGTCTTATCCTCCAACGTTGATGAAGGTGATATGTTAACTAAGTAACATGCAGTCTCCACTGCCTCTGCCCAGAATTCTTGTCCTAACCCGGTACCACTGAGCATGCTTCTTGCCTTTTCCATTAGTGTTCTATTCATTCTTTCTGCAACTCCATTTTGCTGAGGTGTGTATGGAGTAGTCTTCTGCCGTGCTATACCACACTTCTTACAGAACTCTTCAAATTCCTTCTTGCAGAACTCCCCACCATTATCTGTCCTCAACGCCTTTATCTTCTTCTCTCTCTGGTTTTCCACCAGAGCCTTAAATTCTTTAAATTTGTCAAAGACTTCAGATTTCTTCCTCAAGAAATATATCCATGTATTCCTTGAGAAGTCATCTATGAATGAAACATATTACACAGACTTTCCCAGTGATGGAACTGACACAGGCCCAAACACATCACTGTGCACAAGTTCTAATATCTTGTTTGCCCTCTTAGCACCAGAAGGAAAACTCACCCGATTCTGCTTCCCATATACACAATGTTCACAGAAATTGAAATCTAGAGAACAATTAGACATACCTTCTACCATACCATCTCTATGCAGTATCTGAAGGCCCTTCTCTCCAATATGTCCAAGCCTTTGATGCCATAGCATGGTCTTTTCTCCAGAGACAGCTAGGCTTTCCGCTCCACTTTCAGGAACCATAGAACTGTTACACCCATCAATAAAAGTGCTACCTTGTAGCTTGTACAGAGTTCCAGTCTGAACTCCCTGCATTAATACCAGTGCTCCCCGAACCATCTTGCAGGAATCTTTCTCGAACACTGTTTTTACACCTGCATCATCCATCTTGTTTACAGAAATTAGATTTCTGGCCAATGCAGGAATATGCAAAACATCGGGAAGTGTTCTAATCCTTCCACCTTGCAGCTTTAGCTTTACCTTTCCACGTCCGACGATTTTGGCCTTCCTATCATCCCCTAGGAAGACATCACCATCATATTTTTCATACTCGCAAAACCACTCCCTATGGGGAGTGAAGTGAAAGGATGCACCTGAGTCAATCAACCATGACTCATGATCTACATGTGTATTTGAAGAAGAAGCCAAATACACATCCCCACCTTCATCCGAGGTGGTTTTTGCCTCCGCAGAAGGACCTTCATCAGATCCCTTTCCTTTCTCAGGAGCTTTAGATCTGCATTCCTTTTTGTAGTGCCCTTCCTTTCCGCATTTCCAGCACACCTTTACAAACTTTCCAGGGGATTTAGATCTCCCTCTAGATTTAGATCTCCCACTCGAAACCTTATTCTTGTTTTTGTTCTGGGACCTTCCTCGTACAGATAAGGCATCTCCATTCTGACCCTCCATATTTCTCCGTCTCATTTCCTCCGACAGCAAGGCTAAGAAAATGTCATCAAAATTCAAGGTAGTTGTATTGCTACCTATTGCAATAACCAGACTGTCCCATGAGTCTAGTAGAGAACACAACAAACTGATGCACTTATCTTCATCTGAGATTTTAATATCAATAGATGACAGCTGACTTACCACAGTATTGAAGGCGTTCAGATGCTCTATCACCGAGTCTCCATCCTTCATCCTCAAATTATACAGCTTTTTTTGCAGGAACAACTTATTCACCAGAGACTTAGATTGGTACAAAGTCCCAAGTTTTTCCCACAAATTCTTCATCATAGCTTCCCCAGATACATTCAACAATACTGAATCTGAGACACACAACCGTATTGTGCTCTTAGCCTTCCGATCTAGTTTCTTCCAGTCTTCATCTGACATTCCCGTTGGTTTAGTACCTAGATCTACCACGATCCACTGATCTTTATCCACTAGTAGATCCTCCATCTTGAGCTTCCAAAACTCAAAACTTTGACCATTAAATTTCTCGATCTCTATCTTTCCACCACTTTCCATCTTCTTTCACTGCAAGAATCAATCCCATAGATCTCCCACTGAACAGGGTCTACCACAGGCCCGAACTAAAAAACCCTCAGCAGCAAAGGCGACCCCTTGAAGCCGAAACAAATATGATACCAAATGTAGGTTTTAACCCTGAACAGAAATTATCTACACACAAATCTTATAACAGAAAATAAACAATAGCAAGAGCATAAAACATAAAATAGATAAACATAGATATTTTACCCTGGAACCCAAATCAGGACGACCAGCTTGATTTTTCATTATTTTCATTTTAGTGTTACAACACATATATATACATGCCAAAGCATACATAAACCCCAATCCATAAACCCTGGATTATAACATAACCGTAGTTCCCTTTACCGGATCTACAAAAATACCAGGGGCCAAAAACCATCGTACCCCAAAACCATGTGCAAAACCATGCACAAAACCATGGACGCAGACTACCCACCGGAAATTAAGGACCAAAAATTTTCATCGAGGCGCTGCCCCGGACCCCGACAGGGGGGGCTACTGCCACCCCTGTGACCCCCCTGTTGCGCCCCGCGTGCCGGGGGGGGGGGCGCACGCCCCCTCTTACCCCCCCGCGTGCTTAGTCATGGAAAGAATATAACATATACCCAACAATTTTCTACTGCCTTCTGGTTGTGTAGCAACTTCATACATACCTGTAGGAATGGTTTAACTTCTTCATCTACTTTTAGGTTTGTTGGAGCCTTGGAGGTAGATGCCTTGTTTTTGGTAAAGTCTCTGAGAGCTTCTAGAAAGGTTTCTTTCTCCTTCTATAGGTCCAAGCTTTCCTTTTTTATAGCGGTTTTTCAGATAAGGGGTTCAGTCGTAGCTCTTTCCTTTGCTCCTCTAGTATCCATGCCATTGTGCGTAATGACATTAATACTGGGTTCTTCATCACGTGGTTCTGCCTTAACCCTTTGTACATTCTACATTGGTTTATGCTATTTTTACTACATTTTTTCTATCAGTACCAGACAATCTTCAATCACATGATCCAATTTTTTGCAATATCTAGAAGATTTTTGGGCAGGGTTCGGACAGTCCCTTGCGAAGTGCCCTGCTTCTCCACAATTATAGAAAATAAATTTCCCTCTTCCCCCCTGGCCTCTGGCAGGGGAGGCTCCTCATCCTGAGGGGGATAGTGGTGATGACGACTCAGCCTGCACCCTGTACAACTTTCCTCTATCTATCATTAAGTCATATGTTCGGTAGTTGTGTTCATCATGTCCCATAGATGAGCAGAATCGGCACCATTGTTTCTTCAACTCTGGAACACAGGAACCAAGATGGGGGTAATGGTTGGTATCATGTAGTCTGGCTACATGGCAGTCGATGCACCATAACATGGGGGTGCTTGGTCCCGTAGCCTCTTTAGGGCGTAATGGGTTGGGCCCCCTAGCCTGCATGTAGTCTACCAGCAGAGGGCACTGATCCTTGGTGTGGCCTAACCCCCTACATTTTATGCACCAAATGTATGGAGTAGCTTCTTTTCCTCACTCCTTTTGCAAAATTATCGATTTCGAGGTGCATTGCCTTCAACTGCCCTTGGACCTGTTGTACCCCAAACTGGGCATCGTCTCTTGGCACAAATTTTAGCTTCATGGCAATATCCAAGTCTTTCTCCTCTGTATCAATCGCTTGGTGACCCATAGGCCCGTTCAGGAGAGGTAATAGCATGGTAATGAACCATTCCTTGTGTTGTCTATCCTCATACTTAAATTCCCCAGCTCTGATAACCGTCTTTAGCCATTGATCAGCCTCCCATACAGACTCAGTGGGTCCCTATTTAAAGTATTTCAATTGAACCACTAGTTGAGCGTAGGACTTAGGCTTCTAAAACTATTGTTTTAAAGCATCCTTAATTTCTTGTATTGATGGATCTGCATGTTGGCCCATGTACCCCATAAACCAAGCCAAGGCCCTTCCTTCAAAGGCTAGGGATAGTTGTATCATTTTTACAACATTGCTAGCAATATTTTCACAGTCCATACCAATTCTTCTATGAACCAAAATCTGTCCATGTCTTCATCCCACACACCCTTGAAGGTGGGAAACTTCATGTGTGTGGCCATATATTCTTCTGGTAGTGGGGGAGGGGTAGGGGAGTTCTTTCCCTTACGTTGATTCGACGATGGTGTAGCCAGAGGACTAGTTCTTGCATGCGCAAATGGCTCTCTTAAGGGGCTGTAGATGGATCTATCCCCTTCTCGATTGACTTTTTAGTCCTTACCACTTCGGGTTATACTCTCAACCTGATTAGAGGTCATTCATTCGATGTGGCTACACAAAATGCCTTTTTCGCACAGTAATATTTTAATCAGTAGTGGTAGTGTTCACAAGAACTTAACTCAGAATCATTTGAAGAGCCTCCGCTTCGCTTTAGAGTAGGATACGAACTGATCGACTGCAAGTTCTGTTACAAATCCTCCTAGCACACTATCCACCTCGTGATCTACGATCTATGTGATTGTGTTGTCAGCCTTCTCTAATTGTTGAATCAATTCCGAAGTCCACTGCATAACCTGATCATCCTTCCAACATGTAGGGAATTCTACTAGCTTTGCTAGCCACTCCTGTAGCTCATGCGTGAAAGTTACAAAGGATATTTCATATACTTCTGTGAAAATGTATTTTTTCTTGCACTTTTCATTCGTTAGCTTTGTGTTGCGATTCTCTTTTATGGAGATTCTTGAATCTTTTTTTTGAACCAGTCTTCGAGCTCCAATTTCTTAGGTCACCAACAGCCTCATGGCATTACCCAATCTCTCTCTCAAAATGCTCCTGGTCCTAGCAACAGAACCATTTGTTGGCTTAAGGGGTCCTGACCCAGGTTAAATTTTAAGCTTTGGCAACAAACCCCTATACTACTGGCCCTTTTGGAAATGACCTAATTTCACATGCCAAGGTCTCACTCGAAGTAGTATGGGTGGGTGTTGGAACCACATTTCCACACCCTAGGAGAAAGTGGGTAATTAAGGCAGTCTTGTTGATATCCATTAGGTTCGCACAGAAGCAATCTTATTACCAAGCCCTTAACAGTACAAACACCATGTAAACATAAAAAATCTACTATTATTAAGTGGATCTTAGCAACACCTTCAGATCCACATGCGCATCAGTAATTATCATCGCAAAATAACACAATCGCAGCTAATTCATATAACATAGACACAATCGCAGCTAATTCATATAACAAAAACACAATCGCAACTAATTTACATAACGCAGAGGTATTTCAACCATAACCACAGCTAGTTCAGTAATATAGAGATAATTCAATAGATTTCGTGTTCATTAACATCCATAACCAAGTTACAAACCCAAGTCATAGCCAGCGGGGTTCGCAAAAAGTAGGACTGAGGATCTTCGCGCACACAACCAGTAGGAGTCCTTACCTAATACTACCCAAAACAGATCTCAATAGTTCGTACTTAGCATCAATTTTTCTTACTTCATCCTAGACTCAAACTATCTATATATTTATATTACCATATCCTGCGCTATCCTATGGTCCGCAAACCGTGGTTTGCGGACTCTAGGTCTACCCTTTGACCTGTTACAATACCTTGGGGGCTTTTTACCCACCCCAAATCCCCTACGCTAGACTAATTACTACAAAATATATATCAAAAAATGCATCTAGGTAACCCTGTTCCAACAAAAACCAAGGGATTGTATCTTAAGATACAACATGTCCCATGTTCGACCCGTAATAACGAGATTTAGTATCTATGTAATCTGACCTCATATGTAACACGAACTCTCCATATATATTCTTGGAAAAATAAATGGCGAACTCATTTTGGTGGGGGAACTATACCCAAGCTCCAATGAATCAATCATAAACATAAAGGGTTGCATTAAAATTCCTAAAGTATTTAGTGGAATCATATAACCTCTATGTGTATTAGGGTGATTTGGATGGATGTCGAACAACTCTCCACGAGCATAAATGTTCTTGGTGCCATCTTCCACCACCTCCATAGTATATAGGCCTCTAACATCATGCCTCCTAATCCTCTTTCGGACTGTAGGAGGTAGCTCTATGGGGCCAACATATGGTATGTATTGATCAACCTATTGATGTTATCCAACATCAAAGACAAACTATATCTAGTATGTGAATTGGCAAGGATGTTACGTTGGTTGGGTGATCCATATATGCCAAGTCGCAACATCCTTCAATGTGATATGAGTTGTAGCATCGCCCCACAAATGGATCGATGTTGCATTGTGATCCTCAGCATCAGCCTCCTGAGGTTTTGAAAATCATAAAGATATTTTGATATATATAATTAACAAACTAGAAGAATAATAACATATACATTAAATCCAAACACATCAATTGAAGGTAGTTTAAAAATTAAATATAATTTCAAGACATAAACACATAAAGATTAAAGAGGATTAAAAAATGAAAGAGGTGTACCCAAAATAGGTGAATAAGGACCAATAGAGGTAGCATGATCATCGAAAGAGACAAAAAAAATGCCACTAACACTCTCACTAGCGTCGGAGGCAAGATCTATGAGTGAAATGTGCACTTTGGGTGAGCTACATGATCTATCACAAGGTCAACCACGTATAAAAGATGCCCTCGCACTGTGATGGCCTAATCCAAAAAAAAAGTTGACTAAACTATTACATATAATACATATAAACTAATCCAAGAAACAAATGTTAACTTAGAGAGAATGTTGGCAAAAAAACATTTCTAAAATCAAGCATAATAATCTAGTATGAAGTCCTAAACTTTAGAGTCCATTTTTTGATAATTTATCAACTAAAATATATTGAGTTCCATGTAAACACAATCGCAAGTGATCAAATATATTTTCTCACTTTTTCCCATTTCTAAATAATGAATTTTATTCATATCTATATATATATATATATATAATTTAAATAAACCTATTTGCAAAAAATAATAAAATTTCATGCCAACTTAATACTCCAATATATTTTAATTTCTTAATGTTTGACTTTGACACATGCACATACTAAGTTCAAAGCACATGAAGACAATGTTTCTTTTAAAACACACTACATAATGAAACAATATTGTACAAATTAGCATAGATTCAAAATGATTTTATTCATTGGACCAAATGCACTTTTCATGATGGATATAATGGATCTATCAATGGTGCATTTTTTAGACATGAACTTATATATATATATATATATATATATATATATATATATATATATATATATATATATATATATATATATATATATAATGTCGATAGGTGTAAAGGAATGACGATAGGAGGAGTGTGAGAATGTGGAAAGCAGTAATCACATATTCACCCTCAAAAGTTTTGTTGAATATCTCTCTCAAAAAACTCAAACTCAAAATTATGAGTATTACAGAAGTTTGGTTCAGCAATAGAAAATATACTTACATAGTATATTGGTTCACAATTTCTTGTCTCATATTGTCATCTTAAACTTTTATGCCAACAAAAATTTCATGGTAACCATTGCTAACATATTGGGAGTGAAGCATGCATCACAGTTTATTGTTTTATATTATTTAGAAATTTATGTGGCTTCAACTCTTTTTCCATAGGTTTCTTAACAAAAGGGGTAGCACATTTCATTTTGATTTAGTTATCGTTTTCATATTCACAATGCAAACATTCCTGAGGCTCTGTTGTAATACTTATAGTTTTATACATCCTAGAATATCTTCAAGTGGAGACACAATGATTTCTACTAACCAAGGGTTTGATTTTGATATTTCAAGGCTACCACCTTTGATTCAATTGTAATTTGTTTTAATCTGCACTGGAAAAATTCTATTTGTTTATATGACCTAGGGCTATTGATAAAGTATTTTTTCTTAGGTTCCAAGTTTGAAATGCTTTCTTAAGCCTTTGAAAAGAATATTTAAGTTCATCTATATTAGAATTTTTGGATTTCTAATAATTTGAGCTTGTATTCACTCTTTGTAAGATCTTGAAAATAATATCCCTCTACCTGATGTGTTATTTTTTTTTTACTCAACTAAAACATTTTCACGTGTAAGCTTCGCAAGCTTGGATGTTTTCACAATAGGCAGCTCTTTGATAGTACCATATTCTTATTAAACAACCAATTTTTTCTACTTCATTTTCTTTAACAAATAGGGTGTTAGCTCTTCTATCGCATGAGGTTTTAACTCCTTTATTTTCAATTACACTTTAAAAACCTTTGGTGGTGTTGCTACTTTAGATTTTGTTGACAAACAAGTTGTTGGTGAAGAATTAATGGTTGTGTTTAAGGATTTTCTTATATGACCATTATTAGAAGTTAAAACCTCCCAAACCACCAACAAGGTAATGCTTGTGCTCTGAAAACTCAATAAAAAAAAAAAAAGGAAACAATGCATATGTACAACATATTCACCCTCAAAAGTATTCCTTAACTATATCTCTCAAAGAAACCAAACTAAAAAATTACCAATATTGAAGATGTTTGCTTCATGAATTCAATTTATTTATTTATTTTAGATGAAACCTATATGGCTTGTTTTATTCCCTAATAAACAATGGAATGCAACAATGCACAATATAATATATATATCTACAATGTAGATTCTTCACAAATTACTATTATCGTTCATCCCTAACCTAGTTGTTACAAATATGTAGAACTTTAGCCCCAAAAATAAAATAAAATCTTACTTTCAAATTAGGGAAGCCCCAATGAAATAAATCACTCAATGACCAAATATTCTAATAAAATGGGTTTAAAAGTAAATAATGAAGAAAATTTGTATGCTTGTTTTTTCACTTTAGGAAAACCTTAGATTTTTAAAATATGTGTTTTTGATTTATTTTATCTAGGAAGAGGATCTATTTAGTAGATTTCATACTCTACAATTTCCATGCATATTAACGGAGACAAAGATAAAGTGCTTGACAAACATGTAATTTTGAAAATAAATTTAGAAATATCTACTGATAGATGAATATTTATGAACGTTCTTTAAGAAATAATGGGGTTCAACTTTATTGTGTGTGTGTGTGTGTGTATATATATATCCCAAACATGTTTTTCAAGTAAACGGAGAAGAGGAGAGGACAAAATATTAAAGTAAGATGAATATATGCATGGATACAATTTTTATATATATAGAATTATAACATGAACTAAATTTAGTGCATAGTAAATAATAATAATATATAATTTAATTTATAATTTAATTATTGGAAGTTAAATGAAGAGATAGTACCTTCAATCTCTATAATTTGGTTTATAAACCTATACATAACTTATAGCTACATTAAAAACTATGACCCCTTTCCCAAAAACTAAAAAAAAACCATTAAGTATCAACCTAAATCATACAACAAACATAATACATGTTTCACCTTGATAATTTAGATAAAATTATTGGGGTATTTGTAAATTTTAGTATATTTTACATATGGATATAATTGAGTGGCCTCTACCCCATTCAATCCAATTCAAAATTTATTTTATTGCGTTACACAAAAGTTGAGTGGTAAAGCGATAATAAAAAGTCTCTTGTCTCTGTAACAAGATTTTTTTAAAGTCAATCAAGCAGTTTACATTAAAATGAAATGAAAACATATTACTGGTATAGATATATTTCATAGCGTTTTAGAACTACTAATCTTGAATTGATTTGATGACTTTCTCTTTGGGTACATAGACCTTATTCAGATTCTTTCCAATCTTTGTCTCTCATAGACCCACAAGATCATTCACAGACAGAGTATTTGTTAGAGGCCTCATTTACAAAGTATTTTCGGGAGTTATAGGATCATACACTATCTTGATTGTGTAAGTTTCAATGTCTTCCTCAACCTCAAACACAACTACAAATTTAAAAGCGAACATAAAGTGAAATGAGACTTTCATATTGAAGTTCATAAAAAAACATGAGATCTCAAATTCACTTTCGATTGAAATAGTTATAATTAAAGTTTACAAGAATTACATCAGGATAGTTGGATGGAAAATGAATATCAAAGAAGAAAATTCCATCCTGATATGGATTCCCAACTGCTCCAACAATCACATGCATGAGAAAATCCCTCCTATCCTCATGGATTCTCACAAAAATTGTACCTATCCAATGAATGCAAAGTTTATCTATGATAAAATTAGAACAATAGTATTTTTAACAACCAAATGGCTTGAAATATTGTTTTCCTATGAGTACATTTTATCCAATGAATAATTGGGTTACAAGAAAAGTACTATTTTATTCCTACATTCATACAGTTGTTTGGTTGTAACTTTTTACTACAATAAAGAAATACATCTAGTAATAAATCATGATAAATCAAAGAATCACATGCATGATAGTAGATAATTTTTCACATTGTACAAAGAAAATTTTAATAATATTATCGTGATAATATTGACATAAGATTCAAATTTCTTCGATTAGAGTTCATTAAAAGGGCTCGTAAAATCTTGCACTTTCACTTTGTAAAATCTCCACTTACCTTGGAATTCTTCTTCTTGTACAACTCCATTTTCCCATGTACTTTTTTTTTCCTTGGCAACACTCTTCATAGAAACATTTAGGAAATCATTTAATTTGGTGCAATAAAGGTCAACTCCAATATTTTTCTTGAAATTACAGGTTGAATTTGTCTTATGTTATTGTCAAACAACTTCTTCAACAAACGGTGGGCTTAGATTTATGCTTCTTGCATCATATACACTGCAATATTTTTCAAATGTAATGTACATATGAAGTGATCAAGATAATATGTAATATACATATGCTACAATTTACTTGTACAATATGGCATAAAATTTATCATGTACTGCCATATGCTTCACCATTTCTTTGTTGTGCTCAATCTTCCTCAACCTCTCGATATGTGGGTTGATTGACCATTCCTCGGTTTGGTAAGGAACACATGATGTATTCTCTTTTTGTGATGGATGGACATACTTGTAGGTATACAACAAATATTTCTCTTCTATGAAGATTTATGCTTTAACAATACCTCTATCATGACTTGGTTTCTATGCGATATGGTTTTGATCATTCAACTAAAATTTTCTTTTTGTTGGAGACTTCTTTTATTGCAGGGTTTTTTTTTTATTTAAGAGCTTATTTTTTTTAGTAATTAATTCATCACATGGGATTGTATTTAGGAATTTCCAATATAATAATCAATCATTCATCATTTATGTGTATTACTAAAAATGATTCAAGTTTAATTAAATTCCATATTTTGGTAATTTGATAGGCACCAATTAAATTAATTTATAATGTATACACTTAATCTTTGGGATTAGGTAAATTCATGTAAATATTTTAAATAGAAAAATAAAGGGAATTGGAAGAAAAAAAGACATGGGAGATGAAACCCAATAGTCCCCTCTCTATCTATATATCCATGTTCTATCTTAATGAAAAACATAAATTCATTCAAAGTTACTCCTGGCCTAATATGGTATCAAAGCACAGGTTCCAAATTATTTTTTTTGTTGTAACTCCTACAACCCTCAGCTATTTACTCTCCCTATGGTAATTTTATTAATTACTACTACATATTTTTCCTCTATCCCGTCATTATTCTCTGAAAAATCTCTACGTTGAAATCCTAATTGGTATATGCATTAAATTTTTTTGAATTTGTTTCTCTAGTGTTGATTCTTGAAGGGATTACAAAATAATTATTGTTCTCTTACTTACATTGTAACTAGCATTGAGAATTTTTTAAGTGTAACATACACCGATAACTTCACATGGAAATGCAAGGAGTTAAAAAAATTTATACAAGTTACCCACGGGTAACTATTCAAATCACTATCACCGGATGCGGGTGATTAATGGCCATCAGGGAACGTGGCACATTGTACACTTCCCGATGGACCTCGCCGGTGTAGCCCATGTGGCTCCCGGCACAGATATTAAATACCATCTTTACTCACCACCCTGCGTGAAATTTCAATATCTTGGTCGGCTCATTCTGCTTCTGGACATGGCGATCATTCTTGGCATGGAGTGTTTCTACAGAGGTTTGAATGGTGGAGTGGGCGGCTACAGCTCTCCTACTCCTTTGCACGCGAATTGCTCGCCTACAAGCATTGAAGCCAGCATTAAAACTAATACGGGGAAGCGATGTCTGATAGTTGCTTGTTTGGAGCCGGCTCCAAATTGTCATTTCTCCAATAGTCCTTGGTGTAATCGACGAGTCTGTGATCCTGCCTCTTCTGCTCAGTCAGGTAATTTTGCCACCTCCTCTGCTAATCTGCTCAGTGGTCATAGTAGTCTTGCTCTAGCTTCCTTTGTTCAGGCCGGTGGTGCCCAGAACTCTCTTTCTCCTCCGGTCCACTCTGGGAGTCTTGCTGAGCCCAGCTCTGATTTGACCATCATGCCTCGCCTCCGCAAACGCATGAGAAGCAGAAGGGGTTCTAGTCGTGGGCGTCTTCAGCAACAGCGCCCGCCTCCCGTTCCAGCTCCGGCGTTTGAGGTTGGCTCTGTCCTCTCTCCCAATGCTTTCTCTACCCCTCCGCCCACTCATCATGAGTCCCTTCCTGTTGCCTCTCGTCCCCTTCGGCCCTCCATTCGTCAAACTTCTCAGCGCGCTGAGCTCAGGTTTGACTGCACTTCCTGCAATGCCACTCTTACCGCTTTTATTACTGTTACTCTTCGGGAAGAGGTCCCTAATATAGCTCCGCCCAGCTCTTCGATTTTTCCAGCCCCCCCTCTCAGCCACAGTTCCCCTCGGGCAGTCCTTGCCTCCTTTGCGCCTCAGCACGGATCCAACATGGCGACAGAGTGCGTGGGAGGCGGAAGTGTTCTCAGTGACAGCCAGGCGGACAGAAGCGAGATGTTCACCTGCAGAATCGTTGAAGAGTCTCCCTCTCCTACTCATGGATAACAGTTGCTTTGGATTTCAGGTTTTTTTGTTCTGCTCTTGTAGAAATCATAAGCTTTTTAGCTATACTGCTTTGCTGTATAGGCAGTTCACCTATTTCAGCTATAGGGTCATTTTGTTTTTTGTAAACTTAAAGCCGGTTTCCCTCTCATGGGCGGCTCAGACGTTATGGATTAAAGGACTGGTTTCCCATTCTGGGCAGTCCAGACTATGCTTGTCTTGCTTGACTATCAAGCCCAGCGTTCAAGCTTCCCTAGCTGACGCTGGTGCAGTTTTGTATCAGTACTCTTATACATAATAGAAATTAGTCATATTTAGAAAAAAAAAAAAACTATTCAAATCACTATTAAATATTCCCTACACATCTTTAGTTAGAATGTTCACCAATTCATAGTGTAACCTTAGTTTGAGAATGGTAAATTTCTTAACTATTAAGAACCTCTATTGTAGTACATTAACATAAAACTATATGATGTAACCTTCCAGTCATTTCATTATTCATGTATTCATCACATACTTGACATTATGAACGTCACAACAAGAAAGGAATCCATATCATCAGTTTGACACAATAATCAATCACATCATTGAACACCAATATACCCTGGAAACCCCGTAGGGTGAATACCAACAAATGTTTAATTTTATTATTAAATGCTCATGAGGGTGTTTAGCCTTTACTCAATGGCTTATAAGGGAGACCATCCCTTAACCATCATTATAAATATTACAAGGAAATATACAAATATCTAGCTTAAATACATTACAGTAAATATGATAGCATTTACCCACTAATCTTCATATCTTCACATCTTGGTGGCATGGATGTACCTACAATGGACCATCATACATTGGATCATCCTGCAGCTCGCACTCATCTGCATGAACCATAATCATTTACCTTCCACTAGGTTAAGCATAATATTTCCTTTGTACATGTCACCCTCATTCCCTGCTAATGTTGCCTTCAACATACATTGATGTCAAGATTCAGAAAGTATTAATCAACCATTTCATAAATATATACTAGAGAATATTCTCCATCTACTCATGTATATTCATGACATGAAAGTTAAATACCTTGACATTCTCCCTTTAACAACACATATTTCATATGTGCTAGTTATAAGTCATGACATTAACTAATGTTTCTCTCGCATAAGCACACATTCCTCCAAGACAATAGCTACATCTCCCAAGCTTTTCTTTAAAATAAGTTGATACATCAGTTACGATATTTGTGCATGCAATTTACATAAATTTAATCAAAATAACTAACCCTTAAGCTATTACTTTTTGTGCATGGAAGGAAATTTAACATAACAAATGTTTCTCCCATGCATGCAAATGCATATAGATTCCAAAAGAGTCTTCTCAAAGGAATACTTAACACAATAGAGCATGCAAACACATGTTTACATGTCTTATATTCAAATATTATACTATCATTACCCTTTGTATATTCCAAGGAAACCAACACATTAATATGGGTTTTATGCATGTAATCCACCTTCTTTTCCAAAGAATATTTTCCAATGTAGGCTAACTAAACATGCTATCATTTCCCACATACAAATGTATATTCTTTTCAATGAAAGATAATACAAACCCTACATGCATATACATGATCTCGTTCCGAAAGAAACTAACATAATAATTATGATAGTATAAAGTAATCACATACTCAATAGATCATCAATCCATGCAAAGAACCCTATTTCTCTATGATTCTACATGCAAGTTGCTAATGCTTGGCTTCCAAGAATTTACCATAGATAGCATCTTTTATGCATAAAAACTAGGCAACACTAACAAGGTTAACTTAACCTTTAATACACCTAAATCAATAAGTTGACATAAGTAATATAGCCATATAATCTTTTCAAGAGGTTATTCTTTTCAAGTAAGAACAACATATATAAAACAATAAAATCTTTTCCAAAGAAAAGATTATGAGAAACTAACATGGGTTCTTCATGACTTCTTTTCCAAGAAAAACTCATTAACTTATCTCCCAACCCATGAAATATCTTCAATAATTACCCTCTTTAATATATATTCATTTTCAATAAATAAGTTGGATTTCCTTATCATTTCATACACATGTATGAAATCCCCTTCTTTTACAAAAAGAACAAGCATCTTATTTTTCTTACATAAGATGCATATATACAAAGACAAGTAAAATTATTTATACTATCTTTTACTACTGCAGACATCTTTCAAGATACATATAGCAATCTTTGCAAGAACTCACATGGTTTCTTTTCGAAAAAACTAGCAGAGTGAGTTTGTCTTTTACCATGGCATATTTCTAAGAACAATATATATTTCTAAAATATTAACATAATAGAAATCTTTTCAATAATTGACATGGATTATGTATTTTATCATGGTATATCACTAAGAACAATATCTTTCTAAAAGATTAACAGAATAGCAATCTTTATTACTTTCTGAAAAACTAAAAGATTAACATAATAGCAATCTTTATTATTTTTTGAAAAACTAGTGCAAAATATTACCGTAGTATATCTCTAAGAAAAAACATGGCTATATTTGCGTATAACAATTCATATGAAATATTTTATTTTCTTTCTAGTAAATGGGTAAAATATTTCAAAAGCATATTTTTAAAGAAAACTACTATTTTGAAGAATACTTATCTTTTGTCCAATATGTTTAACCCTTTGCGCCCATGTGTTGGTACTGTGTAACCCGAGGGATATTGCCATGTCTGAGAGATATTCAGAAGAAACACCCATAGCAGTTCCATTTCAAGGTAAGAACTCGGAAATCTCCACCAAAAGATAGGCCATGCCAAGTCCATATTCAATCAGATCACTAAGTATCCTTTTGGTTCCTTTCTCGGTTGGGCATTTGGGCATATATAAATAAAAAAATACAAGAATTCCAGGTCATAATCAGTTCTGCAACTGGACCAGCACTGCTAATAGAGTACCATGCTTACCCTTAGTCACCAATCTCTGGTAATACTTGAGTACATACAATTAAAAAAAATTCTCACCGAAACATTCACGGTGGTCGTAACTGACGAAAACTTAACTACTTCTTGGAAACTAATTCAATTCTATTTATTATCTTTTTCATGAATAAAAAGGTAAATATGTGGGTTTATGGATGTTACATGCTCCCCCCCTTAAGAGAATACCATCCTTGGTGTTCATCCCTTACTAGGACTAGCATTCTGAAAAACCCAAAAGGGGATCCTTCCGATTCAAAATGAAACGCTTTCTCTTTTTCTTAGATGCAATTAATTGAAATAAGAATGTTTTTATCCATATTCATAAGCATGTATAGCTCAAAAGAATATTCCATTTCCATTTTTGACCACTTATCAATTATTCAAATTCATAAAAATATATAAAAATACTATACCAACTTACCATTACTTACCAATTACTATTGGAAGTAATGATGCCTTTTACAGAAGCTCTCTGAGAATGGTTGAACAACCCATCAACACTCCATGGAAAGAGCCTATAATGTATGACTAACAAATTCAATCACATTAGTCACATAGTTTCAATCAAATGAAATACTTGCAATTATCAAACATTCATGCAATATCAAGTGATGTTTTAATCAGAGTACTTCCACAAGTACTCAAAGAGTACCAACCCTCTAATCAATGCATCACGTGCACATTGTCTTAGCTCCTGCTAAAGACATCCACACAGTACTTCAAAAAAAACTCAGAGAGCACCTAGCTCTCTAATCTTACCAATGGTCAATCAATGCACCATGGGCATATCCTAGCCTCTGCTAAGACATTCAAACAAATTAGTAATAAAATAAATGAACTTATACATTCAGTAATTCAGTTTCCGAGCACTAAATTCCTTTCCTCTTAATATCTACATAAGATATTTACATAATCATATAAAAATTCATTTTAATATAACCCATAACTTATTACTTAACTTATTCAGCTATGAGAACCACAATGGTAAAAAAAATTCTCCTCCCAACCCATGGGAGTTAGTTTCCACAACCAAATCGAGTCATTTTCATATCCAGATAGTTATTCGACAAAATACCATTCCAGGTCCAGTATGGATTCTTCTTGGCAACATCATGCCTATTCCTCTGACATCGTCCTGTCTATGACGAATTTTGGACCTCCTCCAATAGGTTCCAAAATTAATAGAGTTGCCTCATTTTTTCCCCTCTTCACCATCTTGGCCAACTCTTTTCCCTTATTGAAATCATATATCTCTAGGGAGAATAAATTCGTGTAGGTAAGCGCCATCAACCCCTCAGGGCAGGCAACCACCGTCAACCCAAGGCCTTCTAGCCTTTCACAATTGTTCACAGCTATCTGGCATGTTAAATTTATCTTTTAGCATTGTTTCCCATACACATTTACATAAAGAAAAAGAAAATTTATGCACATCATACATCATACTTGGCCCTCCACATGGGTCCAATGATATCTAGATTAACATGGAACATAAATAACATACATGTGTTATACATTCTTATTTCCCAAACAACACAATCATGCACATTATAACATGATACTTTATCAGTTACTGTTGTAATTTTTCACTGCAATATTTGACTTTCACAGGTTTTTCTTGTTGCCATTATGCTACGGATGCTTACTATAAGAAACAATGATAATCATAAATATGCATTTCCTAAGCATGTATTATCTTATGTCATATTTTAATTTCCTTCATACAATGTTTTTATACATACGATTATATAAAAATATTCATTAATGTGTATATATCAATCATGATTAGGGTAACAGTCCAACATTTTCCAATTCCACTAGTGTATTGTTACCTACAGCCTGACACATGAATTAACTTCTTGTTCACAGGTTGGAATAATATTTAATCAAAACAAATTCATGCATATATGTTTTATTAGTTAGTCATACAACACTAACTAATCAATGCCACTAATAATCTTAATGCATCAATGACACGACTTATTCAAAAACTAGTCATTCGGCAACTAATCATTATAGTCAAGTCTCACTACTTGACCCATTGTGTATTTTTAACATATAAAAGGGTTCATTAAATTTCATTTTAAAACATTCTATCATCCTATTCAAAGACTTTCCTCATCTTTTGCATTCATGCATTAGTTTCACACACCATCACTATACACATTCATATTTTTCAAGTAGTGCATGGTAACTTTAGTAATGTTCACTAAATGTATGAGTGATATGTCATATACCCAATGCCAATAAACAACTCTCACTTTCACTAGTACTCAGGTTATTCATAAATACAACAAAGGTTTTATTGTCTTCTCACTTTCACTAGTGAGTACTCAGGTTGTTCATAAGTACAACAAAGGCTTTATTGTCTTACATAAGTACAACAAAGGTTTTATTGTCTTTTATCCTCAACGGGATTCCAATGTTATGAAAACCATTTTGCAACAACATTTATTACTTTTTACTCTTCAATGTAGTTATAAACATGAATCACACATCTCATGTCAGAGTAGACTACTGCATATATCATTCAATATGTAGATTTCTAGAATCATATATCAATCAATATGTTGATTACTAGAATCATACCTTAACTAATGTTCATTGGTAGCATACCTTAATTTCTTTTCGCTTAACAAATCCCAAAGGCGCCAGTGTTGCAACCTTTAGCTCTGATACCACTTGTAACATACACTGATAACTTCACATGGAAATGAAAGGAGTTAAATTTTTTTATACAAGTTACCCATGGGTAACTATTCAAATCACTATTAAATATTCCTTACACATCTTTAGTTATAATGTTCACCAGTTCATAGTGTAACCTTAGTTTGAGAATGGTAAATTTCTTAACTATTAAGCACCTCTATTGTAGTACATTAACATAAAACTGTATGATGTAACCTTCCATTAATTTCATTATTCATGTAGTCATCACACACTTGACATTATGAACATCACAACAAGAAAGGAATCCATATCATCAGTTTGACACAATAATCAATCACATCATTTAACACCAATATACCCTAGAAACCCCATAGGGTGAAAACCAGCAAACGTTTAATTTTATTATTAAAAGCTCGTAAGGGTATTCAGCCCTCACTCAATGGCTTATAAGGGAGACCATCCCTTAACCATCGTTATAAATATTACAAGGAAATATACAAATATCTAGCTTAAAGTCATTACAATAAATATAATAGCATTTACCCACTAATATTCATATCTTCATATCTTGGTGGCATGGATGTACCTACAATGGACCATCGTACATTGGATCATCCTGCAACTTGTACTCATCAGCATGAACCATAATCATTTACCTGCCACCAGGTTAAGCATAATATTTCTTTTGTACATGTCACCATCATTCCCTACTAATGTTGCCTTCAACATACATTGATGTCAAGATTCATAAAGTATTAATCAACCATTTCATAAATCTATACTAGAGAATCTTCTCCATCTACTCATGTATATTCATGACATGAAAGTTAAATACCTTGACATTCTCCCTTTAACAACACATACTGCATATGTGCTAGTTATAAGTCATCACATTAACTAATGTTTCTCTCACATAAGCACACATTCCTGCAAGACAATAGCTACATCTCCCAAGATTTTTTTAAAAATAAACTGATACATCAGTTACGATATTTTTGCATGAAATTTACATAAATTTAATCAAAATAACTAACCCTTAAGCTATTACTTTTGGTGCATGGAAGGAAAGCTTACATAACAAATGTTGCTCCCATGCATGCAAATGCATATAGATTCCAAAAGAGTCTTCCCAAAGGAATACCTAACACAATAGAGCATGTAAACACATGTTTACATGTCTTCTTTTTAAATATTATACTATCATTACCCTTTGTATATTCCAAGGAAACCAACACATTAATATGGGTTTTATGCATGTAATCCACCTTCTTTTCCAAAGAATATTTTCCAAAGTAGGCTAACTAAACATGCTATCATTTCCCACATACAAATGTATATTATTTCCAATAAAAGATAATAAAAATCCTACATGCATATACATGATCTTGTTCCAAAAGAAGCTAACATAATAATTATGATAGCATAAAGTAATCACATACTCAATAGATCATCTATCCATGCAAAGAACCATGTTTCTATATGATTCTACATGCAATTTTCTCATGTTTGGCTTCCAAGAATTTACCATAGATAGTATATTTTATGCATAAAAGCTAGGAAACACTGACAAGGTTAACTTAACCTTGAATACACCTAAATCAATAAGTTGTCATAAGTCATCTAGCCATATAATCTTTTCAAGAGGTTATTCTTTTCAATTAATAACAACATATATAAAATAATAGAATCTTTTCCAAAGAAAAGATTATGAGAAACTAACATGGGTTCTTCATGACTTCTTTTCCAAGAAAAACTCATTAACTTATCTCCCAACCCATGAAATATCTTCAAGAATTACCCTCTTTAATATATATTCATTTTCAAGAAATAAATTGGATTTCCTTATCATTTCATACATATGTATGAAATCCCCTTCTTTTACAAAAAGAAAAATCATCTTGTTTTTCTTACATAAGATGCATATATACAAAGACAAGTAAAATTATTTATATTATCTTTTACTACTGCAGAAATCTTTCAAGATACATATAGCAATCCTTGCAAGAACTCACATGGTTTCTTTTCAGAAAAACTAGCAGAGTAAGTTTGTCTTTTACCATGGTATATTTCTAAGAACAATATATATTTCTAAAAGATTAACATAATAGAAATATTTTCAATAATTGACATGGATTATGTATTTTATCATGGTATATCACTAAGAAAAATATCTTTCTAAAATATTAGCATAATAGCAACCTTTATTACTTTATGAAAAACTAAAAGATTGAAATAATAGCAATCTTTATTATTTTCAGAAAAACTAGCGTAGTATTTTACCGTAGTATATCTCTAAGAACAAACATGGCTATATTTGCGTATAACAATTCATATGGAATATTTTATTTTATTTCCAGTAAATGGGTAGAATATTTCAAAAGAAAACTACTATTTTGAAGAATACTTATCTTCTGTCCAACATGTTTAACCCCCTGCGCCCATGTGTTGGTACTGTGTAACCCAAGGGATATTGCCATGTCCGAGAGATATTTAGAAGCAACGCCCATAGCAGTTCCATTTCAAGGTAAGAACTCAAACATCTCCACCAAGAGATACTCCATGCCAGGTCCATCTTTAATCAGATCACTAAGTATCCTTTTGGTTCCTTTCTTGTTTGGGCATTTGGGCATATATAAATTAAAAAATACAACCATTCCATGTCATAGTCAATTTTACAACTGGACCGGCACCGTTAATAGAGTACCATGCTTCTCCACAGTCACCAATATCTGGTAATCCTTGAATGCATACAATTAGAAAATTTTCTCATTGAAACTTCCACGATGGTCGTAACTAACGAAAACCTAACTACTTCTTGAAAACTAATTCAATTATATTTATTATCTTTTTTATGAATAAAAAGGTAAATACGTTGGTTTATGGATGTTACATTAAGTGCGATGTATGGAGAAGATTGTAAGTCATGTGTATGGATGGTTTAAATACTATAAATTTTGCAATCGAATGTGACTTAAATTGATTTTACAATGAATTTGTCTAATCCTACCCGCCTGATTGTCATAATCAAATTCAGCTGAGATATTGTTATTAAGCTATAAACCTCTTAATCACTCATTATCTACCATGTATCCATCACTATTATATGGAATTCATATAGTTTCCTCCATATCTATGAACTTTTATCTTGCCATAATACATAATAGCGATTGTTGAAGGGTACTTTTGAGTTCTGAGGAGCCTTCATTTTTCGAGGTCACCTTCAATAGGGACCACACACCACATTGGTACCTCCATGCCATGCTCCCATACCATTAATTACCTATGTAATTTGACTGGGTAGTTGATAGTGGAAATTAATCTCATCAGCAAAGTCCTCCAAACTTGGTTGAATTTTTAAATTATATTTGTAGACCTTGTTTCCGAACAAATTGTCTCACTAGAAAAGCTTATGGTGTGAGATTTTGAACATGAAAATTTGATTTAATATTTTTTCTGGTTGTAACAACAAAGTAGGTCATGGTATATATGCTAGATGGAATAGTTTTTTTCAAGGGATACGTTGAATATTTTTTCGAAAAACCATGTACGTTGAATCACATACATGTGTATGAAAGGTTGTGCTGCATGATTCATTTCATGAAGTTTATATATGGTATGGAAATTTTTTTATATATGTTCATTAACTCTTTTCAAGAAGATCGTGCTTGGTTCCTTCTTTATATGTTGGAGCCAAAATTTCTATGTTGAGTTCTCTTGTTGAAGTGTTAAGTTCTCCTTATGAAGTGCATATGTATGGTATGACACAGTTTAGTATGTGGAATGTAAAATTAATTTCTTATGTTATAAGGAATAAAATATATATGGCATTGTATATGAATATTGAGAGAATGAATCCATATTTTATGCCATTTTTTAAAGACATAGCCAATTAGTATAAGTGTGTTTGCTGCAAGTATTGTAATTATTTTTGGGCCCAGTTCAGATTTTATGATGGAGATGTTTCTTAAAAGAGAGAAGGAGTTTTAGAAGAATACAAATCCTAAGTCTTATGAATAATTTATGTTTATTTCAAAGAAAGAGAATAATCATCCACGTGATTCTTCTATAGGAAAATTTGTTCAAAGTGGAAGAGGAAGGAAGAATTTTAGAGGCAGGGGGTAGAAATTTCCAAGGAGAAAGGTTTGATCATCATTACATAGAATGCAATAGATATGGACATGATTCTTCCACATGTAAATTTCCTTCAGAAATAATTCAGTAGGAAATAAATAAATAAAAGGGTAGACCAACTACTAAAGGAAAAGGAAAATCACCCTAGTCTGCTCATTGTGTTGTAGAACATTACAATATTGGAGTAACTTAAGACTTATTAAATGCTTCAATTGATTCATGGAAAGATGTTTCATTTCTTCATTCAAGAGAAACTTTCCACATGAATTTCAAAAGAGATTTATTTGAATAATTCACTGATAATATTGATGTAGCAGTATACTTTGCAGACAAGTCAAAACTCAAGCCATCAAAGCTTGGCACCATCAGGCACATACTATCTAGTCTTCCAAAATTTCTTATCCATGATGTTTTATAACTCCTGGAGAATAGGAGAAACTTGTTGTATTTGGTCCACATCCGACATAAAGGAAAATTCATTCATATATTTGATGGCAAGATCGAGGTCAGAAAAGCATCAGATCACTCACTTTTCATGACTGGGATAGAAGAAGAAATATTTTTGAAGCTAAAAGGAACCTCTGCTTGTGCACATAAATTTTCATACAATTATCACTATAATGGAGGTAAATTTCCATAAATTCTTTTATGGCATGCTAGTTTTGGACACTTGATCTATGACAACCTTCATTTTCTAAAGAAAAATGGTGTTACTAGTTTGCCTACAATTCCTATGAAACCTAAGCAATGTGATGTTTGTATCTTAGGAAATCCCATCAAACAGTATTTTCATGATTCCCATTCCAAAGCACATAGAAAACTTGAACTCATTCATTTTCATTTATGTGGCCCAATGCATAATCCTTCTAAAAATGGTAATAAATATATGATGACATTTATTCATGACTACACACGAATGTGTTGGATTTATTTATTTAAGAAAAAATTCAAATCTTTTGAAACATTCAGGAACTTTCATGCATGGATTTAAAATAATGGAAAATCTCATATTGCCTCTATTCATAATGATAATGGAAAATAATATACATCAAATTATTTTGAAAACTATCTTCTCTAGCATGGGATCAAACATCAAACAACAGTGCCTTATAGTTCCCAATAGAACAGAGTAGTTGAAAGTATGAAGAGGACAATGTTAAATATGGTGCATTCGTTGATGTTTTTCAAGAATGTTAAATTGATGTTTTGGGGTGATGCAATTCTATGTCTTGTGCATATAAAGAATAGGTATCCATCTCATGTTATAAAAAACAAGACTCCTTATGAAATGTGGTATGGCCAGATCTGTTCGGCGAGACATCTCAGGGTTTTTGGTTCCACCTGTTATGCCTTGACACCTAAGGAATAAAGAAATAAACTCGATGCAAGGAGTAACAAATGTATCTTCTTGGGGTATTCAAATACCTGTAAATAATATTGTTTCTATGATGAAGTTAATAAGAAGTTTATAATATCTAGAGATGTGATATTTCTTGAATCTTCCAAGATTGACAATGTTGTTTAGTGAAAACTTGATCCCTTGGACAGATTTTGTGAGCTCTCTATAATACTAGTGTAGCCTCCTATCGTTATTATTTTTTCCATGTAGCCCCCATATTTTTATTTTTATTCCTCATAGAATCCCATTGTTGTTTTTGTTGTGTCCTTACAATATTATTGTTATGTAGGCTCTAGTTATATTGTGACCCCTTAGACTCCTATATATAGCAAGGAGGTATAGTCATTTATGTGATACAAAGGAGGTTTCCCCCTCGAAGAGGCTAATTATGAATTCATTGATCTATAATTTTTTGTGATCTGGTTACATAACATTTGGTATAAGAGCTTTGGATTATAGGGTTTTGTTGCTCCAAACATGTCATCTTGGAATTTTATTTATACTGTTTTTATATGAAACATAAGGAACTAAAATTGCAACCATGTGGAGATGAAATATTGATCAACCACTTTTAGGAATTTTGGATCCTGGTTAGTTATATTTTCTGATATATGGGTTGAAGAAGTTAGGGTTTTTGCATGCTCCAGAATTCAATCTTAAGCAAATGACCTAGGGAAAATCACCATAACTTTATCTTCAAGCATCAAATTTGAATTTCGTAAAAAGCGATAGATAGTGCACAAAAATTTTATTCTCTTGTATCAATATCAAGTTAGAAATATGAAATAGTGATACGTGGAATTCTATACAATTTTTCTCTACTGAACCAATCCATAATCAGGCCATCATGGGATATTTTTTCATAACTTCAACTTGAAGAATCCAATTTTGGTATGAATTTTGGAATTAGAAAGAAGAATAAGAGAGATACCACAAGAATTAATTTCATAATTTGAAAAGTTGTAATTATAAAAATATAACAACTCTCATATTGAGCTCTTAAAATGTAAGAAAGAAATGTATATTTTTTAAAATAAAATTTCATAAATTTTGTTTGAAAAGTTAGTTTGAAGTGATTTAAAGGGCATAGTGAAGCATAGATATAATTTTTTATTCCTAAATTCCTCGAAGAAAAAAAATGGACACAACCAATAAGAAATAAAAAATCTCTCCTAGGATGCGTGAAGAAGAGGAAGAAATGCCACATGATATATCAAAATTACGTGACCAAGTGCAACAAATTTCGCTCTTTCAAAAAGTAACCAAAAATTAAATGGAAGCTAATATGGATGGCTTGAAGAATGGTTTAAAATAATACATGGAATATTTTGGGAATGGTAAAACTGTTAATATGGAAGGTTTTAAGGATGGAACAAATGTTAAGATGGAAGGTTTGAAGGATGGTTTAAGAACATAGATGAAAAGGGCCTGGAAAATTTGAAGGAAGGTTTGACAAAGTTTCTACAAGAAATTCTTCCTAGTGGTGACAAGGAACTATGTGAAAATCATGATGAGGGTTAGAAGAATACAAGTTTTGATTTTAGAGACTCCAATAGTGTGTTGAAGACTAGCCACATTCTGAAGATTGATGTGAGGAAGTTTGATGGAAAGGATATGGTAACATGGATACTACATATGGAGTAATTATTTAATCTACATAATGTGTTGAACACAAAAAAGGTACACATTTCATCTTTATATTTAGAAAAAAATCAAATTGTGTGGTATTGATGGCTTTATTCTCATAAATCAATTTTCATGTGGTCAATTTTTAAAGAATAATTGGTATCACTAGATGAGGAAACAAAGAACAATACCTTCTTTAGCCAATTGGTAAATCTCAAACAAAAGGGCTCAATGGTGGAGCACAATGATGACTTCCAAAGATTGAATATCAAGGTAAATGATATTCTAGAGAAGCATATTATTGATTTATTCATAGGAACCTTAAAGGATAATATCCAACATGAGAGTTGCCTTTGGGAACCCGATTCATTGGAGAAGGAATTTAATGTGGCAAGAAAATTTGAACCCAAAATGATGGAAATAAGGAATTTACCACTAATAAATACAAATAGGGAAGTGATATTTCTTCTATCCTACCACAACCTATAAGGTTGGCACCACAACAATTGGAGTAAAAAACATCAAAATGGATTTGTTATAGTTGTGATATAAAATACACTAAAGGGAATAAGTGTGATCAGGAAAAATTATTTTACATATATTGTGAAGAGGAGGAAGAAAAGTAACAATAAATATCAAAAGAAGAGGATATACACTAGGAAGCAACCCTAGAGAAATAAGAAATGAATCTTACCATATCTTGTAATGAGTTGGCAGAAATTACTACTCCTCAAACTCTCAATATAGATGGATATATCAAGAAGAAAAAGGTAATAGTGTTGATTGATTCAGGTAGTACCCATAATTTTATTCTTTGTAAGATATCCAAGGAATTAAATTTATTTCTATATCTAGCACCAAAGTGTCAAGCCATGGTTGCAAATGGAGGAACTATTAATTTCTTTGGAAAGTACCATAATATCAAGCTAACCATGGGGCAATATGTATATAATAATTCCATGCTTTCCATTCCAATGGGTGGTGCTGATGTTGTACTAGGATTCCAATGGTTATAGTCTTTGGGGATGCTAGCTTTTAATTTTCAAGATCGTTTCATGAATTTTTTTCAGAAGGAAAGGAAATTGAATTAAGGGGTAGCCCAAGGAAACCAAGGAATATAATTAGCTCTAATGGCATGAAAAATAATTTTAAGAAATATAAACGGGGAATAATTGCACAATTATGCTCACTGTAGCTTCAAACATCGAAAAATATATTTCTCCATATCTCCAAAAATTCTTGGACAATGATTCTAAGGTATTTGGGACTCCCAAATGCCTTCCAATGATTCGTGATTTTGATAATTCTATTCACTTGATTCTAGGATTTTTTCCTCCAAACATCAGGCCTTACAGATATCCCTATTCCCAAAAGAGTGAAATTGAACGTATGGTTGCAAAAATGCTAGAGGCAGGTATAATTCAACCTAGTCAAATTTATTTCTCTTCTCCAATAGTATTGAGGATAAGAAGGATGGATCATGGCATATGTGTCTATATTATAGGGATATAAAAAAGCCAATTACTAAATATAAATTTCCCATTCCTGACATTGATGAATTATTTCATGAATTACATGGAGTAATTTACTTCACCAAGTTGGATCTTCATTCAGGATATCGTCAAATTAAAATGAAGACTCGGGACATTATGAAAAAAAGGTCATAACTCATGAAGGTCATTGTGAATTTTTGGTCATGCCTTTTGGTCATACTAATGTACCTTCCACATTTCAAGGTTTGATGAATTCCATTTTCAAACCCTTCCTTATAAAATTTGTGTTAGTATTTTTTGATGTTATACTAATCTACAACAAGTCTTGTAAGGATCATGTTCAACATGTTGACAGGGTTATCAAACCATTGGAGGAGAAACAATTATATGAAAAAACCTCGAAATGCCTCTTTGGAGTACATGAGGTGGAATATTTGGGTCATATTGTATCTCATGAGGGTGTTAAGGTAAAACCCAACAAACTTAAATCCATTAAGGAATGGAAAATCCCACAACCCTAAATCATCCTCTAGGATTTCTTAGCTTGATAGGGTATTATGGAAATTTTTTTAAGAGTTATGGGAGAATAGAATCACCTATAACAAAATTACTGAAGAAATATTCATTTTCTTGGACTCCAGAAGCAACAAAGGTTTTCAAACATCTTAAAGAGGCAATGTGCCAAGCATCGATCTTATTTACACCACATTTCCCAAAACCATTATTATTGAATGTGATGCCTTGGGAAATGGAATTGGGTTTGTTTTAATGAAATAAGGAAGACCCATTTCATTTGAAAGTCATCCAATTAAGGGAACGTATTTACACAAGCCTATTTATTAGAAGGAAATTTTGGAATTACTACATACACTAAAGAAACAATGAAATTACCTAATGGGAAGACACTTCAAGTTAAAAATAGATCATGATAGTCTTAAGTAATTTTTGGAACAAATATTATATTCAAAAGAGAAGTAAAAATGGGTCACCCAATGTTGGTTTATGACTTTGAAATCATCTACAAAAAATCGAAGCAAAATGTTGTTGTAGATGCACTGTTAAGAAAGGATGAAGATATGGAAGCATTGCTTTGTGTCATTTATATTATCCAACCTGATTGGATAACTAAAGTAATGGATGAATGGAAGAATGAAAAATAGGTTTGGACACTCATTCAAAATATTCACCAAGATCCCAATACATATGATACATTTACCTGGAAAAATGACTCATTATGGTACAAATATCGCTTAATATATATTTGTATGAATTCCCAACTCAAAGAAAGATTATTTTGGAATTGCACACCTTCCCATTAGGAGGGCACTCAATATTTTTAAGATCTTACCACAAGGTCAAGAAGGATTTTTTTGGGATGCCCTTAAATATGATATTCGGAATTTTGTGGAGGAATGTTTGGTTTTCTAACAAAATAAAGTTGATTCAATTAAAACCTCAGGTCTGTTACAACCTTTTTTTATTCCAAGGCATCATTGGGAGGAGGCTTCAAAGGATTTTATCACATGTTTACCCAATTCTGAAGGAAAAAGTTCCATTATGGTGGTAGTTGATAGATTTACCATGTACGCATACTTTAGTGCATTATCTCATCCATTTAAAGCTATTGCAACTACTATTGCATTTATGGAAACAATTCAAAAGCTACATGGAAACCCAAATATTACTGTAAGAAAAAAAGATCCCATTTTCACTGGAACTTTTTGGATGGAATTATTTTATTTTTTGGGTACTCAATCAGCTCATAGCTCATCTTATCATCCTCAATCTAATGGGAAAACTGAGATAGTGAACAAATGTTTGCAAGGATATCTTCGTTGCTTTATATCTGATAAACAAACACAATGGTTTAAGTGGTTATCTTTGGTTGAATGGTGGTATTGAAATTCCTTCCATACTGCATCAAAAATGACCCTATTTATGGTACTTTATGGATATCATCCACCATCCATCACATCATATTTAGGTAAAAATTATAAGTTTCAAGCAGTGGAAGATCACATCGAGCATCAAATAAAAGTTCTCCAACTCTTAAAGTATAACCTCACTCTATCACAATATGGAATGAATCAATAGGTCGACCAACATTAACGTGAAATAAGTTTTGATGTAGGCGACTGGGTATTTTTACAGCTATAGCCATACAAACAAATGACCCTCAAGCAAGCTAAGAGGGATAATAAATTATCACCCAAGTACTATGGTACTTACAAGGTGTTGCAAAATATTGGTACCATGGCATACAAATTGGATTTTTGTACATCTTCCTGAGTACACCCAGTTTTCCATGTGTTATGCGGAATTGTGATCTACAGATAAACCAAATTCCCTAAGTGTGGTTTTTTTCACTTAGAAAAACAGGGGAAAGAATAACTATCACTATCTCTAAAACAAGTAAATATACAGAATGGTAAATGAGCTTACTTGTGATTCAATTGCTTCTCCTTCTCCTTCTATCGTTGTTGTCGTCACTCTCAATCCAACCCAAGTCACTAGAACGATTCCTGAAAACACAAATACAGAACAGTAAACATCATGCAATATACAAGATATCTACTTATATTACTCAAATAAAATTGATTAGATATAAAATACATACATCATTCAAAAATACATTGCACAAGAAATAGAGACATATGTATGAGAAAATGAACATCAATATTTATTAAAGAGTAAAAGGGGAAGGCTACAACCAATGGAAGCATTTTTTGTCAACCTTCTCTAGCTTCATTCTAGCCTCATCACATCCAACATCATACCAGCAACATATCAATACTTTGACTATCTTATCACATGAGAATCCAACAGCATAACTTGACCAAAATGATTCCTTTTCTAGCACTAGAATGAGTGCTCAATTTATAGGGAAACTGATGGTAGTTTCTGAATGAATGACTTTCTGACAATAGGAAAGACATGTTCCCAAGTTCAAAGGTGTTATATCGACACTTGGATTCAAAGTTTGACACATATGGACTCTTCTAGAAGGCACTAGTCATGTGGAGATTCCCGGAACAATGAGAATTCTGCTCCCATGTGACGAACACACCCTTGAGTGTAGGGAAGTGCAGTTCAGTGCACCCTTGAATGGAGGATTTGGCACTGCAATGTAGTTAGTCCCTTTAGAGACTTCTTTGGTGGTTAATAAGTTAAATAACATATACTTAAAATCTTGGAAATCTCACAATAGAAGACATGAATGAAATTTTCTTCTCTTAGGGCATGCAGCAAATGAAATATAAAGGGATGATAGATCCTATTTCATTGGTCTTTGGGATGATGTCCAGTTTTACCGGGTCATGGGGGATGATACCCACATTTATGTATAACAGCTGCCCCCTAAAGCATGAAGTCAAAATAATAATAATGTTTGGATGAGATGCTTTATGATGTGATGAGACGGAACTAAAGTGGACGATGACCTACATCAATCTTACAATACATTACATCACGATATATTTCATCTTGATCACGAATTGCTAATGGAGGTATTCACATGCTCAGCACATAAACTATATAATAACATGTACATAGTTCAAAAAGTCATGTACATTGAAATGATGCCTAATAGAGACATGCCTATAGATATAAGCCCATGTTTGGATGACGTTTTGTATGTAAAGTCATCGTATAGATGATGTGTACAACAATCCTGAAATTGCAGCCCAGATGAATGAAACTAGATCTGGGGTCTTCTTATCTCATTCACTCGATCTTTGAGTTACAAGTCTAGCCATGCGAATATATGATTTGTAGTCGAACATGGGAAGACATCATTTGATTACCAGCCAATGATGTGAGATGTTAACAAATGCGAGAGAACCACCATTGATTTTAATGGCTCTCAAGGTACTGCAGTATAGTTTGTAAGGTGTGAATATATGATTTGATGTCAAAATCCAAACAAAATATTTCAATAGAAGGTCCAGAAGCGAGAAACTTGTCAATGATGTAACAAGCCTCAGGGTACTGGAAGATGATGTTTCTAAGTAAACTTCCTGGATGATGAGTTGATGTTGACACGAAGCCACTTTATTTTGAAACGGGAGTTACTGATTTCAGAGACAAAATATGACCTGATATAGCAATGCTCAGGGATGAATGTCATGAAAATGAAGGTGTATGAGTATTGTAGAAGGATGAGTATTCACTAAATGACTTCTCTTGAACATATCAATGACACTGAGATGAGTTGGCAACATTGACCCAAAATCAAAGTGAAGGTATGACGAACCACACGTATGAATGAACCTTCAAGAAGATTACCCAACCCAAAAATTCACGATGATGGAGTGAAAGTGTCATGTTCAAGAGCGACCTTCTACCATAAAGTGTTCTATTTTCTTTCCCAAATTTTCCCCAGTCATTTGTCGACCAGTACCTCTTTATTTTTTAACAAGATTGAGGAGGATAACATATGCTTGATCTATAATTCAACCCTTCAGGCGAATGCATCGCTATTTAATAGTTTAACGAGTCTAGCGATAAATGAAACTTGATTCTTACCATGATAGTCAATCCCGTCGCTATTTTATGTTTTAATGAGCCTAACGATAGTGTCAGCCCGATCCTTTTTCATATTTAAAGATTTTGAAAAAGAGGAAAAAATAAAACTCCATGAGTCCTTTTTCATAAATTTGTCGCTAAGGTACGAAAAAGTGTAAAATGACACCTAAGAGAACCTCCTAGCCATGTTTGACTAAGGTTTTCCTTTCTCATAAATAATCTATCTTAGTCAGGGAAATGGTTAAACTTATACTGAGTAGATGTCATTTCATTTACTTTTACGAGCTTGAAAACATAAATACTCAGCAATCTTTTCACATTATCGAAATCTAAAGAGAGCTGAAAGAAGACTCCAGGGGTTCCGTTTTCACCGTTATCGAAGCTCGAAAAAGAGATAAAAGTGTGCTTCAAGTCCTTTTTCATTTTTATCAAAGGTCGAAAAATAAGGATAAAAGTATGTGTTATGGTCAAATCATTATTGAATAAGCGTGCATGACTAATCTTCTATATCAACTGTATAACCTATTCGAAACACCATCAAATGGATTAAAAATATCTATTTCATAGAAAAAATGAATAAAAACCATAGTCACAGCATTAAACATGATTTGAAATAATCAAATTGACTAATTAAAAGATTTTTTACCTTTTGAAAGTTACCATTTGAAAATAGGACCTCTGAACCAGTTTTTGCCCCCGAATTTCAGCAGTTGATTGGGTGCAATAGGTAAGAATGTTTTGACCATGTTTTTTTATTTTTATAAGGTTTGTACATGTTTTTTTTATTTTGGTGTTTACCAAGACTAAACTAAAGTTTTGATGTATGCAGATGTAGGTCGAGTTCGACCAGTGGGTCAGCCAAAGCAGGGAGCAGAGGAGCTAGAAGAGAGGGTTGTCAAGAGAGCAGTATTTTGGGATCTAGATATGACCAAGACTCTTGCTGAGGTACAACAAAAAATAGAGGGATTGACTCTCAGGATTATGTATTTTCGAATCAAAGAGTTACCCATGAGACTACAGTGCCACACTACTGGTGTTCCTAACCGTTGGATGTGGTTATTGCATAGGATAGCTAGATCAGTAGCTTGTTATAACGAGCATCACTGGTTTACTTTGAAATTTTGCATACATTTTGAAGTCAGATGACTAATGTGTATTGGTCACAAATTTTGTAAAAACCTATAACTATCTATCTATTTGTTTTCATTGGTTTCCTATGTTTATTGCACAATCCTATTCAATTATGTGATGTGAATTGAAAATATACCTTCACATGTGTTGCAAATGTCTGTTTATAACATAATTCGCTAAGGAATCAGTTAATGTGTTCAAGTTTCTGGAAATGTGTTGATATTGAATGAAATCAAAATGTCTTTCCAAAAGTCAAACTCTTAAGAACATATGATGTAGTGTTGGATTTCTGACAGTATAAACACTAGTAAGTTGTAGTACCACAAGTTGTGAGTCTAAACTAATGATGATGTGGTTAATACCAAATTAAATCGCATCATAGAGAAGTTTGATCAACGCGTTATACTCAGTGATATTGTTTGGATATCAACCGATACAAATCCCTTGAAAACTCACTAACTCGATGTTCGAAGCAAAAATGGCCCATGCTGCAGAGGATATATTCTACATACAACGACTAGCACCATCAGCATACCCAACAAATGGTTCCAAAGATTCAGACATCTGTGATGAAATGTAAAGAAGATTACTAATTTCAAGAAAACTATAAAAAAACAAACCAAGACAGTAAATGAAAATCAACAACATATATACAATATAATACAACAATTTACTACTCTCATGTTTAAGCATAGTAACGATTGAGATACAACCCATTTCAGGGTTACGCTAATGGAATTCCATCATAATCTACCAGCTCTAGGCACTCTTAAAAAGAACACTTTTGACAATATAGAGGCCATGCCATAACGGCTCAAATTTTCCTGTACCTACTACATTAGCTTCTTGATCATAAAGTAAGACCAGGTCACCCTCTGAGAAGATGCAAGGCTAGACATGTTGGTCGTATTATGCCTTCATACGTCTCTTATTCGCTTCGTTGGCTAATTAGGCTTCACGACATGTTTCATCAAGATGGATGAGGTTAAAAAGACACGCTTCTTCAAAAAAGGTGTTAGGTAACAAGTCAACGGCGAGTTTTAATGACGGTATTTCACATTGGATAGCAAAGATAACTTCCAGACCATACACCAATTGAAAGAGGGTAGATCCAGTTTCATTTCTCACCGAGGTTCGATATTCCCACAAAGCCGAGTACAGGATCAAATGCCAATTTTGTTTATGAACTCCTATCATTCGTTGAAGCATTCATTTAAGAATATTTTTAATAGCCTCAACTTTTCCATTGGATTGTTGATAATAAGGAGTAGAAATATCATGGGACATTCCTAATTTGGAAGTCAACTCATTCAGCTTGTGATTGTAAAATATTCTTACCATGATCTATGACTATAGCCTATGGAAAACCAAACCGTGAGATGACATGATTGAAAAAGAATAATGCAGTTGTTTCGACTATGTTATTGAATGTAGGCATCACTTTAGTCCACTTGGTAAAGTAGTCTACTGCGACAATAATATAACCATGCCCCCCAGACGAACAAGGGATGTAGGTCATGAATTCAATGCCCCATTTTTAATGTTTTCCCACAGCAATAATAGGATGCATCAACGCTGGTGGCTTGCAAATTTTGCGATCAAATATCTGGCACGCATGAAAAATTCTCACCACGAGGATGCAGTCGCGAAATATCGTTGGCCAAAAGTAACCACCGCAGAGTATCCTCTGAATTGTAGCATATCCAAACAAGTTTCCACCATAAGCCCCATCATGACAATCATTTAGAACCTTTCTGGCCACCTCATGATTGAGGCACCTCCTTAAAATCATATCGACACCATGACGATAAAGTGTATCACCAAAGATCAGATAATCTTTGGCTTGGTATCGAATACGTCGTTGTTGAGAGAGAGGTATCTAGCCAAAATTTGGGTTCAGAGATAAATGATAAAATCCCCATACCAAGGATTAGATGATCTGATCAGAAATAGAAACTCATCAAGAATTAATGGTTCTGATGTAGTAGCAGTACTATCAGAGGGAAGGTCGGAGAGAATCTCAGCCAAAACTAAAGACTTCTTTGACTTGTATTTGATGAATTCCAAATGAAATTCCTGTAAAATGAAAATCCATTTTGAATATTTGGGCCCCATCAATTGACGTGAAAAAGTGTAAGTCATGGGGTTTCAATCCGAAATGATAATGGTCTTTTGGAACAGGATATAATGGCGAAATATTTGGATAGCTTGAACGGTCACCAACGTGAGCTTTTCAACATATGAATACTTTGCTTTCATATCATTGATTTTACAACTCAAATAATATATTGGATGTTCTATCCCATATTCTTCTTGGACCAATACCCTAGCAATGGTCATATCAACCATGGTGATATATAATAAATAACCACTCTGATAATTGGGGGGATACATTAATGATGCCTGAACAAGTGTATCCTTTTCAACATCAAAATAAGCTTGCGCAACCTTATCTCAATGGAAGGGAATCTTTTTTTCAAGAGACAAGTAAATCCTTTAGCCATTTCGGCATAGCTGTGTATGAACCTCCTTAGGAAGTTAGTGTTTCCTTGAAGTTTATGTAACTGACGTAAATTTGATGGCGCATGCAAATCAAGAATAGTCTGGACCTTCAGTGGGTCGATTCAAATTCCTTATTTTGAGATGACTGTTGAGCCTCAAAATTGTGCTTTCCTTCACTTCATTTTACCTCATTTTCCCTTGTCCATTTCTATCTTAGACCCAATTGATCAATGAATATAGTTAAAATTACTTCTAGAATGATTTACATGACTGACTTGTTGAATTTTGTGATTTTTTCCATTGTAAAGCATTTTGACCGGAACTAGCTGCAGAATGCAGACATTCCGTAGCTAACCGACGATTCTGCAGCTGCCTTCATGTTTGAGTATGTTCCAGGTGGCCTCTTGAGAAAAACCGCATATGGGCATGATCCACGTCATGTCTACATGGTTCGTTGCTCATCATGGAGGAAGAAACGAATTCTGGGTATGGTTTTGAACGTGGGGAACACATTTATGAAGGAAGACTTCCATTAGGACTGTCTCAGTCCAAATGTCTTTTCTTCTTCACGCATCCACTTCAAAGAATCCTAACGTGATTCAGATAAGGAAAGACAGTGTTCCTGAATTATTGTAATTATTGTTACGTGCATTTGCTTTATAAACTCTGGGGAGACCGAGAGCTATGTTAGAGATTTTATGTTAGATTTGCTGCTAGATTTTGTTTAAACTCTGTGTTACATTCCTGAAGACGCAGAGTGTTATGTTCAAACAATTTCATCTTTAATGGAGCAGATAAATTTATTTTGAAGGCGTGATTTAATTTGGAGTTGAATGTCGTCAAGTGGTAGAGGGCCCCTGCCTCTTGCACGGATTTATTTTGCGTAAATTAGATAAGTTTCCTAGCTGCCTTTACGTTTTGAATTTGAATTTGTAGTTGTTTTAACTAGCTACTGTAGTCGTATTCATTCCAGCTCTTCCACAAGAAGACACTCTTCCAACAGATTATAATGATGAATGATGAATAGCTATAGTACTGTAGGATTTAGTTGTAGTTTTTGCTATTCACTATCACAGTTACACTTGTTCTAATCACTCTTCCACAAGAAGAAATTCTTCCAAGAAATTCTTAAGAAGTTCAAGACATGACCGTGATAATGAATGATTTAGTTGTGTGTTTGTACTAAGTATCATCTCTGTTCTTGCTCTTAAACACTTGCCCAAGACATCATAATGACGAGTAGGGTATGGATATGATAACTTAGTTTTTCATTTGCTTTCAGTCTATTTTCTTACAATTGCACTCAATTACACAGTCATAATTGTTCTACCTCTTCCAAAAGAAGGAACTCTTCCAAAATATCACTAATGATGAACAAACAGATTGTGTAACTTCATAGAATAATGCATGTTAGCGTAGTTAGAACGCTCCGGAGTTTCATTGCATTTAACTCATGTTCAGTTACTTTGTTTCAAGTTTGATGATGACTTATAGTTCAACATTGTTCTAGATTAGTGGCATCTTAGGTTCATTCTTAGATTAACTCATTGCACTTGCACTTCATATTCAAATTGTCATCCATTGCACAATAGATTATTTCAGTTATTAGGATTAACAAAATAGCCTTCATTATTCACAAACATCTTTTTGTTCTAAAATCTACAAATTATCCATAGCCATATGAACAGAAGACAACATCACTATAAGGTCTGAAGTATCTCTGCAATTTCCTCATAATTTTATAAACAGAGCTCTTCCTCATAAGAACTACTTTGAAAAAGAAACCAATAACTCTTTGAGTAAAGGTTCTGTGACATTCAATTAAATTGCAGAATAGAACTAGGAATTAGTCATAGAGTAAAAGAGCTTAGAACAAAATGTTGCATCATTAGTGTTTAACTGTTTAGTTAGAGGATTTGCATATTTAGTGATCATTTCTCAAGTTTAGTTTGTGTCATTTGCCTAAAAAGTCATTATCAAGCTTTTGCTTTTATTTAGTCATAGTTTAGATTTTGCTTCAGTATTTCCAATTGCATTTGCCATTCCATACATTAGGCTTAACTCTGTTTTTACCACCAACCCTTTCCATTAGTTTTCTAGACATTTCCATTGTGAACATAAAATCACCAAAAGACCAAAACATCATAAATCATCACAAAAGACCAAAAACATCACAAAACACCACATACAACGCATTAGGAAACAAGCACCTAGGTACATATGGTACACTTCACTTCAGCAGTTTACAAATCCTGGTTGACAATTAAATGAGCTCAGTTTAGGAGACTAGATTGAGACCAAACAATGACGAATCCTAGAAAATGACCAGAACCAACACAAAACACACATTTACGTGGATTGAGGTGTATTTTGTAGTGTCAGAAGAGTAGAAATATAGCTCTCAAATGCATCGGCTGATCAGTCTGGTTTCGTGAATGCACGAGTAAATTATCTAGATAAGGTTGAACAATGTGCTTGATGTCATTGAAAGCATAATCCATTACTCTCTGAAATTTTTCCCCAGCATTCTTTAAACCAAATGGGAGTTTCTGATAAGAAAATGTGCCCCAGGGACAGATGAATGTTGTCTTATATTGGTCCTCTAGGCAGATATTGATTTTATTGTAGCCATAAAATCCATCCATGAACGAAAATATTCCACATCCAGCACAATCTTCAATGATATAGTTGATAAAGGGAGTAGGATAGTTGTCTTTTGGGAAAGCAAGATTGACATCTTGGTAATCGACGCACACTCGGATTGTCAATTTTTTCTTCATGACAGGAACAATGTTGAAAACCCAATCAGTTAGCAGAGCAGGGTAAATGAAACCAGCACGCAAACAATTTTAACTTATGCTTTAATGATAGTGGCTTTCGGATGAACAGGACAAAGGCATTGACATATTGGTTTGACATCACTGTACATTTAATAGTGTCTGCAACGATACTAGTATATATGCCTGGAATTTCCTCGTAAGACCAAGAAAATATATCATGGAATTCACGAAAGAGAGAGTGATAAGTTTCGAGTTCTAATGGAGAACAAGACACACCGACATGAACGTTTTCTACAACACCAGGTTTGGTTGAAATATCGATAGAAATGGTTTGATTGCATTAATGGGGAAATAATTTGAAAAGAATTTTTTGATCGATGGGTGATATAGTTCAATAATATTATCTTCTTCGTAATCCTAAAGATGGGAATAATGATGATGATGATCTTCCCATGGTTCTACTTCTGGCATCATGGAATCCACAATTCTCTCATCAGTCAAGAAAGTGGATGAAAAAGGATCATATGGAGTACCAAAATCTAATGAACGATCGACCGAAACGACCAACGATGATGATTTCAAATTCATCTCCCAAGCCATGTAGATTGATTGCTATGCCAACTCAATTGGGTTGGGTGGCATAAATTCATCCAATGTAACAACTTCAGAATCACATGTAGTCTTCCTTAAGCCAAATAGAGTGGAAGATATCATGTAGCAGGTCTCAATGTTTGCAATTTCTACCGACGTCGCAGGTAGCGATGACACAAAGGTTCCCATTAGGGAATAATCCTTTAAGAGTCCTACACCAATGTTTTGAAGTGCTAGTTGGGGTGCGTGAACTAATGGAACACTTCCAGTTACCTGGGCACTGGAGGCAAAGAATGAGAGTTGATTGATGACTATGATAACACCCTTATGAGGAAAGACGATCATTTGAAAATATGTAGAAACGATCACAGTCATAGCATATACCCATGGCCTTCTGAGTAAAATATTATAGTCAAGGGGTTCGTCAACGACCTCAACTTCAAAATTTAATGTTTTTTCCCCTAGTTCAACATGTAGGTTATTGATGATACCACAAGGCTTATATGTACGACCATCAAAATCTTTCAACGCCTTGGGCGATTGAGATAGGCGCGACGAGCCAAGTGACTTCCAGTAGTTTAGAGACATAATGCAGGTAGATTCTCCCTCATCAATAATAGTATGATGAACAAGGTGATTGAGAACATTTAATTGGATGGAGAATGCCAATTCTGCTCATAATTGTGGCACATAGCCCGTATGATTAAAGACTATAAGACTGGAATATATCGGATCGATTCCACAAATTGCTGACAACAAAGCCTGTTTTTGGGAGGGAAAATTTTGAAGTACCTAAAGCATCGACATAGCTAAAGGAGATTGAGCCAAATCTTAAACTATATTATAATTTTGAGTAGCTCGGGCTCGAGGATTGAATGTCGATTTATGGACGACTCCCTTTGGTGGCTTTATTGCTAACTCAGGAATTGAAGTTGGTGGAACAGATTTCATAGACAGATTCGTGGTCGAGGTAGTAGGTTGATGAGTAGCCTAAATACTATAATTTTTATTTTGTGTTGAAACCAAAACATCATTTTTTGGCTTCATGACAAATAGCATAAGCACTTGGGAACTAGAAGCTGGACCCGTAGCAACCAAATTTGTGTCTAGATTCAGAAATGGATCTGTCAACACAGTGGATGCATGCGAGGTCTTAATAAATTTTGAGACTTTGGCGTGGTGGTGATAGTCTCAAAAAAATTGCTCCTCATTACATATTATGCAAGGGTAACGAGGTTTCAAATTTCTAGTTTTTTTATCAGATGATCGTTCCTGCGGGGTTGAATTTTTCTTTTTCTTTGATTTCCCCTTTTTCTTACTTCTGGGTTGCTTATCACTTTTTCCTTTGTCAAATGACACGGCATGAATTTCAGAAGAAGGTGCAGGATCAAATGTAATAGAGTGATGTGTGGTTGCAATACTGATCATACCGTCGCCGACATGAGAGTCGTTAGATTGAGGAGGAAAAGTAAAATTATATCGCGGCGCATTGGGAATTTTATCATAGAGCATGCAAGATTGAGTATAAATCAAATCTAAGTATTGGGCATGATAAATGACCTAATATTCAGTGACGATGCCACCCTTAGCCACATCCTCGCTTATAGATGGTAATAAGGACTCAATGAACCACGCAGCAAGGAGCTGATCAGGAAAAAATGTCTTGACCATTCTACAACGACAATGCCACTCATGAATATGATCACAAATGTGAGTAGCATTAGTCTATTTAAAATTGGTCAAGAGTTCCGTTCCAGTTTCATATCATATGGGTAACTAGAAGTGGGCTAGAAAGGCAGTGGCTAAGGTAGTGAAATTATCAAATTAAGCTTTTGGTAACTCAATGTACCACTTCGCAGCTGGACTAGTGAGCGTGCGTTGGAAAAGACATAGTCGAACAGAGTCATAATTTAAGGAGTTAGATGAACACCACAAATGACAAGTCATAACATGCGTCAATGGGTATTTCCATGGGTTTCCATTGAACTTAGGAATATCTGAGGTTAATTTATGTGGTATCACCGGCCACCAAGGAGCATAGTTGATTGGATCATTAGTAAGCCAGTTTAAATTATCAGGTAATTCTAAAGTTTCAACAAAGGAAAACTGTCGATTTAAGTCAGGTTGATCATAGCCAGGGTATGATGGAATTGCTTGGGAAACAGGCCTTTGAATACCAGCATAAGGAATTTTTTGCTGGTAACCCAAATATGAGTTTTTTTTATAAGCAAACGCTTCAGGATTCTATTGACCAAAACCTGGGTAAGCTACCTGTTGTTGAAATGAGGGTTGTGGAATTTGCGCTTATGGCTCCCAAGGTATCTGTCCACCAAGATTATAACCCAAACTAGAATAGCTTGGATTTGGTTGTGAATAGGTAAAACCCGGTTGCGCCTCTAACATCCCATAATAGGGTAATCTAGCTTGTGAATAAATAATTTTGGATATAGGAGGTTGTTGTAAACCAGCTGAAGGATTTGGCATCTGAGGGCCCAATACTTGAGGTTATTGGGTGGAAGGACCCACCTAAGATAGTTGAGGTATAGAAATTTGAGCCTGTAATAGGGGTAAGGATGTATTAACAAGTGGAGTAGATGTGGGTGCAATAGGTTGAACCGGTTGATATGATTGCACAATCATTTGTGGTTGAACAAGCAGAATAGGTTTCCACTGAAAAACAGTCATTCCGACATTAGGATGACCATATAACGATGGAGTAATGTCAAAATGGGTGACCATAGGTTGCCCCCCAACATGAGGAGTATAATAAGAAGGAATATATCTCTCTCCAAATGTTGGGAGCCTAGTTGGCATGGTACTAGATGGAATATACCTAGATGGACCAGCTTGATATTGCATTGAAGATGTATATAAAGGATCAAGCCATTCAGTACTCATTAGAGATGTACCAGATAGAATATGAGATGATGACAGTGGTGAATTCCATTGGTTTGAGGATGCACCAGAAAAGGTTCCAGATAAATATTGGTAACCAAGTGGGATGGAAGGACCACCATATAAATGTGAATCTGGTGATGTGGTGAAAATTGATGGGGTAGTGACAGTAGGTGCTGTCACAACTAGAATATATGATACAACTGAATATTTTGTCTCATCCATGGTCATACGACCCAATGTATACCCTACAGGATCTATAGGAACTCAAATTGGCAGAAGATAAAAGAAAGAAGTGTGAGATGATTGAGGAAAAGTTTCGTAAAGCTAAAGCTCCAATCCAAAATGAGTTGGAGTCGAAGGTGTTTCATCTTGTGGTATTTATTCAATCGAAATCAAACCAGGTATAAGGATTTCGTCGTCAGGCCTGAATTATATTTCATGTGGTTGACTGCACGATATGAGAGACTCAATGGCTAAAATCAATTGTGGAGAAACCGATACAAGAACAACTTCTGGTTGTTCAACTTCAGGATCTAGATGTTCTGGTAAAATAACGATGGGATCCGGATCAACTTCCAATTGAAAAACATCGGGTTCGAGAGGTATGGTTTCACTGGTTGGATGGATTGTGACCACAAGTAGCTGTGAGGACTCCATCTTGAAAAAGTGGATGAAACAGGATTTGTAGAAACAACTCGGGATGACTCTGGTATATGTGAGGATAATGTCGCACCAGAGGTACTAATAGTACTGGTTTCGGTAGAACGATGTCGCCTTCACCGACCAGAAATTCCTTCCTATGGTAAAGGTGGTTTAAGTTCTATTCTACATGAACGACGGGTAAAGGGTTGTTCTTATTCCATGATGACTTATTTATTTTATGAAAAAAATGAATAAACAAAATAAAAGGGTAATTCTAGGAAAAAGTTTTACCAAGTAATTGTGAACTGCACAATATCTCCAAGAAGTATGGGTAGGAAATCTCCCTGAATGTTGTGTATGGTGTATCACAAGTTACAAGGCAGCTGACTCATATACCTATGGATGGATAGAAACCTAAAGTTATCTTCCCAAATATACCCGAAAGTACTACGAGGCCCAAGCCTATATTAGTGATGTCTAATGCGAAACTGCACAGTGAGAGCACCCACTTATACTTTTCGTACTAGAACACTGCTCTATATACCCAAAGGTACATGGATGAGCTTCGATATATTTACGAATGTGGAGTGAGGTATCACACTCAAAATGTATCGTAGAAAATTTAGCAACAGATGCTATGTTTAATTTAACTGGAACACATCTCTAGCCTAGACCTTCTAAATGTTATCATTAATGTTCCAATGCTTTCTTAGGTAAATTGATGTAAATTTTATGTTGATCTTGTTTAAAAGTTTTTCTTTGAGGTTCACAGTGTGATGTGATGGAAATTCCTAAAGATGAAAACTAAATGATAAGAAAACTTTTCAATTTAGATTTTTCATTGAAAATCCTAGCTACTAAGGGAAAGAGTAATCAGTTTTTGAGAAAACACCAAAGAGGAAAAACTAAATGTAGCTTTATTAACCTGTTCCCATGCAACACACACAATTCACTATATGCACATGCATGTTTTTCTTTCCATCTCCCTTAATGTGAATGAAAGAAAGGAAACTATATGCATTAATCAATAAAATAAGTGTTTTCTTCTTTGAGAAACGAGGAATGAAACAACAATTTCTCTTTTAGTAAAATGAAGAATAGAACTACAATTTTCCTATAGGAAACGAGGAATAGAGCAATTTCCTTTTCAAAAAAAAATTTGATATAATGTAGAAATGAAATACTTTGAATTTGATTTGCCAATGATAAAGAAAAACACCAAACAGACATTGAAAAATTTTACTTTTCAAAGGAGGAAGAACGGGAAACTTTACTGGTTTCTAAGAGGTATGAGACATCTGAGAATACAGCAAACAAGTGGCTGAGAATGATAGCAATGAAAAATTTAGATGGAATTTGGTTGGTTGAGGGGCCAACGCGGTCTCTAAGGGGAGATAGTGCATTGCAGAGCACCACTAAGTGGGAGACACTGCACTACAGTGCACTGTGTCTTAACCAACAGTGAGTTGGGCACAGCAAGGATTGAAAAACCAAGAAACAAAACATAGTTATAATGCAATTATTTCATTCAAATGACTAATAAATAAAATTATATGCTACTGATGAGGATAAATAGAGGCAAAAACACCATGAATGATAGGATACTCCCGAGTGGAGTCGCCAATTTTTTATGCATAATTGTGATCTACGGATAAACCAAATTCCCTAAGTGTGGTGTTTGTCACTTAAAACAATAGAGGAATGAATAACTATCACTTTCTCTAAAACAAGTAGATATACAGAATGATAAATGATCCTACTTTTGATTCAATCGCTTCTCCTTCTCCTTCCATCGTTGTAGTCATCACTCTCAATCCAACTGAAGTCGCTAGATCGATTCCTGCAAACACAAACAGAGAACAACAAACATCATGCAATATACAAGATATCTACCTACATTACTCAAATAAAACCGATTATATCTGAAATACATACATCATTTAAGAATACATAGCATAATAAATAGAGACATATGTATGAGAAAATGAACAACAATCTTTATTAAAGAGTAGAAGGGGAAGGTTACAACCAATGGATCGATTTGTTGTCAACTTGCTCCAGCTTCATTCCAGCCTCATCACACCCAACATCATACTAGCAACATATCAGTACTTTCACTCTCTTATCACATGAGAATCCAACATCATAAATTTACCAAAATTATTCCTTTTCGAACACTAGAATGAGTGCTCAATTTATAGGGAAAATGATGGTAGTTTCTCAATGAATGACTTTCTAATAATAGGCAAGACATGTTCCCAAGTTCAGAGGTGTTATATGGACACTTGGATTCAAGTTTTGACACATATGGACTCTTCTAGAAGGCACTAGCCATGTGGAAATTCCCAAAACAATGAGAATTATGCTCCCAAGTGACCAATGCAGCCTTGAGTGTCGGGAAGTGCACAACGATGCATCCTTGAATGGAGGATTTGGCACTACAATGTAGTTAGTCCCTTTAGAGACTGTGTTGGTGAGTCAATAGGTGATATAACATATACTTCAAACCTTAGAAACATCACAATAAAAGGCATGAATGAAATATTATTCTCTTAGGGCATGTAGCAACTGAAATATAAGGGGATGATAGACCCTATTTCATTGGTCCTGGGGAAGATGTCTAGTTTAACCAGGTCATGGGAGATGATGCCCAAATTGGCCTATAACACCATGTTTCATTCTTAAATAAGGTTATTGGTAATAAGATTCCAATTCAAGCAATATTTCCAGAACTTGAATAATATGGAAAAATCATATTAGATCCTGAATTAGTCATAAAATAAGAAGTTGACAACTATGAAATCGATCAATTTTAGAGCATCTCATTAAGTGGAAGAACTTACCTACTGAAGATTCCATGTGGGAGGATGATAATTTTATATCGAAGCATCCAAGAATAATCAAGTGTTCAGGACAACACTCTTTTGAAGGAGGGGCATGTTAGGTCCTTATAATACTAGCGTAGCCCCTTTATTGTTATTGTTAGTGTATCCCCCTATTGTTCTTATGCACATGTACCGCCCATATCATTATCGTTATGCCCCATATAATCCTACTATCATTATTGTTGTGTCCTTACATTATTATTGTTATGTATGATATAATTATATTGTAGCCCCTTAAACTCCTATATATAAAAAGGAGGTATAGTAATCTGCATCATTTAGGAATTGTTCATTTATGTTATTGTTGATGGGAAAAGTTGTATTGCCAACAACAAGGGGGGTCTCCCCAGTGAAAGGTCCCAATTAGACCTCACACCGTTTGGGATAGGAGCCCCATCCAGTATGTGGGCATCGTTGCCGCCATGATTGTTTCCACTCTTGGTTGTCGAATGAGAAGATGATGGAGGAGAGGCGAGGATGAAATGACCAATCATCAAAATCAGCCCAAGATTAATGAACCATAAACAAAGATGCAAGCAAGTCTAAGCAAAAAAAAATAAAAGGGGATATGCCATAACTGGGATCAGTGAGCCGAAAAACTAGTCAGACATATATGAAAGAAAACACGCCAAAATTTAACTGCAAATTATTTCACAATATATTACCACCGTGGCAAGGAAAAATAAACACTAATCCAAAAGCAGACATACATACAACCACTGACAAAATAGTTCATAACCGATGGTATGCATGAAATCAAACGTACAACTTAATGAAGCACTAGAAAGCTAGTACTATCACCACAAACAAGCACTTGAATCAGTTTCGGGAAGGAGAATATATTATTAATGCTGCTGCAACGCCAAATACATTTTTACAACTCATTAAAACCCAATAGTGGAACATGGGATGTTCATCTCAATGCATGATACAAAACCCTAGCCTCGCTACCCCTCTTTCTACTTGATACCAAGAGCCAGGTGCCTTTAGCTCTCTAGCAATAGTTCCTCTATCATACTAGCTTTCATCGTCGAGCTAAAAGTCCTTGTCTCCTTTTCCCGAAGTTGTATGTATAGGCTGAGATGACTCTTGAGTTGCCCTTGACTCTTGGCCTTCCCGACTTTTGGGCTAGTTTGAAACTTAGGGAAATCTGTGACCTGCGACCTCGAGCAATCCACAACCTGCGACCTCGAGCAATCCACGACCTGCAACCTCAAGCAATCCGCGACCTGCGACCTAGAAAAATTTGCGATCTGTGACTTGAAGTTTTGTCCCTTCTGCATTCTTCTTTCGGTGATCTCTGGATTTCACAGCAAGATGCCTTTTCTTGCATATCAGTTCCGTGCACGTGACTGGGTTCCTTTGGACTTAAAGTGAGGTTCTTGGGAATCTTGTAAGGATCCACCTTCCTTACTGGAGCAAACCCCAGATCTTGCCATGCAATTCACCGGCTCCTACTTGTAGACAATTTAACACGGGTCATATTTACTTAAAATAAAATCGATGTTTGAAACACATGTAATCAACCAAAGGTGGTTTTAACAAATAGTAAATTTAGACCCCTGTGTGTTCTTGTTTTGCGCCCCGCAATGTTGCATGTGCAGCCCGGAAATGGTATCATTATTCCAAATCCTTCTCAAAAGATCTTCGAAGACAGACATTGATGCTCTTTATTTCAGTCTTTCCTTCAGTTTATGATTGCCTCCTGCATTACCTGATTAACCTTTGGTGGTTCTTGATGCGTGCCTAAATCTTCCTGTACCTTTGAGAAAACGCAATTCCCTTAACCACCATCATATTTTTGATGGCTTCTCGTAGAGACTCTTTATGGGTATTTATGAAAACTCATGGCCTGTGTCGAATTTAACCCAAACACGAAAACCTCTTCTTGTACCAAGGAATAGCCATTCCTTTACCCAGTTCTCCCCACCATAGTGCCTCCTTCCACTTTCATTTGGCTAAAGAGTAGCGATAAGAACGACATATGCAACACTTTCATGGGGCTAGCCGTTTTACCCATAAATGAATAACACATGCGCTGGGGGTCATGCTACATAGTTTGCAATGTATCTGGTGTATTGTCGCCATGCTCCTCCAAAACAATTTATTACACATTATAGGTAATCATCCGATGGTGTCCAACCACCAAGATACGTCCTCAAAGAGAGGCTCCATGTGTTCTCGTAAGTTTTATCATCTTTGGGACATAAAAAAAATAAAAAAAAATTATAAAACGCCCATCCTTTAGTAAGCAATGATTTTGCATGAGGTCGCAAATCCAGCATGAAGGTTGCATGGTCGGAGGGTTGTACCCGGTTATGGATCTACTTTTTACCGACCCTACGACTTGGCAACCATGCAGGTCACATATTCACATCTCCCGATAGGTCGCATCATGTGTTCACACCTTAGGCTTGCGACTCAGCGACTGGCGAGGGAAGTTGTGACTTGTAAAGATCGCATAGTCGTTGTTCATGGTAGGTCTCACTTTTCCTTCATGCCTCTAGTTCGTGACTTGTATAAATATACGACTTGAAGAGGTCGCATAGTCATTGTTCTTGGTACGTCGCATTTTGCCTTCGTTCCTCCGGTTCGCGACTTCATGACTTGTAGAAATCTGCGACTTGAAGAGGTCACATAGTTGCATTTGGGATGGGTCGCACTTTTCATCGCTGCAGAAGAAGTGTGACTATGCGACCCAATCGCACAACGTTCCCTGCTACCCATTTTGAACCATGCACAACTTGCATCTCTTTCTTTTGACCATGGAAATGGACGGGCTTGAGCAGGCCAAGGCGATGATTGAAGAAGAAAAATATTTGGCGTGTTATCTCGAGTCTGAGCAGCCCATGGTGGACTCATCCATGAAGGTCAACCTTTACAAGAGCTATCGGAAATATAACAGAAGTCGATTGCATTAACAGCAGCAAGGCCTCTGGATAAATCTATAGGTGGACAGTCGCACAGTAAATTTGATCACAAGCGGGTTCTTTGTATTTATCCTTTGTTTCATTATGTAAAGCCTCAGGCTTTAACTTAAAGTCGCTTCCATTTATGTGCATTTCAAATCAGACAAGAAAAGTGTATAAGCGTTGAGGCCATTTTGCCCAAACTCCTCCGTTTTCATTCTGAGCTAATCATGAGGTCCACCTCTTCGATGGCACATCTCGTATATCACCAGGGTCATCATGCACATCACACAATGGAGGCTCGACCCCTAGTATGCTGGCTCATATAACAATTATTATTGGAAGGTTTCCGCCAAATTGCAACCAGCCCCTCTTCACTCACGGGCTTCCAACAGATACAGTTTGCAAAATCCCTTATAACTCTAACACGAGTACCAAATCTTGAAATAGGGACCATCTGGGCGATCTGCTACAAATATTTCTCCCTTGATTCTGCAACTCCTGCTCCACCCCCACGAGTTCTAAATCTACCATAGTGTAAGATAAGCGATTCCTGTCTGTATTTCCTCCAAGTTTCCACGATGCATATGTGTTCATGCCGTGCGGAAGCTTTTTTTTTGGACTTCGCGCCATATGTGTATTTGGGTAATCAATAAGGCACGTTTCATGGAGACGGCTTTATGCCGAGGCTGTATCATGAGCTTTTATCAAATATTTCTTAATGCACGGCCTTAATAAATCCCTCAAGTGGTTAGGGCTACCCTTTGTTTGCATGTAGCAACAAAACTTATCGCTAGTGCGTGAGAAAACTACTTTGATGGCATGTGATACGGTATGAGAGATGAAACCTTGCGGCTAGATTTTCCATTTTACCGTGATTTGTGTCTATTAATATGTATCCAAATAATACCTTTCTAATTTTAATTTCACTCAATATAATACCGGCCTCCAAAGGATTTTAGAGGGAATTTTCCATGTGCTTAACATCCCTCAAACCAAAATTAACGGCAAGACATAATGTCATTAGAATCCAGTTAATTTCAGGAATATATACCCTCCCATGTTAATGATTGAAAAAGTCCCTGTGATCATTTCTTGGCTTGCAACTCCAATCATAGGCCATCTAACAGTTTCTGGCACTGAAAATAAATATCCAATTGGATTAGCACATTGATGATGTTGTGAGATGTAAGTAGCTTGACCCATGTAAGCTAAAATCAAGGCAGGATAAACCATAAAAGTGAAAGTGATCTTTATTGATAATTGTGAAAAGTGCCCAAGATCTGCAAACATTGCCTCTGAACCTGTGATACATAATAGAATGCCACCCAAAGACTTCCATCCTCCAGACTGGGTCTTCCTCATAAACTTGCACATAGCATATGGAGAGAGTGCAAGATAAATTTTCGGGTTCCAGTAATAATGCTATATAGACCGAGTGTACTGATACATAGAATCCAAATCATAACAATTGGGGAAAAGATGAAACCTATCCGATGTGTCCCATAGTGTTGCATTGCAAAAAAGGCAAACCAATATACAACATGAAATAGGAACCAATACATATTTACATAGGTGTTCCGTCACAACAAATTCAAAGCCCGAGACTGAAGAATACACAGAAATGGTTGGAGTTAGCACACCATCTCCAATAACCATACAAGTGCCCAGCAAAGCTACAACCAGCAGCGGAGACTAAAGGCTTTTATGCTTTTCAAGAATCTTTCTTATTCTTGACCCCTTCCTTGTGTCAGGAGGAGGTTCCTTTTTATATGTCGAAATTTCCTTATCAGAAGTTTGGCGTTTTGGCAGCAAGATAACTTTGGCATGCCTACATAATAGAGAATACAATGCAAAAGCCCCACCTTCTCCATTGTCATCAGCTTTCAACACTATAAAGACATACTTGAATAAAGGCACCAAAGTTAATGTCCATAAGACAAAGGACAATGCTCCAAGTATCTCTTCATTTTTTTCGGAGTGTTGAATGTCTTCAGCAAAAGTACTTCTGAAGACATAGAGTGGAGAGATACTTAAATCGCCATGGACAACACCAAGACTCTGATATGCCAAGGTCAGAACACTCTTCCAGGATTCTTATATTTCCCAATGAAATGAGTCTAATTATCCGATGTGCATCAGTGAATAATTTTGTTGCATCAGCAATCATGAACAGTTCTTCCCTTGATCCTTTATTTGAATAAACATACACCACACCATCCTCCATTCGAAAATAATGTTCACTTGCTCCTCCTTCTCACTTTTTGGCGTATCCTGGTCCTCTGCCTTGTTGAGGTCTTTAATTGTAGACTTAGTTCTCATCCCCATATGGACAGAGTATGAAAGTGTCATGTTCCGCAACTGTGCCCTTGTTGTTTTAGTTTTAGTTTCTTTTTCTCAGTGTGGTGATGACATTGTTGGGTATATCATGTGTTGGATTGAACTGCATGAAACATTATAATATCAGTTAGTTCATAGTTAGCTTTTAGAGAATGATGCCCCCTAGCTAATTTATATGAGCTTGGTGAAGTACCCAAACAGCATGCCAAAATGATCCATGGTGGCTTTTAATGGATATACTTAACACCCAGAAAAGTTTCCATTCAAGTTCGTGCATGATGACCCCCCCTGCACATGGCGTGGTTGTGGCAAAACTATCTTTTCATGATGGTGAGAAGGTTTACGAGGGGCTGGGAATAGGTCACGGGGATGTCACTGACTACAGGAGGGGTCCAAAAACCTTAATGGCTAAGCGAGTAGAGGGGGACCTGAAATTTTGAATACACCCAAAATTTTGGGTGGTGTTGTAGTGGCTACAAAAAATGGCGAACCACTGGTGGAATCCAACACCTCTGTCAACATCCCAAAAATATTCTGAGTCTAGATAGGTATGCAAGGGTAAATTGAACAAGCTCTATGGGTATTTTTTGGTATTACTTTGACCTTTACAAATATGCCCAGTTCTTGTGCCTCAGTTAGGTCTCGTTACTCAGAACGCGTCAAAGTGGAATTTCATGGATGCGAGTGGTTGGTTGATGATGCAGAGAGCAAGGCAGTGAGCTTATTATATTTAGAATTTTAAAATAAGTTTCTGGTGTTGCTCTGTTGCCAGCAGGTCTGGACAGTACCCTGGCAGAATCACTTCAAGAAATCACAAACGTTGCTCCACTGCCAACGAGCCTAGTTAGTACCCCGGCGGAGTCGGTGCATTACCTCTCTGTGCAGGAAGCCTTTCTCAATCCTTTACCCTTATTTTTTCATGTTCTTGTAGCACTTATTTTCATGTGCTTGTGGCACTTACTTTTCATGGGCGGATGAGGGATCCCAACTTATTTTACGGGCAAGAGAGGTTGTTTCTTGTTTGATAGAAACTGAAAGATATCCTGATTTTGGTTTTCCCTCATGCCAGGCCTTCACATCCCATCTACCACCCACAAGCGAATAGTGCAAAATAGATCATATGTTCGAGACTATGTTGAGCACAAGGCTCAGGTTACGGGTATAGGCCATTCAAACACGTTAAGGTTCCCCACAAGCAGCCGGCTCGTATCTCCCTGGCTAATGAATTTAAACTCATGGGAAATATATTGAGAATGTGACTTTAATGACCTGTCCTGAGAGAAGCTACCTCTTAAGGTAACCATCACAACCTCACGCAAACAATGGAGTTAGGGTTTCAGCAATCAGGGGAAAACAAGTAAGAAATATCATCAGGAATTTGATGTGTGCAAAGAGGTAAAAGAAATCCATCCAGCTTTAAACCCGTGCAAGGGGGAGTAATAAGGCTATTCCGGGCACCGAGGGTTTCAAGGCCCCGGGGTTCAATGAGGGCTCATGTAGTGGTATGCAATGTATGGAAAATTACATAGCTATCTCAACAAATAGTGCAAATGATGTGTGGAAGAATTCATACAACGTGATGAAACAGACAAGGCTTATGACGCAATGTAATGCCATGTGTGAGAAAGACCAACTAGTTGCAAGTTGGAAACAAGGCAAGGCACATGCAGTGATTATTTGACTATTATGCAGCAATAAGAAAATTGGAAGAAAATGAGTGCAACATAAACAGATAATTATAATGCATAAACTACTGACCACAAGAAAAGACAACAAGCATAATATTAAACCATAAATCAAAACCTTAGCAAGTAAACGTAATTAACAACTTGATTAACAAAATTTTATTAGCATATCCTAGCTAGCCTAAACCTAAAACCCTAGTTTAACCAAAGAGTCAATCGGGTTATGTGAAATCAGCTTTCTAGTGCACCCACCTCATTAGTTCATGTCCACCAATAACAATAGTGTTCGCAATCAGAGCGAGCTTACAAAATTTTGCACCAACAAAAAGACTTACCTAAAGAGCATGTGCTACAATAAGAAGGTCATGGCTACTTACCAAAGAACGTGCCAGAATGGATTGTTCAAGCTGAATTGCACTTTCATCCTAATACACAGAAATATGTACTCAAAATCTAAAATTATTTAAAAATGACACACATCCACCCATGCACAAACTTAGTTCTCTTAGGTCTCACAGAAGCGGGGGAAGACATTGCCTACTTGTAGGTATATTCATCGGATAGGGCCGGGAAAACCAGTTGGGAATCTCATCATGGTGTTAAGGAGGATTAATTTGATGGAATGGAAAAAATAGGCATTTTCCAGGTCAATTTGAGGTGCTTGTGAATCCAAGTGCAGAAACCCTAATTTTGAACAACCTATTTCGACGTTGTTCCCAGGATTCGCCAAGGATGTGAGAATCTGAAGTAACTGTCAGTGGAGGCTGAAATGCCTCACTGTCCTATACCAACTCTGGACCTTCGAGTGGGGGGCCTTCAAACTTTGATGGTTTCATGAGATTAATTGGCGAACGGATGTGATCATTAATTATGGTGATTGGAAAAATGTCAGTGGGCTTTATATCAATTCAGCCAAATTTTTGCGTACTAAAAGATTGACAATCCAATGTATTAGATTCTTTAGATTTCCCAGGATGGGGTGAATTGACTGGAAGATTTTCAGGCAGTAGAGAGGTTTTCCAAACATCACACGCTTGCACCTGAGTGTGACTGGTAATGGCTGGGCAACAACTTGAAATTTTAGGGACAATGGCCAATGTTTACCTTCCAGTGAATAAATTAGGGTATATCGGTTGTTGCATACCGGTCATTAGGTAATAGAGATCTGTGCTCAAGGAAATATCACTTGACTGGAAGACCTGCTCGGATGAGTTGACATCCAACACAGTTATGTTGTGAGGAGTGTGATACGTGGGAGATGTCATTTCAGAAACCATAATTAGAGGAACCATAGTTGGACTTGTTTGAGGGGTCTCACCAGGATCGTAAGAACTTTAGGTAATAGCCAGCAAAAGCTGAATTGCTTCGATTTCCTAATGGGTCCTTGAATCTTCACAAAGCGGATCATCAAATTCCAGTGGCTTCACATGGTCGACAAAAAGATACGAGTGACAGTCCTCAGCATTATGAGTGAATATGTTTTCAGATAAGCAGTTATCACTGGAGCCATCAGTTTGATCAGGTTGGGTACCTGGCACGTTATGCTTCACAGGAGTTAACATTTGGGATGAATTGGTAAAAGAAACGTCTTGAAGTTTCCTAAACAAGAAGTCACTCCTTTGGTTGTTTAAAGATTTTGGATGAAAAAGATCAGACATAAGGGATTCATCAATTTCGTAATGTGATTGTGAAACACCACCTGCGTGCTTATGATTGTTGCCAATACCAGTATAAGAAAATTTTGAATGACTTGAAGAAATTACTGGTGTGGTGGAATCATGAAATAAATTAGGGAATAATGAAAGAAAAGATTCGGAAGCAGGGGTATCAACTGTACAAGGGCCTTCCTCACACACATCAGTGTCATCCAGAGAGGTCAATGATTTAATGTGCCCATCATGATCTAATGATTCTTTAGGGAAATCAACTTTTCCCAAGAAAAGACTCAATTTATTATCAGTATGAGAATGAGATTTAGAATTGTACCCAGGCAAACATTCGGTGGACTCAAGATAGGTTTCATTGACAGGGAGAGATGTTAGGCCAGTATGCTTTTCAAACTCCAATTTGACAGAGTGTGTGAAATATTTCGGGACAAAATCTGAACAACTCACAACATGAAGATCATCATAACAGTTGCTAGGATCAGGCTTGGTTGTCAATTGAAATTGTTCTAGGGAAACGAAAACCACGTGTCAAAACTGTTCAATTAAATATGTCCAATCGACATCCCTTTCTGGGAACTCAACACAAAAATTAACAAACCTGATAGAAAACTCCTCTATAGATTCTTGAGGTTCCATTCTGATCTCATTTAACTTCATTAATACATTTTGAAAATCGTACCTGTGAAAAGCTTGTTGTAATTCACCAGCGAGCCATTTGAAGGAATGGATGGAAGCTGTCAGCAATGTGCAGCACCATTTCTCAGCACGACCTTCGAGAGTGAGGGAGAAAAGCACGCAAGCCAACTCCTCGTCGTCAATTTCATAACACTCACAAAACTCATATAAATCCAAAGGGTGCTTGGTTATGGAAACTCCGTTTTCACCATCGAATTTTAACTGGGACAAGTGATACATAGGTTCATCGAGGATTGAGCAGCGAGAATCAGATAAATCCGATAAACATCTCAGGAGAATGATTTGGGGATGAGCCATTACATATATGAGACTAACTGCAGGCTCTAAGGGCTCAGCTTGTCATCTGGCCCTCCTTCTAACGCCAAATTTTTGACGGGAAAAGTTGTACTGCCAACAAAAAGGGGGGTCTCCCCAGTGAAAGGTCCCAATTAGACCTCACACCATTTGGGAAAGGAGCCCCATCCGGTATGTGGGCCCATTTGCTGCCATGATTGTTTCCACTCTTGGTTGTCGAATGAGAAGATGATGGAGCAGAGGCGAGGATGAAATGAGTAATCAGTGAAGCAAAATCAGCCCAAGATTAAGGAACCATAAACAAAGATGCAAGCAAGTCTAAGCAGCAAAAAATAAAATGGGATATGCCGTAACTGGGATCAGTGAGCCGAAAAAATAGTCAAACATACATGAAAGAAAACATGCCAGAATTTAACTGCAAAGTAGTTCAAAATAGATTACCGCTATGGCAAGGACAAATAAACATTAATAAAAAGAATACATACATACAACCACTGAGAAATATTTCATAATCGATGGTATGCATGAAAGTAGACGTACAACATAATGAGGCACTAGACAGCTAGTACTATCACTCCAAACAAGCACGTGAATCAGTGTAGGGAAGGAGAATATATTATTAATGATGCTGCAATTCCAAATACATGTTTAAAACTCATTAAAACCCAATAGTGGAACATGGGCTATTCATCTCAATGCATGATACAAAACCCGAGCCTTGCTACCCCTATTTCTACTTGATACCAAGAGTCGAGTGCCTTTAGCTCTCTAGCAGCAGTGCCTCTATCATATTGGCTTTCATTTTCGAGCTAAAAGTTCCTGTCTCCTTTTCCCAAAGTTGTATGTATAGGCTGAGATGACTCTTGAGTTGCCCTTGACTCTTGGCCTTCCCGACTGGTGGGCTAGTTTATGACTTAGGGAAATCTACGACCTGCGACCTCGAGCAATCCATGACCTGCAACCTCAAGCAATCCACAACCTGTGACCTCAAGCAATCCGTGACATGCGACCTAGACCAATCTGCGATCTATGACTTGAAGTTTTGTCCCTTCTGCATTCTTCTTTCATTGATCTCTGGATTTCACGGCAAGATGCCTTTTCTTGCATATCAATTCTGTGCACGTGACTGGGTTCCTTTGGACTTAAAGTGAGTTTCTCGAGAATCTTGTAAGGATCCACCTTCCTTACCAAAGCAAACCCTAGATCTTGCCATGCAAGTCACTGGCTCCTACGTGTAGACAATGTAACACGGGTCATATTTACATAAAATAAAATCAATTTTTGAAACACATGTAATCAGCCAAAGGTGGTTTTAACAAATAGTAAATTTAGACCCCTGTGTGGTCTTGTTTTGCGTGCCACAATGTTGCGTGTGCAGCTCGTAAATGGTATCATTAGTCCAAATCCTTCTCAAAATATCTTCAAAGACAAACGTTGTTGCTCTTTATTTCGGTCTTTCCTTCAGTTTATGATTGCCTCCCGCATTACATGATTAACCTTTGGTGGTTCTTGATGCGTGCCTAAATCTACCTGTACCTTTGAGAAAATGTGATTCCCTTATCCACCATCATATGTTTGATTGCTTCTCATAGAGACTCTTTATGGGTATTTATGAAAACTCATGGCCTGTGTTGAATTTAACCCAAACACGAAAACCTCTTCTTGTACCAAGGAATAGCCATTCCTTTACCCGGTTCTCCCCACCATAGTGCCTCCTTCCACTTTCATTTGGCTAAAGAGTAGCGATGAGAACGACATATGCAACACTTTCAAGGGGCTAGCCTCTTTACCCATAAAATAATAACGCATGCGCTGGGGGTCATGCTACGTAGTTTGCAATGTATCTGGTGTATTGTAGCCACACTCCTCCAAAACAATTTATTACACATTATAGGTAATCATCAGATGGTGTCCAACCACCAAGATAGGTCCTCAAAGAGAGGCTCCATGTGTTCTCATAAGTTTTATCTTCTTAGGGACGTAAAAAAAAATTTTAAAAAATAATAAAACACCCATCCTTTAGTAAGAAATGATTTTGCATGAGGTTGCAACCCCAGCATGGAGGCTGCATGGTTGGAGGGTTGCACCCGGTTATGGATCTACTTTTGCCCAACCCTGTGACTTGGCGACCATGCAGGTCGCATAGTCACAGCACCCGATAGGTTTCATCCTATGTTCACACCTTAGGCTTGCGACTCAGCGACTGGCGAGAGAAGCTGTGACTTGTAAAGGTTGCATATTCATTGTTCCTGGTAGGTCACACTTTGCCTTCATGCCTCCAATTCGCAACTTCGCAACTTGTAGAAATCTATGACTTGAAGAGGTCGCATAGTCGCATTTGGGATGGGTCGCACCTTTCATTGCTGCAGAAGAAGTGTGACTGTGTGACCTGATCGCACAACGTTCCCTGCGACCCATTTTGAACAATGCGCAACCTGCATATCTTTTTGTTAACCATGGAAATGGACGGGCTTGAGCAGGCCGAGGCAAGGATTGAAGAAGAAAAATATTTGGCGTGTTATCCCAAGTCTGAGTAGCCCATGGTGGACTCAGCCATAGAGGTCAAATTTTACAAGAGTTGTCGTGAAATATAACAGAAGCCAATTGCATTGATGGCGGCAAGGCCCCTAGATAAATCTGTAGGTGGAAATTCGTACAGTAACGTTGATCACAAGCATTTTTTTTGTATTTATCCTTTGTTTCATTATGTAAAGCATCGGGCTTTAACTTAAAGTCACTTCCATTTATGTGCATTGCAAACTGGACAAGGAGAGTGTATAAGCATTGAGGCCATTTGGCCCAAACTCCTCCATTGTCATTCTGAGCTAATCATGAGGTCCACCTCTTCAACGGCGCATCTCGTATATCACTGGGGCCATCATGCACATTGCACAATGGAGGCTCAACCCCTAGCATGTTGGCTCATATAAAAATTCTTATTGGAAGGTTTCCGCCAAATTGCAACCATCCCCTCTTCACTCACGGGCTACCAATAGATACGGTTTGCAAAATCCCTTATAACTCTAACACAAGTACCAAATCTCGAAATAGGGACCATCTGGGTGATCTGCTGCAAATATTACTCCCTTGATTCTGCAACTCCTGCTCCACCCCCACGGGTTCTAAATCTTCCATAGTGTAATATAATCGATTCATGGTTGTCTTTCCTCCAAGGTTCCATGACGTATATGCGTTCATGCCGTGCGGAAGCTTTTTTTGGACTTCACACCATATGGGTATTTGGGTAACCAATAAGGCATGTTTCATGGAGATGGCTTTATGCCCAGGCTGTATCATGAGATTTTATCAAATATTTCTTAATTTGCAGCCTTAATAAATCCCTCAAGTGGTTAGGGCTACCCTTTGTTTGCATGTAGCAACAAAACTGATCGCTAGTGCATGAGAAAACTGCTTTGATGGCACATGATGCGGTATGAGAGACAGAACCTTGCAGCTGGATTTTCCATTTTACTGTGATTTGTGTCTATTAATACATAGCCAAATAATACCTTTCTAATTTTAATTCCTCTCAATATAATACCAGCCTCCAAGGGAGTTTAGAGGGAATTTTCCATGTGCTTAACATCCCTCAAACCAAAAGTAACGGAAAGACATAATGTGATTAGAATCCAGTTGATTTTAGGAATATATACCCTCCCATGTTAATGATTGAAAAATTCCTTGTGATCATTGCTTGGCTTGCAACTCCAATCATAGGCCATCTAACAGTTTCTGGAACAGAAAAGAAATATCTAATTGGATTAGCACATTGATTATGTTGTGAGATGTAAGCAACTTGACCCATGTAAGCTAAAATCAAGGCAGGATAAACCATAAAAGTGAAAGTGATCTTTATTGATAATTGTGAAAAGTTCCCAAGATATATGAACATTGCCTCTGAACCAGTGATACATAACAGAATGCCACCCAAAGACTTCCATCCTCCAGACTGGGTCTTCCTCATAAACTTGCACATAGCATATGGAGAGAGTGCAAGATAATTTTTTGGGTTCCAGTGAATAATGTTATATATACCGAGTGTACTAATACATAGAAGACAAATCATAACAATTGGGGCAAAGATGAAACCTATCCGATGTCTCCCATAGTGTTGCAGTGTAAAAAAGGCAAACCAATATACAACATGAAATAGGAACCAGTACATATTCACGTAGGTGTTCCGTCACAACAAATTCAAAGCCCAAGACTGCAGAATACACAGAAATGGTTGGAGTTAGCACACCATCTCCAATAACCATACAAGTGCCCAGAAAAGCCACAACTAGCAGTGCAGACTGAAGGCTTTTATGCTTTTCAAGAATCTTTCTTATTCTTGACCCCTTCCTTGTGTCAGGAGGAAGTTCCATTGTATATGTTGAAAGTTTCTCATCAGCAGTTTGGTGTTTTGGCAGTATGCTAACTTTGGCGTGCCTACATAACAGAGAATACAATGCAAAAGCCCCACCTTCTCCTTTGTCATCAGCTTTCAACACTATAAAGACATACTTGAATAAAAGCACCAAATTTAATGTCCAGAAGACAAAGGACAATGCTCCAAGTATCTCTTAATTTTTTTTGGAGTGTTGAATGTCTTCAGCAAAAGTACTTCTGAAGACATAGAGTGGAGAGATACTTAAATCTCCATGGACAACACCAAGACTCTGATATGCCAAGGTCAGAACACTCTTCTAGGGTTATTATATTTCCCAATGAAATGAGTCTAAGTATCCAATGTGCATCAGTGAAGAATTTTGTTGCATCAGCAATCATGAATAGTTCTTCCCTTAATCCTTTATTTGAATAAACATACACCACACCATCCTCCATTTGAAAATAATGTTCACTTGCTCCTCATTCTCACTTGTTGGCGTATCCTGGTCCTCCGCCTTGCCGAGGTCTTCAATTGTTGACTTAGTTCTCATCCCCATATGGACAGGGTATGAAAGTGTCATGTTTCGCAATTTCGCCCTTGTTGTTTTAGTTTTAGTTTCTTTGCCTTGATGTGGTGATGACATTGTTGGGTATATCATCTGTGGGATTGACCTGCATGAAACATTATAATATCAATTAGCTCACAGTTAGATTTTAGAGAATGATGCCCCCCAACTAATTTATATGATCTTGGTGAAGTACCCAAACAGCATGCCAAAATGATCCATGGTGGCTTCTAATGGATATACTTAATACCCAGAAAATTTTCCATTCGAGTTCATGCATGATGACCCCCCCTGCACATGGCGTGGCTGCGGAAAAAGTATCTCGTCATGATGGTGAGAAGGTTTACGAGGGGCTGGGAATAGCTCACATGGATTTCACTGACTACAGGGGGGGTCCAAAAACCCTAATGGCTAACTGAGTAGAGGGGGACCCAAAATTTTGGGTGGTGTTGTAGCAGCTACAACAGTTATGTAAAGGAGGTTCCCCCCTCGAAGATGCTAATTTTGAAGTTGTTGAATTATTGTTTTTTGTGAGCTTGTTACATAACATATTTGGACATAAAAATTATTTTCAATAGTTTGATAATGAAATTCCACATCTTTAAGGGGGAATTCCTATACTGGATCAATCTATGGAATCTTCTAATGAAGCACACTCTCCTCCAAATGAAGCTCCAACCACTGATGAAACTTTGAGTGATGTGATTGAAAGAATTGGGAGACCAAATATTAATTCAATCCCATCTCAATCAACTTAGAAACTTGGGCCCTCTCATAAATGTCCCCCCGAATGGTTGGCAAACACACTTGAAAGTGTTCCTTCTAATAAGGTTGGAAAGACAAGAACAAGAATCTCAACCAGAAACAAAATGGAGGTGATGTAGACGATTTTGATTCACCTGTTGATATGGACGTTTCCTATGATTTTGTACTGAATTTTTCTACAGATTTGGAGCCAAGTTCTTTCAATGAATCCGCTTCTCATGATGAATGGAAAGAAGTGATGGAGAAATAATATGATTCTTTTATAAAGAATGACACCTATAATCTGGTTGATCCTCCATTGCGAACCAAACCAATATTTTGTAATTGGGTCTGCATGAAAAAGTATAAAGATGGCTCACTTGACAAGAATAAATCCAGGCTTGTGGAAAAACGTTTTTCAAAGAAGGAAGGGGTTGATTATGAGGAGACATTTCCCCTCTTAGAATAATGGGCTAGCATCTGGACACTCTTTGCCTTGGCAGCTCATAATGGTTGTAAATTCCATCAAATGGATGTAAAAACTACTTTCTTGAATTAAGATATGAAAGAGAATTTTTTTATGTCCCAACCAGAAGGATTTTTTTATGAAGGTTCAGTAACGCAAAGTATGCAAGATTTTCAAATCCTTGTACGACCTCAAGCAAGCACCGTGAGCTTGGTATGAGAAATTGATTGGGAATCTTCTGAAACTCAATTTCAAACATTAATATCTTGATGATGCAAATTTGTTTGTCAAGAAAGCTAGAAAATTAATTGTATATCTTATGGTGTATGTAGATGATCTTCAGAGTACAAGGAAAATGAGAGCTACAGTGCATCCATAAAGAAGTAAATGAGTAAAGGTTTTGAGATGAAATATTTGGTTATGTCTAGTAATATCTTGGTATTGACGTAACCCAACATATGAAGTTTATATTCCACTCTTAGAAGAAGTACATTAGAGATATATTGAATAGGGTTGGCATGGATGAGTCAAATCCTTTGACTACTCCAATGGAAAAGAACTTAAAGGTTACCTCCACTAAAGGAAAATAATTTTAGGATGCACCAAAGTATAAAAAGCTCATAGGAAGTCTCAACTACCTGACTACTACCTGTTACACAGTATTTTGTCACCATCCATGCAATCCCCATTCTAAACATTGGAGGACCATTTTAGTGACCCCTGTGTATTGTCATACATTTCCATGAATGTAATTGCATCCCTTGACATGTCAGGAACATAATCTTTGTTTATCATTCCTCAAGTAGACACTCAAAAACCTATGCTTTTGGGTCGGAGCTTGTAGGTAGTTATGTCCTCGCACCCATGGACAAATTTACACTGAGCCTAGCATCATGGTCACTCTATCTCGGAAGGGCACTCACTTCGAGCTACTTTTGGAATTTTTTTTAAAATAGAAACGAAGCTTCCATGATTTAATAGCTTCGTGGGAGGAGTCATGGCTATTTTTTTGAATGGATCAAGTCGAGTTTCTCCATTTGGCATATTAGTTCCTACAAATGTGTAGCTTCCCAAAGGGATAGACCTCTCCTCCACCTTATGTGGATCCCAAACCTCCTCCTCCTCTCCTATAAATTCTTCTTCCTCACATTGATTCAGCTAGCTTAGCAGTTAATTGTTATATCTGGTGTGTTGAAGAGAGTAGAGAAGAGTCCATTGTTGTGAGAAATATTTTAATCCCACTGCCTCATTGAGCCGAACGACGAACGAATGCTTAGAGACATGGCCGACTGAACCCGCCAAAGGAGGTCTACAACGTCAAGGCATAGGTTTTAAACTTGTTTTCATATATCAATATTACATGACTGATTTCAGGTTCCAACTTTGTTTCCATTTATATTCGAAGTTTTAAACTCTCCTTCACTAGTTGGATAGTTGTAGATGAACATATTTTTGTATGTTGTTTGTGTTTGTTTGATCTTTGTGCAGGTGTAAACATTGCTACCAAAGGATCTATCAAAGGATTTTTGTGACGTGCCACAATGAAAGAATTGGACTGAGGTAGGATATGTGTTCCAATCCATATTTCATTTACAATCTAGGAATTTAGGAATTCAACGTGTTCCCTTGTTGCTAGACCCACCCTAGGGCTAGAGGGATCACCTTTGTCTACAGAGGGGATTGGCCTGCACTAAAATTTGGCGACCATACTAGGGATCAGTGTGCCTTTCGTCTCTCATTGTTCATTTTGAAGTTTTTCTTATCTTTCCAACTTTGGTTGTATCGCCATTTCTCTGCTTTTTTTTTTCTTGTTTGACTACTTTAAGCCATTTGACCTCTTCTTAGAGGGATAAATCTGATTTGTCTCAGCTGCCCTTTCTTCCTTCATTTGTTTTCTTTCTTGGATGTAAATTTATGTAGATGTTCTATGCTTGATGCAAATTTAATTTTTGTCCCCAATATCAGTCAGCAATCACATAAACAAGAAAGTAAAATATATATATACCATACCAATAGATCGACAAAAGACAAGCCAAAAATATATATGTGCGTTGGTGCGTTACGGCGGTTGGCAGGATGCTTCAACCAGCAAAGTCGCAATATGGTCAGCCAACCAGAAGTGTCACACAACCCTCACGGACAGCCAGATCAGTCAACCCAAAGTCAACGAAATTCAATGTTGTCCCAGTCAAAGGTCAATGCAAAACAAAAATAGTAAAAAGTGAACTCATCTTAGTCAAAGTCAACAGTCAACCTCGATTTCACTGCCAAAAAATGCGGACTAAGGAAATAGGAATTTTGACCAAGTTTCAAGTCAGTTTGACCAAGTGTTGACCAAAGTCAATGCTGGTCAAATCTATGCTGAAAAACCCTAGGTCAGAAACAGAAATCTTCTTGTTGCAATTTTCCCACGTGTGGATGAAGAAGAGACTCCAAGAGATTATTGAACGAATCAGATGAGGAGAGAGAATGTGATGTGATGGATGAGAGAAAATGACCTCCAACGTTGACCTATTTATATCCATTAGTGAGGGTGTGTAACACAAATGCTGAGGCTTCAAGCCTACATTTCATTTCAGGCCAACCTGCACATATTTTGAATAAATTCAAATTAAATGTTATGGTCATCAGATCAAGATGAAATTTAGATCAATATTGCACCTCTCTAAAAGATGAATCCAATAAAAATATTGGCATCTTCATTTGAGCATCACAACATGGATTTTGGACCTAGTAGTCCAAAATTAACAATGCCTGTCAACTAGGGAGAACTCCATCCACCTGTGCCATCCAAACATCGTGCGTCATCCCACCATAACCAACTTTGCTGGCTTCTTTATTTTAGAACAAAAGAGGGTTAGTCACAAAGACATCATTCCCTACTTACAGATTCAGCCCAGGGGTATGAAACCTCTATAGGACTCAAAAAGAGTCTCATACCAACCTAAAGTTGGTTTACCTGACCCGAATTTAGTTGGAGGTCTGAAACCTCACTATACTTGATCCCAGATAAAGTGGTTGGACCGTGCCATCCTAGACATAGAGAGTACGGAAATCTAAGATGCGTCCATCAGTCTTTGCTACTGGTCTCTAGCTTTTCCCACCTCACTAGCCAAATGAGAGTTACTTCCCATGAGTCAGGGACTCAATGGGTAGGATGCATACGGGGCACAGATCATGGGAGGTGAAACAACTCAATCATCATGACGGTGCGGCAGAAGCACCACAAGGTTCAGCAAGCCTAGCCCCGTGTGTGCTTATAGCTCTAAGAAGCTATCCCCAAAGCCCCCTAGAGCTCCAAGAGCTCATCGTCCAACAAGACCCTCAGCATAGGTTCATTCCATGATACCAATATTCTCACAAAAGGTTAGGAACTTGACCTTCCCCAAGGGTTTGGTGAGAATATCCGCAACTTGCTCATCATTTCCTATATGATTGAGCCTTACAGAGCCTCGTTGTACCATATCCCAGATAAATTGGTACCTGATATCAATATGCTTGGATCGATCGTGGAACGTGGCATTCTTGGACAACCGAATCCCACTCTGGTTATCACAGAGTATCACGATGGTATCTAACACATGCCCAAACAACTCACTAAAGAGCTTTCACAACCAAACTGCTTCACAATAGGCCATACGCGTTGCAATGTATTCAGCCTTCGCGGTGCTCAAAGCCATTGACTTCTACTTCCTACTCATTCATGATATCGAAGCAGATCCAAGTGTGAAGCAACATCTCGATGTGCTCTTACGATCCACCACACTTCTAGCCCAATTAGCATCAGTATATCCATGGAGTATCATGCTCCCAGAAATGTATCTCAACCCATGGTTTATCGTGCCCCAAAGATATCTTGACAGAATCTTTGCACCAACCCAATGAATGTGATGAGGCTCAACCATATGTTGACTCAAAGTGTTCACTGCAAAACATAGGTCTAGACAGGTGTTCACTGAGAACATTAGGGCCCCTACAAGTTGACGATACTCAGTAGGATTTGCTAGCATGGGCCTAGCAGTGTTGCCACTTAACTTCTTAAAGTTGAGCTCCATCAATGTCAACACGGACTTACAGTCCACCATTCCAAAACTTTCCAGAAGCTTCACAATGTATTTTCCTTGAGAGAGGAAAATCTCGCCAGGTCTCTGCCAGACCTCAGGCCTAGGAAGTAATGCATTAGTCCTATGTCCTTCATCTCAAACTCAACAATGAGCTCCCTCTTACACTTATGAATGAGAGAGTCAGAACCTATCAGGAAGAGATCATCCACATACAAAACCATAGTGAGAGGATTTTCTCTATCAACCTTGAATTAAAGGTTCATATCAGCATTACTACGAGTGAAGCCCAGCTTCATCAGGTAGCTATCTATCCTCTCTTACCAAGCTCTAGGTGCTTGCTTCAACCCATAGAGGGATTTCTTCAACCTGCAAACATGGGTGTCCCGATCCTGAACTTCGAACCCCATAGGTTGCTCCACATACACCTCTTCCTTTATCGCACCATGTAGAAATACGGTCTTCACATCCATCTGATGAAGATTCCATCCTTGCGTAGCAGCAAGGGCTATGATAGATCGAATGGTGGTATATCAGGCCACGGGTGCAAATATGTCATTATATTCTATGCCTTCCTTTTGATAGAAGCCACGGGCAACGAATCTTGCCTTGAAATTTTCAGCATTACCATCAGATCCATGCTTGATCTTATGGAGCCATTTCGAGGTGACAACTGCTTTTTTCTCCGATCTTGGAACCACATCCCAGATATCATTCTTCATTATGGACTCATATTCTTCATGTATAGCATCCTTCCAGACTTGATTCTTTACAGCTTCCTCAAAATATCCAGGCTCAGATTGTACAATTGTACTCATGGCTACTAGATACCCTTGATATCTATTCAACTTCTTTCTTTCACGGAATGTCCCCCTTGGGGCCATATGTCCCTCGACATCCTTGAGAGTGTCCCAAAGCCTTGATGGTCTCTTCCTCATTGAAGGAGGTAAATCAATAGGGTCCATCGGTCCTTCAACATCAGGCATCGTCTCATCCTTTGGTTCTTCTTGATTTCGAGGCCTTGCTTCATGATCTTCCTATGATCTCGGAATATTGATTACTTTCCTCAGGGAAGCATCTTTGTCAAAGGTAACATTGTGGCATATCTCCACTTCCCTTTGACCAGGCACATATATTATATAGGCCTTCAAAGTTTCATTGTAGCCCACAAACACTCCCTTCTTTCTAGAGGCATCGAGCTTTCTCCTCTTCTCCTTCAGCACATGAAAATAAACAAGACCTCCAAAAACTCTAAAATGTGAGACGTCAGGTTTCTTCCCAAAGAAAACCTCTTCGAGAGTTTTGGAGTCTAGAGCGGAATGCGGGCGTCAGTTTTGTATGTGAATAGCAATGTTCGAAGCTTCCCCCCACAGAAACTTCAGAAGACCTTGGTCACATAGCATGGAACAGGTAGCTTCCACAATGGTCATGTTATTTCTTTCAATAATGCCATTCTGGTCAGGATTATAGATAGTTGTGGTCTCCCTCTTGATGTCAGCTTCTCTGCAAAATTTCTTGAACATGTTCGTCTCATATTCAGTGCCATTATCGGTCCTCAATATTTTGATCTTCTTTCGTATTAAATTTTCCACCAAGGCTTTGAAGGTATGGAACCACATGAAAGCCTCATCCTTATTTTTCAAGAAGTATATCTAGGTTTTTTGAGAGAAGTCATATGTGAACTTCATATAATAAGAACATACTCCCAAGGATGTCACAGGAAGCATACCAGACAGATCATAATGTACTAATTGCAATACATCAGATGTCTTTGTAATGCTTGAGGGGAAAGGTCCCCTTGTATGCTTTCCTTCAGCACAGCCATGACAAACACCTTCATGATCATTTGTGAATTTGGGCATCCACATCACCACCTTCCTTGCTTTGAGAAGGGCTTTGTAGCGAAGGTGTCCAAACATCCAGTGCCATAGTTCAGTCTGTTGGATAGTATCACATGTCATCACTTCCAATGGACTTCCTCCAACCCGGTAGAGTGTATCAACTCTACACCCAATCGTGATTGAAACTCTTCTTCCAGATATGCACTTTCCTATCAATGAATGCCAAATTGAAACCTTTGTCTTCCATGGCCGAAACAGACACAAGGTTCTTCTTCAAATCATGTACATATAATACATCTTGCAAGAGGAGGACTTGACCTTGAGACAAATGGAGGGTCATCATCCTTGTCCCTTTCACGGGATATGTGGCATTATCTCCAAGGATAATTTTCAAATTAACATCCTTCTCAAGCATGTTATAAAGTGCTTCCTTGAACCCAGTGATGTGCCTTAAGGCACCACTATCTATCAACCAGACATCCATAGTGTCGGGTGGAGATGCAGGAGAGAGGGTAGATACAAGAATGAATTTATTTCTTTTATCATCAACAACATTTGATTCCTCATACCTGGAATTTCTCGACCTTTTGTAAGGTTTCCCATTTCCACTAGAGGAAGACTTCGTTTTTCCTGTGAACCTATTGTTCCTTTGATTTTCATTCCTTCGATTTTTGTTTTTGTCATCATAATTAGGAGAATCCTTCTTGAAAGGGAATTCTCTAGCATAGTGGTCGGTCTTGTGACATGTGTAACATTTTCCTTTCTTCCATTGGGCCCTTGCTCTTCCTTTGTTCCTCAGACCACCAAAGTTACTCTTCTTAGCACGAGCAGTGAAGGAAACATTTCCTTCATTTTCATATTCCTTCATCCTTGTCTCTTCTTGTACGCATCTCGATAGTACTTCGTCAAAATAAGGTATCAAATTTTTATTGAGAATGGTAGTGTTGAATACATGTCATTATTATGAGAGACCTCCAAGTGTGGTGAGAACCATCTCTCGATCAACTATTGTCTCCCCAATAGCCAGAAGATTATTCTTGATTTCAGTCAGCTTCAAAAAATATGATTGGACGGATTCATCACTTCCTTTATTCAGATTCTTCAATTGATTCATAAAGAATAGGACTTTATTTGCATTGTTTGCCTTGAACATGTTGAATAACTTATCATACATCTCCTCGGATGTGCTCAGCTCAAAGATGTAGGCAACCAGACTCTTATGAATTGAGTCCTTGATCATCAGCTTTCCTTTGATTTCCCCCTTCTTATATTTTTACTTGGTGGCATCATATGCAGTGGATGGAGGCTCTTGGATTTTACCCTACACATAGTCCATGACATCTTGGTCTTCCAACATAAGATCCAATGTCATATTATAGGCATGGAAGTCTTCCTTCCCAGTCAATTTTTCATCAGCTTTAAAGCCATTATAGTTTGAGGTACCCATGCTCTTCTTCAGTGATTGCTACAAACTTGGGCTTTGTCTTCACCTCAACTCTGATATCATGTAAATTTTTGTAGATGTTCTATGCTTGATGAAACTTTACTTTTTATCCCCAATATTAGTCAGCGATAACATAAAAAAAGAAATTAAAATGCAGATAGAACATACCAGTAGATCGACAGAAAACAAGCCAAAAATATGTGTGTTGGTGCGTTACAACGGTCAGCAGGATGCTTCAACCAACAAAGCCTCAATATGGTCAGCCAACCAGAAGTGTCACACAACCCTCACGGATAGCCAGATTAGTCAACCCAAAGTCAATGCTATCCCAGTCGATGGTCAATGCAAAACAGCAATAGCAAAAAGTCAGCGTAGCGCAGTCAAAGTCAACGGTCAACCTCGATTTCAGTGCCAAAAATGTGGACTAAGGAAATCAGAATTTTGACCAAAGTCAACGCTGGTAAAATATGCACTGAAAAACCCTAGGTCAAAAACAAAAATCTTATTGTTGCAATTTTCCCCTGTGTGGATGAAGAAGAGGCTCCAAATGATGATCGAATCAATCAGATGAGGAAAGATAATGTGATGTGATGGATGAGAGAAAATGACCTCCAACGTTGACCTATTTATATCCATAAGTGAGGGTGTGTGACACAACTGCTAGGGCTTCAAGCATACATTTCATTTCAAGCTGACCTGCATAGATTTTGAATAAATTCAAAATAAATGTTCTACTCATCATATCAAGATGATCTTTAGATCAATATTTCACCTCTCTTAAAGAGGAATCCAATAAAAATATTGGAATCTTCATATGAGCATCACAACATGGAAATTGGACCTAGTTGTCCAAAATTAACATCGGTGCTAATATTTTCATAACAATCGCGCCCATGGGCGTGAGTTGCCTTTGGCACAGGTGTGATTTCACCTGTTCAACGCCAAATACAGTTGAACATTCACACTGTTCTTGTAGGATTTGTTTTTGGGATCCTTTCTTGAGTTTCCATTATGTCTTACCCTCGATATTGGTTTTTTCTCCCTGGATTGATTCTTGACTTGGTTGTTTGTTTCACTTTGTGTTATCTCTAGTTTGGACGATGTGACTCATCCATATTAGGATTTGTAGGTGTCTCGAATCATTAGTTTAGTCACATGTTCATTGAGTTTCCAATCTGTATATGAGTCATTTTAGTCATTTATCTTTTTAGCCTATTGTCTGATTTCTTTGTCTTCTATTTTGATTCTACGTGTTGTAGGATTGACGAGTTGTCATCTGGTACCCGCTTAACTCTCCCTCCATCACCCCAAGCATAGATCACATTGCTCGTTGAGTCAACTTAAAAGCCCTTTACTTTGTGTAAGGAAATGCATGTCTAGTTTTGAGTGCGTGTTTGCGTGTGCTTGGAGTTTATATCATCATGTTTTGATAATTTCATTTGAAACTACTCAAAGCTAGTGTTTTTCCTTTTAGTGCAGCATTGCATTATTGCTTCTCACTCATACAAAAGAACAAAAAATTTTCATTCTTCCTTTTTGTTTGAAAATGAAAAGTATTCTTTTGCATTAGCAGGTTTATTATTCATTGGAAGGTGAAAAACAAGAGAAGAATTTTCGTTTTCTTCTTTGGTCGTTTTAGTAGCATAAAGGAAAGTGTCATTCTTGCATTTGATTGATTTTTGCTTTGTTGCAAACCTCTATCCTTCACTTAGCTAGATTCTCATCGAATTGAAATGGTTTTCATTCTCTCATATAGTCGTGCATTACAGATTTGAGATTACATTCAGTAAGGCCTTGAAACTGAAACATAATTTCAAGATAAACCATAAAATAACTCAATCAACCTAAGGAAGCATTGAAATCTAATGCTCACACTTAGAGGTATAGGCTAGTGATGTGTTTCGGCGTCATTAAACCTAGCAGTTGTCACTCGCAATCTTGCATTAGACAGCATGTGCACAGAATTGTGCTCCCCGTACCGTCTCATATATAAAGGGAGACCATCATAGGTTGAAATCCTTTATCCATAGGAAGTTTATTCTACCACCATGTAATCGTGATACACCGAACACAACATTCGGGGAGACTGCCTGCATGTACGTTAATTCCTTGGTCATTTCTCTTTTATTTGATCACCAAGGTGTATAGAGAAGTGCATGGGAGCTTGGTACACCCTCCTTCCTAGAGTTCCTGATTAGTCATTTCGATCTTTCCGTGACTCTTTAAAAGTTGAAAATTATCTCGAGCGCTTGTCCTTTCGAGCTCATTCAAACTGAAAGTGACTAAAGTCACCTTTTTTCCTTTGCTCAACTCTTAAAATATGAAAAGGCAGAGTTTTGTTTCAATGTTATAAAATTAATTACCCATGATTACACACCAGTTAAGCTATTTCCTTAATTGGTTCATGAGTAATTCCTTAGTGATTGTTGTTAAAGCCTTGAACTGACCATCTCTTTTCTCTCTTTTTTTTAGAGGCAAAGTCACCATGGCAGATCCACCTATTTCTTCATCCTCTTCACTACCACGTAGTGAAAATTCTCCCCCCAAAGTCTCTTCTGAGACACCTCAGTCTGTTTGGACTCAAAACCTTGAGGGTGCTATTCTCCCAAGATTTCAACCTCATGCCACTCCGTCTCCCACTGAGGAGCCATTTTAGATCAACTGGCAGCCCACGGATGCTTTTTTATTTTTGAGAGAAGATCCCCCTCAATGTTTGGATTCACCTATGACACCATTTTCTGGTGCTTTTCCCTCTATCGCTCGCCAGCTTTTCCCTAACAACAGGTCTTCATCCGACACAGATGCCTTGAGTCCTCTAAGTAGTGAAGATACTTTCGTATCTACGGGGGAATATCAATTCCCTCCAGAGAATTTTCCTTCTGTGATGACTCAGACTTCCTCTCAACCTTCATCTCTCCAGGCTAGTTATCGCTCTTTGGGTTAGATAATTTATGGTGCTTCATCCTTGTATCAAAACCCATTATGGTCAAGTACGGCGGCTCCTTCTATAGGATCGTTTGTTTCAGTACCATCTTCTTTGATTCCTATTGTTTCGACGATTGTCACGTCTATCCCAACCCAACCCACTACTTGTGTGGCTTCTTCAACACCATATGCTAGTTTGATTCCATCATTGTCGTCATCTTCTACTATCCATGGAATGCATCTGAATGCTTGCACGATGTATTTTGGATCCATTGTGAGTGGATCATAGCCTCATGTTCCGGGAGTCCATCAACATATTGGTAATATTCCTATCTCTTCAAATCCTATCCCAGGAGGCTTGTCGTATGACCAATATATGATGGCTATTACACATCAAAACTACCTCCCCCACAGTTCTCAACAGATTCTGATTCATGTAAATCTACCACAGTACTATGATGAATATGGGAATCATATATATTACCATGGGCCCCTTTCGAAAGGTCTGTTGTTTGTTAAAACACCACAAGCCACGGTTCGCCCAAACCAGTTTATGTACCAACAAGGACAACCCTATGGTCCGTAAGGACAACCCTCACAGGGACTACCTTCAGACCAACAGGAATAACCCTACGGTCCTACTGGTCAACCTTACGTTCAACAAGGGGAATCTTATGTTCCTCATGGGAAAACCTATCCACCTCTGGGACAACCTTTTGTGCAACAGAACCAGCCTTATGTTCAACAAGGCCCATCTCTTGTGCAACAACGCCAACCCTTCGTCGGTCAACTGGGTCAACCTAGTCTTCAAGGATAGCTTGGCTTATCTCAACCATCAGGTCAACCTGGTTTTCAGGGAAAACCTAGTCTGCTTCCTTCAGGCCAACCTACACCCCAAGGACAACCTGTGCAACCTCAGGGCCAGCCTTTCATTCCTCAAGGTCAACCTTCGATGGTACAAGGTCCACCCCAAGGCATTCCTTTCATCCCGCAAAAAAATCCATACGTTTCTCAAGTTGGGCCTCAGTGATTCACACAAAATCAGTACCCTGATCCTCAACCTAGTTATGGGCAGAATTGCCAAAATTATAACCCATATGGAAAAAATCCTCCAGGACAAATCATATGGGCTCAAAATTTCTCCTGACCTGGTTGGAACCCTAACATTGGTCTTTATCAAAGGCCTGTGATGCTTTTCAATTCGCAATTTCCATTCCTTGCTACACTGGAAGTTTCTGATGTGTCGAAGTTAACAAATGATCCTATTCTTCATATTCTATATTGGCCCTTAGTTCCCACCAAGATAATTGGAAATTGTCCCAAATTCAAAGGCAAGTTCGAAGAAGAACCCTAAGCGCATATTGTGACATACCACCTACAGTGCTCCTCTAACTCTTGGATTGATGATTCTATTCATTTACATATTTTCCAAAGGACTCTCACTAGTGCCGCTGCAAAGTGGTACATTTAACTCTCTCATGGCATCTTTCAAGATTTCAACTCTCTTACAATGGCATTTCTCACACACTTTCAATTAGAGGTTTGCTATGAAACGGGAACGCGCCTCCTAACATCCCTAAAGCAAGATCAGGCCACACATATCTCTGATCATATTCATGAATGGAGGCAGCGGCGTCGTTTGATCAAGTTTGAAATCCCTGATCAACTTTGGACTGATTGGTTCACTACCACTTTTATCAGTCTGATTGCTAAGGACATCGCTAAGGGGGCATGTTTTACTAAGGAGCAGGCCATCGCTCATGCCTAGTACCTCAATCTCGTGTACTCTCAATCTGGTACGCTTTATGAATTCTTTCCCAATGCTCCACGACCTGAAACTTCAAAAGCACCAGCGACACCATCCGTCGACGGTATCATTGGCTCCATGTCTCAGACTTCCCATAAGTATTCTCCTTATTCTGTGAAGAAAAAAACTACTCCTTCCACCGATACTGCTTCTTAGCCACCTCCCAATCCTGGCAAAACTGCAGAAGTGAATGTCGTCGATTCTGCCCCAGCGGATAAAGCTTCCAAATGTAAGAAGAAGGGTAGAGGCAAGGCCAAGGCCGATACCCTGAAACAAAATTCTCTTAAAACCAATACTGATGAGGGCTTGAAACGTAAACCAAGGTATCCTTGTCTGATATGTGACGATGAGCATTACACCAAGGACTGTCCATGACGGGATGAGGTGAGTTGACTGCTCAAAGGCACTCAAGGAACTCCGGCTATTCTTAAGGAACCCTTCACATCACAACAAACTCAAATGGTGGAGCAACCTCCATCATCCACCCCTTTTGGCTCTCAAGTTTTCAATATGAATGGTGTTGCACCAGTATCTATTGCTACCAGATCGAAAGATTATATCAAACCGCGTTAGGCTGCAGGGAAAGAGATCGCAAACGGTCCTCCTCCCCTTCCCTCTTCTAGCCCTATTTACATTGAAAGGCATAGTTCTGAGCCCATTGTATGACCCCATTCTAAAGGCGTGCTCCACAATTCATCCTATAACCTGAACACCCGTGCTGCTCAACATTACTGTATTGTTGAGGATTTTGTTCAAGCGTCGTCTGGTATGTCCGCACTAGAAGTACTTGAGAGTTTTCCGTCAAAAAAAAAGGCTTTGATATTCGCTATCGGAGGATTTGACCCTGCTGATTCGAGCCTTATCACTTTTGATCTGGAAATTTTCGTCCTGCGTCTCCCTCACCAACTTGCTTTGATTATCCAAGTTGGGATTAATGGTAAGAATATCCATCAAGAAGTCATGGAAAAAGGTGGGTCTACTTACATCATGTCTGTTGCATGTTGGAAAGCCATTGGCTCTCTGGCCCTTAACCAGCCTCCAAATGCTTTAGAAGCCTTCGATGGAAGGGAATCTCACCCTCTTGGTGTCCTCACCAGCTTACCTATAATGTTGGAAGGAAAAACTGTTAATGTCGAGGTTGAAGTCGTTGATGCCAAACTCAACTATAATCTCCTCCTCAGTCACAGTTGGACTCACACCATGCTATGCATACCATCCACTATCTTAAATGTTCTTCGATTTCCACACAAAGGAAAGATCATCAATGTCAATCAGTTATCCTTTTTCACTTCCACTTCTTCTGAGAGCAACGTTCCATACGTAGACTGTTGGGTATGTGTTATATTCTTTCCACGATTAGCCCCACGTGCTGTATGTTGCGTCGGGCGTAGCTGGGGGGTCACGAGGGGCGAAGCAGTCCCCACCGTTGGGGTCCGGGGCAGCGCCCTGGCCAAAATTTGTTTTTGTGCGGACCCACTCATAGGCGGATCTGCCCATGGTTTTGTGCATGGTTTTGCACATGGTTTTGGGGTTCGATGGTTTTTGGCCCCTGGTATTTTGTTAGATCTGGTCAAGGGAACTACGGTTATGTTCTAATCCAGGGTTAATGGATTGGGGTTCATGTATGCTCTGGCATGTATATATATGTGTTGTAACACTAAAAGGATTATATGAAAAATCAAGCTGGTCGTCCCGATTTGGGATCCAGGGGAAAATCTCTGTGTTGATTTGTTTTATGTTTTATGCTCTCGCTATTGTTTATTTTCTGTTATAAGATTCGTGTGTAGATAATTTTTGTTCAGGGTTAAAACCTACATTTGGTATCGGAGCTGTTTCGGCTTCAAGGGGACGCCTTTGTTGTTGAGGGTTTTTTGCTCGGGCATGGCGCGACCACTGTACGGTCGGAGATTTGGATCGATTCTTGCGGTGAAAGAAGATGGCGAGCGGTAGAAAGATAGAGATCGAGAAATTTAATGGTCAGAGTTTTGAGTTATGGAAGCTCAAGATGGAGGATCTGCTGGTGGATAAAGATCAGTGGATCGCGGTAGATCCGGGTACTAAACCAACGGCAATGTCAGATGAATACTGGAAGAAACTGGATCGGAAGGCTAAGAGCACAATACGGTTGTGTGTGTCAGATTCAGTATTGTTGAATGTATCTGGGGAAGCTACGGCGAAGAATTTGTGGGAAAAACTTGGGACTTTGTACCAATCTAAGTCTCTGGTGAATAATTTGTTCCTGCGGAAAAAGTTGTATAACCTGAGGATGAAGGATGGAGACTCGGTGACAGAGCATCTGAACGCCTTCAATACTGTGGTAAGTCAGCTGTCATCTGTTGATATTAAAATCTCGGATGAAGATAAGTGCATCAGTTTGTTGTGTTCTCTACCAGACTCGTGGGATAGTCTGGTTATTGCAATAGGTAGCAATACAACTACCTTGAATTTTGATGACATTGTCTCAGCCTTGCTGTCGGAGGAAATGAGACGGAGAAATATGGAGGGTCAGAATGGAGATGCCTTGTCTGTACGAGGAAGGTCCCAGAACAGAAACAAGAATAAGGTTTCGAGTGGGAGATCTAAATCTAGAGGGAGATCTAAATCTCCTGGAAAGTTTGTAAAGGTGTGCTGGAAATGCGGAAAGGAAGGG